>CM035803.1:4185403-4257903 GCA_020466265.1 Siphamia tubifer
AGACACAGACAGGCAGACAGGCAGACACAGACAGGCAGACACAGACAGACAGACAGGCAGACAGGCAGACAGGCAGACAGGCAGACAGGCAGGCAGGCAGACAGGCAGGCAGACAGGCAGGCAGGCAGACAGACACAGACAGTCAGGCAGACACAGACAGGCAGACAGGCAGACACAGACAGACAGGCAGACACAGACAGACAGGCAGGCAGGCAGGCAGACAGGCAGGCAGGCAGACAGACAGGCAGGCAGGCAGGCAGGCAGACAGACACAGACAGTCAGGCAGACACAGACAGGCAGACAGGCAGACACAGACAGACAGACAGACACAGACAGACAGACAGGCAGGCAGGCAGACAGACAGACAGAAAGGCAGGCAGACAGACAGACAGGCAGGCAGACAGGCAGGCAGGAAGACACAGACAGACAGGCAGGCAGGCAGGCAGGCAGGCAGACAGACAGGCAGACAGACAGGCAGACAGGCAGACAGACCGACAGACAGGCAGACAGGCAGGCAGGCAGGCAGGCAGGCAGACAGACACAGACAGTCAGGCAGACACAGACAGGCAGACAGGCAGACACAGACAGACAGGCAGACACAGACAGACAGGCAGACACAGACAGACAGGCAGGCAGGCAGGCAGACAGGCAGGCAGGCAGACAGACACAGACAGTCAGGCAGACACAGACAGGCAGACAGGCAGACACAGACAGACAGACAGACACAGACAGACAGACAGGCAGGCAGACAGACAGACAGAAAGGCAGGCAGACAGACAGACAGGCAGGCAGACAGGCAGGCAGGAAGACACAGACAGACAGGCAGACAGGCAGGCAGACAGGCAGGCAGGCAGACAGGCAGGCAGACAGACAGGCAGACAGACAGGCAGACAGACAGGCAGACAGACAGACAGACAGGCAGACAGGCAGACAGGCAGGCAGGCAGACAGACAGACAGACAGGCAGGCAGGCAGACAGGCAGGCAGGCAGACAGACAGACAGACAGACAGACAGATAGGCAGACAGACAGACAGACAGATAGGTGTGATGTGCGGGCTGACCCACAGTGAATGGGTGCCCACAGTCACCTGCAGTTGGAGGTCATTGAAAAATATTTGTAAAATATAAATAAAAAAAAACAGCATGTAAAGGTAGGACATGTGTGTGTGTGTGTGTGTGTGTGTGTGTGTGTGTGCGTTCACATGCAGCAGTTTATCCCTTTGTGTGTTGGTGTGTTCCTGTAGGACGGCTCCATCAGCAGCAGTATGCCCGTCCTGGACCTGATCGATGCCATCCAGCCTGGATCCATCCGCTACGACCTGCTGAAAACAGAAGACCTGACGGAGGACGAGAAACTCAACAACGCAAAGTAAATACTAATCAATCAACAATCACTCAATATATATATATATATATATATATATATATATATATATACATACATATATACATATATATATATATATAGACATCCACACATTTAAGAGTTAGGAATAGACAGTATGTCCAAATCCCAGTATAATTTGAGCCACTGGTGGTATACAGTATACAGTATACAGTATAGAGTATAGAGTATTGAGTATACAGTATACAGTATAGAGTATAGAGTATACAGTATACAGTATAGAGTATACAGTATACAGTATAGAGTATACAGTATACAGTATACAGTATAGAGTATAGAGTATACAGTATACAGTATACAGTATAGAGTATAGAGTATACAGTATACAGTATAGAGTATACAGTATACAGTATAGAGTATACAGTATACAGTATACAGTATAGAGTATAGAGTATACAGTATACAGTATAGAGTATACAGTATACAGTATAGAGTATACAGTATACAGTATACAGTATAGAGTATAGAGTATACAGTATACAGTATAGAGTATACAGTATACAGTATACAGTATAGAGTATAGAGTATACAGTATACAGTATAGAGTATACAGTATACAGTATACAGTATACAGTATAGAGTATACAGTATACAGTATACAGTATACAGTATAGAGTATACAGTATACAGTATAGAGTATACAGTATACAGTATAGAGTATAGAGTATAGAGTATACAGTATACAGTATACAGTATAGAGTATAGAGTATACAGTATACAGTATAGAGTATACAGTATACAGTATAGAGTATAGAGTATACAGTATAGAGTATACAGTATACAGTATAGAGTATAGAGTATACAGTATACAGTATAGAGTATAGAGTATACAGTATAGAGTATACAGTATACAGTATACAGTATAGAGTATACAGTATACAGTATACAGTATAGAGTATACAGTATACAGTATACAGTATACAGTATACAGTATACAGTATAGAGTATACAGTATACAGTATACAGTATACAGTATAGAGTATAGAGTATACAGTATAGAGTATACAGTATACAGTATAGAGTATACAGTATACAGTATACAGTATACAGTATACAGTATACAGTATAGAGTATACAGTATACAGTATAGAGTATACAGTATAGAGTATAGAGTATAGAGTATAGAGTATACAGTATAGAGTATAGAGTATACAGTACACAGTATACAGTATAGAGTATACAGTATAGAGTATAGAGTATACAGTATCCAGTATAGAGTATAGAGTATAGAGTATAGAGTATAGAGTATAGAGTATACAGTATACAGTATAGAGTATAGAGTATAGAGTATACAGTATACAGTATAGAGTATAGAGTATACAGTATCCAGTATAGAGTATACAGTATACAGTATACAGTATCCAGTATAGAGTATAGAGTATAGAGTATACAGTATACAGTATACAGTATAGAGTATACAGTATACAGTATAGAGTATAGAGTATACAGTATACAGTATAGAGTATTGAGTATACAGTATACAGTATGCAGTATACAGTATACAGTATAGAGTATACAGTATAGAGTATACAGTATAGAGTATACAGTATAGAGTATACAGTATACAGTATACAGTATAGAGTATACAGTATACAGTATACAGTATACAGTATAGAGTATACAGTATACAGTATAGAGTATTGAGTATACAGTATACAGTATACAGTATAGAGTATACAGTATATATCACAGTATTGTACTTTGTAGACTACTATACATAAATAATAAAGTATAAATGATCAGATCAGTTTGTTAGTGGTCATATACTTTTATAATTTTTATATTAGTGGCTCCAGACTCACTTTTTCACAGGTCACTTTTCCTACAGTAGAACCAACAGTTGTTAAGGCTGGTGCATGTGTTATATTTAAGACAGTGTTAATGTTTAGCACAAGTATAAACTCTATGGCTGTCAGGACTTTAGCTGTTAGCTTGTTAGCTAACATTTCAGACACCCTGTAAATTAAATGATAGAGTCCTGAATCTGAATATGTTTACTTTAGTTTATTCTTTATTTGACAAGGACAGTCCACAACAGATTATAATAATTAGTCACAATGCTAATTTTCATCTGTAGTACCTGGACAGGAAATGATGATGAGCAATTTAAAAAATACAATAATAATAACATTAGAATTAATAACAGAGGGAAAATTACAACAAACATGTTCTGGCTAGGATTATGTGCAGATATTTATAATATTATACTTATTTAAACTAAATGTTTCTGCTAAAACAGTATGTAGGAAGACTGTGGTGCTTCTTAGAGGCAGCCAGTGGACGTTGTAAACTTTACATTAGTGCCATGTACACAGTGGACAGTAGAACGGTACGACAAAAACCTCGACCGTGGACAAAAAAATACCCTCATACCCTTTCTAGGAATTTACCCATTCTTAGAAGGGGGTAAATGTCTGCCAGTCTGGTGATAGAGATCAGCAGAGGACAAGTGCATTCTGGGAGTGATTCAGTGATTCTACACCATTAATTGGGGAAAATAAAAACACTGTGTTTGTTTCCCACGTTACATGTGTGACGGTGTCCCTCAGGGGTCAGTTCTCTGTCCGGCCGTCTTCAGGTCAAACTAAATGCTTGACACCTGTCCCTGGACAGGACACGTTCAGAGTGGACCACCAGGGATGAACCAGCATCAGGAGAGTCGGGTGCACTTCACCACCCCCACCCCCACCTGTCCTTTTTTTTTTCCGGCTACGACGTCAGATCAGAAAAACTAGCGGCTGATTTTAATGACATTAAAGTATCTTAAAATAAACTAACCAGGGTTCCCTCAGAGTGAAGAGGGAAAAGCCCAGCACAGTGAGGGCCAGCACGCTCAACTGGGTCCAGGTGCATGTGGGGCAGAAAAATCTGTAATGAAAAACTGCCCCTGTTTTTATTTACCCCCATTCCCATTCATGATTCAGTGAATTGCAGAAAATTCACTTTGGAACCAGCAACCCGTTGGTTCCTTTTTCCCCCCGGGTCTGGCTTTTGCGTCCACCACGGTGGTGCAACGCAACCAGCTCAGGGGGGGCAAGAAATGGTCAGCAGGAAGGTGGCTCACACAGCAACCGCTCTGGGATAAAGAAAAGCATCATGGGTAGCTCCCTCAAAGCCAATGGGATGATATGTACAGTACGTACGTGACGTATGTTACAGAATTATTTCAGTTTAATTAAGAACAAAGCTTTAGAATAATCATTATAATAAGTTCTGTTCAACACACACACACACACACACACACACACACACACACACACACACACACACAGGAGCGTGTGGGTGGAGAGATCTCTGCCAAACCAAAGAGAGACACAGGTACTTATACAACTGACAAATACAAGAAGAAACAGGAAGTGTGGTAGGATGATAAGCAGATAAACTAATGCTGACTGGTTTAAAGCACAGTCAACAGTTAACACTGTCAGAGCTGAAATACAAAGAACAAAGAAATAATACAAATGTTAAGGCACAATACATTTACATTACACATAGTTACGTACAGTACTGTATTTATAGATAGATAGATAGATAGATAGATAGATAGATAGATAGATAGATAGATAGATAGATAGATAGATAGATAGATAGATAGATAGATAGATAGATAGATAGATAGATAGATAGATAGATAGATAGATAGAAGGTTGTGGTTCAGATGAAAAGCTGTCATCGTTTGTGTTTCAGATACGCCATCTCCATGGCGAGGAAGATCGGCGCCCGAGTGTACGCTCTGCCCGAAGACCTGGTGGAGGTTAAACCAAAGATGGTGATGACGGTGTTCGCCTGTCTGATGGCCCGAGGCATGAAGAGAGCATGAAGAACCCAGAACACCAAGAACCAGAACCAGAACACCAAGAACTCAAAGATGAAAACATACCATTTCAACAAATAACTCCATAAATCAGAGGGTTTGGATCAGAACACACACATATTTAAACCTTTACAAACATTCTGTGTTTAAACCATAAAAAGAACCAACATCATCTTCTGTTTTATCCTTGTTCATCCATTCATTCGATCAAAACAAATCAATAATCGGTGTAAAAATACAGTTCACCGTCTTTTCATGGTCATCACTTATGACCATATGTGGATGTTCAGAGGCTCTGTAGTTACCATGGAAACAATAATATGTCAGTTTAACCCATTGTGTTGAATCAATGACAGTGGATAAAGACACTTGTTTAATGTTTAATTAATGATAGATTTTATGGAGAAAAAAAAAAGTCACTTTTTGCTAATTTTTCTCCATTTTCATAAAATAACCTTTAGATTTTCTCTGAGTTTGATGAACATCTACATGATGAGTAAATTAAATGGAGGGGAAAATACATGGAACATGCTGGAACATGCAGAATACAGTATTACACTGGTACCTCTACTTACAAAATTAATTTGTTCCACAAGTGTTTTCGTACCGTGAATTTTTCGTAGTCACATTTTATATGTAAAAGTCCTGATTGGTTCCAATGCCCCTGATACTACCCCCTAAACCCTTTAAAAATGATTAAAAACTTACCGATTTTGTATGAAATATGTGTTAAAAGTCAAATAAACCCTCAGCTCCACCCTCCATCATCATCTAAAACTCTCTCCTCACTCACTGTATCTCCTACAGTTTCTTTCGTCTTTATCCAAAGCAGTAACAGTTTCTCCATCTGGTCGTTCAGTGATGACCTTTGACCTCTTTTTCCATATCACACAGATGCCTTTGGAAGGACTCGCTACTTTGAATACATCCTTCTGCTTCAGTATTGTACTGATGGTAGACGGTTTCTGACATATTCCTTTGTTATATCATTCAACCATGTGACACGTTCATCTGTTTCTCTTCTATTAATAACTCTTTCTTCTTCTTGACCTTTAACCTTTACCCTAACCCTGTTTCTCTTCTATTAATAACTTTTTCTTCTTCTTTTCATTTTCATCAGAATCATTTTCTTTGGGCTCATGATCAATAATGAATACGTTCTATAATAAAGTTTAAATGAACACACTGGGAAAAACTCACCAAACAACAGTAACTCTGTGATGAATGAGGGTCAAAGGTCACCAAAAGCATCATGGGTAACTCCCTCATAGTACAGTATGTATTTATGTCTCGAGGGTTTCAGTTTCCTTTCGTAAATAAAATTTTCTTTCATGTTCAGAGACGAAAAATTGAGGTCAAGGTTTTTTGTAACTTGGATTATTTGTTAGCTGGGTCTGTTGTAAGTAGAGGTACAACTGTACTGCAATAAAGGGCAAAAAAAAATCACTTAAAAGTTATATAGAAAAATAAAAATTGGAATTGGGACAAAAGTAAGAAGTGGATCTTTATGGGTTAGTTTTCTGTTCACATGTTTTATGAAGAGTCTACAGACATAAAGTTGGGAATATATTAAAATTATATTCATTTTTATCAGTCATATAAAATATTGGATCTTTTGTTTTGTTCATATGAGGAAAAAAACTGGACTATTTTGCACTTGATACTTGCATTTACATTTAATGATATATACCCAGAGTTTAAAGACTCTAAATGATTATTGATCCATCAGACGCTCCAGTTCAAACAGTGATGAACTAATAAAAACATCTTTGTCTGTTACAGTATGTCATTATCACCTGTTTTTTTTTTATAATTTCCTGCAGTCTTTCTACATTCCTGCTTCCAGCTGTTGAAATGTGAAGGTTTGTCAAATGATACGTTTACATGTTCTTTTTTTATTCTGAATTATTTACTCTGAATAAAATAATTCAGAATTAAAGCTATTTCCTTTGTGTTTACATGGACATGTTAATTCTGAATAAAGGTTTCCATGGAAACAGTTGTATTGGGCTCTAGTTAATTGGTTTTTCAGAGCTGGAGGAACGGAGGCTTCTGATTGGACAGAACGGACAGTGACGCTTCACATGTGGATAGAAACGACAGCTTCCACAAGATAATAGGAATGAAATAAAAATGTTATAATAATGAGGAAAAAGTTGGTTCAGATAAAAGTACAGATATTTATATAAATGACTTTGACCTTTGACCTTTACTCAAATGGACCATTGCATCTGATGTGCATTATGTATATGTCCATGTCATTTCATGGAGATATCTCAAGTATTTATTGAGTTATAACATATGTCTGTGTGTGTGTGTGTGTGTGTGTGTGTGCGCACAAACACACACACACACATACTTACCCTAAAGTGAAGGTTAACGTAAACACTGAAGCATTTGTAACACCAGTACAGAGTACACTACTAGTACTACCATACACTGGTATTACAGTACAGATACTGTCATACTAGTACATTTATACAGTTTCAATATTCGATTACTTATGATGTCATGTGACATTGCGTATCAACCATATTCAATACTTTTGAGCTAATCTAATATGAAGCACAGTCTGTTGTTGGATTTAACGAAATATGTCAATAACCTGCTTTAAGGTAAAGGTCATACATTTACCAAATATACCATTGACCTTTAAGGTAAAGGTCATACATTTACCAAATATACCATTGACCTTTAAGGTAAAGGTCATACATTTACCAAATATACCATTGACCTTTAAGGTAAAGGTCATGCATTTACCAAATATACCATTGACCTTTAAGGTAAAGGTCATGCATTTACCAAATATACCATTGACCTTTAAGGTAAAGGCCATGCATTTACCAAATATACCATTGACCTTTAAGGTAAAGGTCGTGCATTTACCAAATATACCATTGACCTTTAAGGTAAAGGTCATGCATTTACCAAATATACCATTGACCTTTAAGGTAAAGGTCATACATTTACCAAATATACCATTGACCTTTAAGGTAAAGGTCATACATTTACCAAATATACCATTGACCTTTAAGGTAAAGGTCATACATTTACCAAATATACCATTGACCTTTAAGGTAAAGGTCATGCATTTACCAAATATACCATTGACCTTTAAGGTAAAGGTCATGCATTTACCAAATATACCATTGACCTTTAAGGTAAAGGTCATACATTTACCAAATATACCATTGACCTTTAAGGTAAAGGTCATACATTTACCAAATATACCATTGACCTTTAAGGTAAAGGTCATACATTTACCAAATATACCATTGACCTTTAAGGTAAAGGTCATGCATTTACCAAATATACCATTGACCTTTAAGGTAAAGGTCATACATTTACCAAATATACCATTGACCTTTAAGGTAAAGGTCATACATTTACCAAATATACCATTGACCTTTAAGGTAAAGGTCATACATTTACCAAATATACCATTGACCTTTAAGGTAAAGGTCATGCATTTACCAAATATACCATTGACTTGACGTCATGTGACGTCTTTACGTGACGTCATGGAGCCTGTGGGTGTTATCTCATCTGAGGTCAGAAGGTCAGACAAAGTGAATGGACTGCTTGAACTGTTGACCTTCACTGGCACCTTGACCTTTAACCTCTAGAGATCAACATTTAATGGTTTCTTCCTTGACACATTATCAATTATCTCTGAAAGTTTCATCAAAATCTGTCCATAACTTTTGGAGTTATCTTACTGACAAACAAACAAACACCCAGACTTCTCATGTACATAAAGTTCATATCATACAAAACTGACTTAAAACTTATTAACATCAATATCCAATCTATCACAAACATGTGATTGTTTATATGTTTACTGGTCAAAGTAAAATAAATATACTTTCAAAGTATCACTGACGCTCAAGTTAAATGTTCATCTGATGAATGAACTGACAGAACACCAGACCAGTAAAATACCAACATAAGAACCTGTAAATAATGATAATTACAAATACTTCTTACTGTTCTTGTGAAAAAACAAAAACCAAAACAAAACATGAAACTATAAAAATACTTTTATAAACTATCCAAACAACAAAGATGTGTCTTTTAACAATATTCTGTCTTATCATTGGTCCATGTGTTTTATGGATCCGTTCTACAAAAACAAACACTGACCAACAGAAGCAAAAAATGGAGGAGTTGACCATCTGATGTCTGAAGGTCAGGGGTCAAAGGTCAGATCATGTGAATGAAAAAAAAAACAGATATTACCACTGATGTGTTTTAGCTGTTGTCTTTTAGTATGACCTTGACCTTTGACCTTCATTGCTTAAAATGTAATGGCTTCTTCCTTGACCTGTTATCCATCATCTCTGAAGGTTTTTATTAAAATCTGTTCATACATTTTTGAGTTATCTTGTTGACAAACAAACTAGAAGTCGTTCATAGTACCATACTTGACCAAATCAGCTGACATTCGGTCAGTTTCTTCCTTCCATCCGTGTTTTGTTCACACCAAATTTCAGAACAATCCGTCAAGAATTGGCAACACAAGAGTGTGAACAACAAATGGTCAATATTTGATGACCTTTGACCTTGAGCGCTGACCATGAAGGTCAAGTTATTTTCAGTGTAATATTCAGTGTGATGAATCTTATATCTATCTTTACCCAAGAAGTTTGAAATTAATTGCATTAAAACTGTTCAAGTACTGGACACTGAACAACTTTTTATATTTTGATTGACCTTTGACCTAGATCCATGAAAATAAGATCCCATTCTGCAGGAGACATGGACGAAACTTTTCATTAAATTTCTGCCAATTTGCTCCAGAACTGTGGTTGATAGAGTGAAAACACACAAACAAACAAACAAACACTACAGATCAACATACTTCAGGCTTCAAATCTGGATTAGGTCAAATAACAAACAGACAAAACTAGAAATCCACTCAGAGTGATAACTTCACAAATC
This sequence comes from Siphamia tubifer, assembly GCA_020466265.1. Taxonomy (NCBI): domain Eukaryota; kingdom Metazoa; phylum Chordata; class Actinopteri; order Kurtiformes; family Apogonidae; genus Siphamia; species Siphamia tubifer. Next base: position 4,195,564 of record CM035803.1, read on the forward strand.
ATATGAAATCTGCGACCTTGTCAAATCACAAATCCATCATTATGTTAAATCCTAAATTCATGTTGAAAATGACAGATCTGTGCTGTGACTTTGATGACAAATATAATACGGCTCAACTTCAGTCTGTTTATCCTCCTGCGTGTCTCCTACAAACCAAAGTTCACAACCATCTGTCAAAAACTGCCGACGCTAGAGTGAGAACAGTGGAAATGTGTGTGTGTGTGTATACACACATTCAATACAGCATCAGAGCAGAAGTAGTGACTTAATCCATCTGTCCTTATGTCTGTCCTAGAAGTCTGTCTGAAGAACTGGCAACACTAGAGTGACAACAGAGGAAAGACACACACACACACACACACACACACACACACACACACACACTTCACAGCTAATAAGGACCTTTTTTTTTTACCAGCACATACCTGAGGCTTGAATAAAATAAGACACATCTCAGTCCTTTAACTGAACTTCAACAGAGTAAAGACAAAAACAAAATAATCTATTCATTAAATTCACTTTAATGAAACAAAACATTTCATCTGGAAAAAGGAAAAAAAAACCACTGGTTTAAAAAAAGAACAGAATCTGTCCGACCTGCTGGGAAAAGGGGCGGAGTCACAAGCATTGAGCTCCGCCCTGTCACAGTCCAGTTCCTGTGGTGTGGCCTCGTGGGGACCCTGTGTGTGTGTGTGTGTGTGTGTGTGTGTGTGTGTGTGTGTGTTATTTGGTGGGTTTGGCCTCTGCAGGGTTCTCTCCAGTGTCCAGCGTCTTCAGGAGGCGGAACAGTCCGGCAGCTTCACGGATGCGGCTGAACTCGATGCAGAACGCCTGGACCTCGATGAACAGGTCCTGGACGTTTATGATCTTGTTCCGGATCAGGGACTGGAGGAAGACGCAGACCAGACGGACCAGGCGGTTCTGGAGGGAAAAACAAAACAAAACAAAACATGTTCATTTCAGGTTTTGATTAAGTTATATTTCTACGTTTTTTTAAGATATTTTTCTGTAATTTTTGGTCTAATTTCATTCCTTCCTTTGATTATTATATTGTATTTCATTAATATACCAATTAATTTGAGGTAAAAAATAAATAAATTAAAAAAAAATAAATAAATATATATATATATATATATATATACACACACACACACAATTTCACAATTTCCTGGTGGTGAACATGTACCTGCATGTATTTGTCTTTGATTTGTTCACAGGTGGAGATGCAGTTGGAGATGTAGAGGTGGATGAACTCTGGAGGAAGATCCACCGCTGTGGTCAGTCTGAGGAAATGACAAGAACCAGAGCAGAACCTTCAGTACACACGCTTCAGAACCAGAGCAGAACCTTCAGTACACACGCTTCAGAACCAGAGCAGAACCTTCAGTACAAACGCTTCAGAACCAGAGCAGAACCTTCAGTACACACGCTTCAGAACCAGAGCAGAACCTTCAGTACAAACGCTTCAGAACCAGAGCAGAACCTTCAGTACACACGCTTCAGAACCACAGGAAAAACAACTAGTGCTGAAACACTTTCCATTTGGACCCATCAGGACCACTCACTGATCTAACCTGTTGACCAAACACTCTTTGACCCAAAAATCTACTGTTTCCCAAACTGTGGTCTGGGCCCACAGGGGGGGTAAAAGGGTTACCAGTGGGGGGCCCAGTACTGTTTTTTCCCCTTTCCTTGTTTTAGCAGTGGAGCACCCTGGACTCACTTTAGGGATGTAAAACCAACAAATCTATCACCATGGTTACCACTGTTGGGTGCTGGGCATGACTTTTCTAGTATTTTCTCTCTTTTTGACTCATACAGTGAAACCTAAACTTATGAAACTAATTCATTCCACAAGTGTTTTTTTTTAAATTACATGAATTATTTTCATCCCATTGTTTGTTTTAATTGTCACGTTCACCTTCAACAATGTTAACGGCCGTTTGGTGAAATATTGATCCAAAATTGATTGACTTTGACCACTTTTCATAATCTTCCTAAAATGTACAAGACGTACGTCGTCAAAGTGGACGATAGCACGACTGTGAACATTTATTCAGGATGGTTTTTTCCAGGAATTGGGAAAATTGAGTAAATGTTTTTTTTGGTGCTGATGGAATGATGGCTCCTCCTCTTTTTTATCATTTATACTTAACCTGACTACTTGTGAGCACAGGTAAGGGCTACCTGCATGGCGTTTCCGCCTGACGCACCTCCGCCAGTGCCGATGGGGTAACTGCAGGGTCATCAGCCGGGAGTCACCCTTCATTGATGTTTCGCTCCTTTAGAATAGAATAGAATATTCAGCAGGGGGCGGCAGGGACGTCTCCCTGCCGCCCCCTGCAGCTACCCCTAGGACCCCTCTTTCCCCCACGACCTGTCTCTCCTTCTCAGCCACAGCCAGAAGCTGGCTCTTTCTGCCTCTTCTGCCAGGTCTTTGACTGCACGCTTCAGGTTCGGCCCAGTCACACCAGCCTTCCTGAGGAAGCGCTGGATGGATGTCCCAATGAAGCCCCTGCAGCCAACCTCCACAGGGTAGATAGATGTCGTCTATCCAGCTTCTCTGCACTCAGCCACCAGCTCGGTGTATTTCTCACTCTTCCGTCCAAACGCAGCCTCCATTCCTCCCTCCCAAGGGACCGTTAGCTCTGCCAGGATTGCTGATTTTCTTGCAGGGGACCACAGGATGACGTCTGGCCTCAGAGAGGTGGTAGTTATCTCTGGGGGGAACTTGAGCTGCCGTTCCAGGTCTACTCTTAGGTACCAGTCGCATCCATTCGACCAGTCGACTGCCACTCTTAACCAGTGTTAAGAGTGGCAGTCTTTCCCTCTGGCTGATGTTTTTTTCTTGTACACCTTGACCGACAAAGTGTATCATCGTCAGCCTCCTGGGAGGAGGGTCTTTGGCTGCTTCCCTTCTTCACACTTCGAGGACTTCGGCAAACTTCCGCAATACCAGGTCGTGCCGCCACCTATACCTACCCTGAGCCAGGGCTGTCTTGCAGCTGGACAGGATGTGTTGCAGGCTTGGGTTTGGGGCATTGCAGAGATGGCAGCCTTCCTCTGAGCCGTACCACCGACTAAGGTTTCTTAGGCTGGGAAGGGTGTCATACGTGGCCCGGATGAGGAAGCTCAGTCTTGCCTGAGGGATCCTCCAGAAGAACTCATGTCATCTGTCTGTGTTTCTCTACACTCACACAACCATCAGTACCATGAGGTTCAGGTTTTCTTCAAAACGAAGGAGCCAATCAGTGTGGGTGGGTGGGACTACCCCATGACCGGGCGGAGTTGTGGCCGGTGTGACGTAAAGCGTCACAGCTTGAGTTCAACGTGAGTGGCTGAAGCAGCATGTCAGTCAAGATGACGGACAGATTCTTCATCTAATCACATGCAAGGATTTTAGATCAGGGATCGGTTGCAGAAGGATCCCAGAGTAAGTTGAGGATCCCCATACCTCAACTTACGAAAGACCCAGCTAACAAATAATCCAAGTAAAACCTTTACGTCAATTTTACGTCACTGAATAAAAAAAAATAAATAAAAAAATTGTATTTACAAAACAAATCCCCTGAAACATAAATATGTACGTACTGTACGTATCATCATTGGCTATTACAGTACGTATTCATTATTCTCCTCATTAATATCATCTCCTGTTTCTCTTCTATTAATAACTTTTTCTTCTTTTCATTTTCATCAGAATCACTTTCTTTGGGTTCATGATCAATAATGAATACGTTCTGTAATAAAGTTTAAATGAACACACTGGGAAAAACTCACCAAACAACAGTAACTCTGTGATGAATGAGGGTCAAAGGTCACCAAATGCATCATGGGTAACTCCCTCATAAGTACAGTATGTATTTATGTGTCGGGGGTTTAGTTTCCTAAATAGAATTTTCTTTCGTATTCAGAGATAAAAAATGGACATAAAGGTTTTTCGTTACTTGGACTTTTCGTTAGCTGGGTCTTTCGTAAGTGGAGGTATGACTGTACTTTAGTAAATATTTATGCCTTATTTCTAGTGTTTTTAGGCGGTCCTCACCTGTTGACGACCTCCATGGAGTGCAGAGACATGTCCATGTTGACCAGGACAGAGAAGTACTCTGTGATCTGGCTGCTCTGCATCAGCTTCAGCAGCATCTCGATGGCCACCAGCGGGTTGTTCTCCACCAGGTCGGGCAGTTTGGCGGGGGACAAACCGATGTGGTACACCAGCTTTGGGTCCTTCTCCAGCTCAGCCAGGAGCTGCACAGAGAACCAGCACACCACACTGTGAATAGAGAGGGGTTGGTCCCCTGACCTCTGACCCCACACGACCTGGACCTTCTACCATCAGTCTGGTTCACACACTCTCAAAACACACATTATTCCACTTATCCTGCAAACACAAATGATCGATTATGACTAATCAGATTAACACACCGGCGTTTTAGTGATCGACAAATATGGATTTTTTTGGGGTCAATATCAAAACAGGTTTTTTTTCCCCCACTATCACCCAATGATATTTATAAGCTGATATTTGGAGCCAATACTGAGGTTTTTTTTACTGTTAAATGATAAAATACATATATGTTTTAGGAAGCATTTACAGTGATCCTTCACTATAATGTGGTTCAGCATTCGTGAATTATTTTTTTCGTTACATTTTACATATTGCGACGCTTGTTTTTGTGTATATTTGTTTGATTGTCGGAAACTTTTACGGAAAAACTACTTGACAAATGTCCATGAAATTTTCAGGAAAGGTACGTGGTGCATCCAGAACAAGTATTGCCTGGCACAACAAGCCTAATTTGAACATTAGCAGTAGAATACAAAATGGAATTTATTAATATCAAACTCAGAGCTCAGTTAATCTGTGGTTCGACCATTTCACACCAGTTTAGAACGTTTACTCAAAACATAAACTAAACACAAAGCTGACATGATGTGATAGAACTTCTAGAGCCCGCAGCTAGAGACTGGGACAGTAAGTTGTTACCATGACAACCTGACAGCGCGGTGGATGAGTTGTGTTATCCATCTGACAGACCTACTGACAATGACAGGACAGGTGGACTACGACTAAAGCAGTTTATGCAGAACTGACTCAGGCTGGTGGACATCAATAAGGGGTTTTACACCATACTTAGCAGCAGAATTTACTGGAATATTGAATATTTTCTCTATGTGTGACGGTTTAAAATGAGCTTATAACATAACATCACTCACCTTCAACTTGTTTAAAAAGTGACTGAAGCACCGCGGTGCGTAAATGGCTGTGAGTGTGCGAGCCGTCAAACCAACTGTTTTGTTTTCTCTGTGACCGACTTCAACTGGTTAATGAGGCTCAGTGATTGACCACAATTATTTTGAAATTTCACCATCCCTACCATGTACACCAGCGCAGCGCCAACTCCCCATCCCCTCCCAAATTTCAGCCAACCTCATCTGGTCACCCTAGACCAGACACTGGGGCCGTTGACATGACCATAAAAGTCTGATCAGTGGTTGTAATCAAATATCTAATAATTCCGTCTGGTGTGTTTACAGATGTGCCGAGAAATGACCCGAGTCATCTTTGTTTGTATATAGTTAATACTTAAGTGGAATAGATTCTACTTTCCCATAAAGACTAGACTTTAGAGTACATAGGAAGTTATGTTTATAGTTTAGTTTCTCTTTTTAACTATCTGCTCTGCGACGACTCTCTGCTCAGTTTGGACTTGTGTCTGGCCGAGCCCTGAACAGACCTGCATCTAATTTGTCTTGGTCATTGATTAATGTTGGTTATTTATTTTAATTTGACAGATCTTTCTGTAATAAATCTTTGTACCCTAATAAGATGCTGTCTCCCTATTTTATACCACAAGGGTGATTGCCCTAAAACAGGCACTTCAGAAATCTGATAGTTGGAAAGTCCAGTCCATTATCACTGTACATATGTACGGTAGAATCAAACTTCCTGTTACTGTCTTCAGCTTCATGTTCATCTACATATCTTGTTTTCTATGATTTGTATTTACACATGTGCAGATATAAAAGTACAAAATAATAATAATAATAATCATAATAATAAAACATTAAATCTATAAAACTTTTCCTTCAGTGGAATCTTAAAAGTGCAACAAAGGAAATTTTTAAATAAAATAAAAACAAATGAGATAAAAGTCAGGAATAAAAGTTAAAAAATAAATAAATAAACTAGATCAGTGGTAGAGTTCAGACCTCAGTGAAGCAGCACCAGTCTGTGCTAATGCTAATGCTAACGCTAACACATTAAATCTGCCAAGGTTTGGATCTGGATGTTCTAACTTCTTTATAAACTAGTGTTCTGTGTTCACTAACTATTTATTTTATGGATCATTAACAATCCCTTAGAGGGTTTAAAAACATTCCCAGAAATCCTGGCTCATGTTTTTCACATATGTCCATTTCAATATTTGACCACGTATGACGTCACTCTGACGTTATGTGACGTCTTTACGTGACGTCATGGAGCCTATGGGTGTTATCTCATCTGAGGTCAGAAGGTTAGACGAAGTGAAGGAAAAAAACATCACCACTGATGTGTTTGAACTGTTGACCTTCACTGGCACCTTGACCTTTAACCTTTAGAGATCAACGTGTAATGGTTCCTTCATTTACACATTATCAATCATCTGTGAAAGTTTCATCAAAATCCATCCATGACTTTTTGAGTTGCTGACAAACCAACAAACAAACATGAGGTAAAACATAACGTCCTTCACAGAGGTAATGTGTAGAAGACATGCAGTACTGGGGACAAACCCAGACCATACTGCCATTATCTGATAGCACCATCTACAGGACCAATAATAAAATGATTATTTGGTGAATCAAATCATTGTTGGATCATTAGTGTGAATATAAAAGGGCCTCAGTTTCAGAAAGAGCAGTATGTGACCTTTGACCTCACCTGTGACTGCTGCTGGGCCGACAGCGGGCTCTTAAAGGCCTTGGACATGATGCGTTTAATTTCCACCCCCGTGCTGTTCTTCACACACATGGACCGGTCCCACTGGACGCTGTGGTCCGGCTCCGTCGGGTTCAACCACGCCAGCTCGTCCTCGCACACGTGGAGCGGCGGCGGCGGTCGGATGAACTCTGGACGAAAGTGACCTGAGGACGGACATGCACAGGATGATGAACAGTTATAGAGTTTCACAATATATCCCAAAAATATTGTCCCAATTCATATTGAATATATATATGATGACTGCACTGGGTCTCTCTCACACACACACACACACACACACACACACACACACACACACACACACACACACACACACACACACACACACACACACACACACACACACACACACACACACACACACTTTTATATGTTCAGGGTTCACAGACACTTTAACCAATACTTTTCTGTGACTTTTGGTCAAATGTCCATGACTACATAACAACTTTAAACAATCAGAGTAAAAAGTTAAAGTGTTAAAGTTCACTCTCAGAGGTTTAACAATAAAATAAATGACAATGTGTGGCTCAACATTAAATTAACACTGCAATCCACCATAGTACTGGAAAGTCACCCTCCACATTTGGGATCATTTGGGTCAGTTGTGCAGGTGTTAGGAGTTCACAGACAAACAGGACACACTACAGATACAGATGTGTTCAATTATAGATGTATTATTAATAACATGTATGTCATGTTTCCCACAGACCAAGTGTCATTTGACGTGTTTCCACTATCCGAACTTCCAGGCCCAATTCCTGATCCCAATTCTCAATGGAAAGATGACTTACCCACAACTGGTATCGAGGGACTCGGGCATCGAAATGAGTGAAGTGAACCAGGTCATGAGTGACCCAACGGTATGTCAGACTGTTGTTGTGAACATGTCGACCTCAGATGATGAACATTAATGTTCACGTCCCAGTGAAGACACACACTTTCCTGACATTTATATTTAATTTGAGCAGATTTGAGTCCTTACCCACCTCACCACACGAGGCACGATACCTTCCCCAGGTGTGAATGAACAGGAAGTGAACTGGAGGTTCACTTCCTGTTCACTGAATAGAACGTTAAAGACGACGTCAAATTAACTTTTTATTCACTCAAACAAACATTTGTTTAATATATTAATTGCACATTATTATGCTGTGTAAAAAAACAATACATGACTTTTCCAAAACTTTCTGGGTCTTTTTACTTTTCCAAAAAGTTTCCAGGCCTGGAATTAGCATTTTTCAAATTCCCAAACTTTTCCAGTTTTTTTTCAACACGTATGAACCCTGTGTGTTGTCTTTTATTGCTGATTAACTGGTAATCTTTTTATTGATGATTACTGATGATTTTACGGTGGTGTGAAAATGTAGTTTCATTATGTCTCAATATTGTTTCTATTTTATGCTCTATTAGAAAGATGTGCAATAACACTGATCTATGACTGTTTTTGTTTGTTTTATAAAGTATCTTCTTCACATATTAAATGTGTTAAATCAAACAGATGACTTTAGTGCTGGTTACTTCATGTTTTTAATATACATGGTTTGTTATTCCACACATATGCTGCTTTATGTACATGTATACGAGACCTTTGACCAAAAACCATATTCCAATTTCATTTGGAAATTAATGTAGATATTCAAATAATATTTATTAATTATATTATTCTGAAAATGCCTCTTTTGATGGTCAGTGAGGCTAACAGTTTAGCTGCTTTCATCAGTACAGACAACCAGGAAAACCAAGGAACAGTGTTTCACACACAATAAGACAACAGACCAAAGATGATGTGTGTAGATTATGTAATGTTAAGTGTCAGCTGATAATAATAATGTTCATTACTGCCACTGCATGTTTCATTAGTAGTGGTTGGAAACACACCAGAATATTTGACATATTTGACTGAATACTGCCCCCTGGTGGACTGAATATAAAATTGTATTTTAATGGCGAGTTCTTAGTGAAGCCTTTTTTAGAGTTACATAATTAATATTCAAATATTACACAAATATCTACATTAATTTCCAAATGAAATTCGAATATGATTTTTGGTCAAAGGTCAAACCTCTAATCTGGAACAATGAGTATGTTGTATTTGTGTTTTTTTTTAGTTGTTGTTTACAGATATACTGCTATACTGTCGATGTGTTAATAGACTCACTCTCCAGCGGCGGCCGCGGCCCTGTCACCAGTGACTCTATGATCTGATTGGCCACAGAGCTGTCGAAGCCGGAGTTGGACGAGTCTGGGTCGGGGTCGTTGAGGACACTGGGGAAACTGGCTTTACTCTGTGTGGGCAGCTCCGACTGACGCTCTGGAAGAACAAAACAACACATTTAAAACCAGAAAATTGAAGGTCACTCTTAAGACAAGTATGTGTATGTGGAAGTGGGTGAAATGAGTTGAAAGGAGCAGAAACAAAGACTATAATAATTAGTTGGGGGCAACAAAGCAATAAAATAGAGCAACGAAATTAATTTCATATCTTTGTTGTCGTTTGTCATAAATGCATGAAACTTTGCACTGTAATCCACCATCGTACTGGGAGGTCACCATGGACATTTCGGATCATTCGGTGCAGTTGTTAGGAGTTCCACAGACAAACAGGACGCACTACAGATACAGATGTGTTCAATTATAGATGTATTATTAACAAGAAGAATGTAATGTTTCCCACAGACCAAGTGTCATTTGGAGTGTTTCCACTATCAGAACCTTATTTTACAGGAACTTCACGGTAATGCCAGCGTTTCCACTGACTGGACCGTTCCGATAAGATGCCCTATCGGGACTGTTACAGGAACTAACAGAGTACCTACTCCAGGATAGGTACTCCAGAAAGGCCCGATACAGCCGCTGGGCAGATTGGTTGTCCAAAATTACATCATCTGATTACAACAAACAACTAAAGAGTATTTTTTTTTTTTTACTCAAGAGTAGTTGTTGGAGGAAGTTTACCACACGACGAAGCAGAATTTCTCATTTTTCCAGCTCTGTGTTTCGTTCATCTCTGTATCAGAGAATGAAAGAAGAAGAGTCGTTCTGGAAGAAGAATTCTATAAACTGTGTAAAGCAACAGCACAAACGCAACAGACATCACAACTTCGTCCGTGTCTACGTTAGGCATGTTAACGGATGTTGGTTGGTTAAAAAACAAACAAACAAACAAACCCATGGTGCATCAGTCATTCCACTGAACAAACTCTTTGTCATTGTAGTGTCGGTTATAAAGACGAAGCTTTGTGATCTGTCCATAGGATAACTTTAATAATGATGAATATGAGCATTAGCAATACAAGACAGAATGTATTAACAACAAACGCAGAGCTCAGTTAATCTATGTTTTACGCCTCATGACAGTTTAGAACGTTTACTCAAAACGTAAACAAAACACAAAGCTAGAACTTCTATAAAAGCTGGAGACTGGGACCGTAAGTTGTTACCATGACAACCTGGTGAATGAGTTGTGTTATCCATCTGACAGACCTACTTAAAATGACATGACAGGTGGACTATGACTAAAGGAGTTTATACTACAGGCTGGTGGACATCTGGAAGGTTTTTTACAAATTATTTAGCAGCAGAATTTACTGGAACATCTAAAGTTTTCTCTGTGTGACAGTTTAAAATGAGCTTTTACCATAACATCTCTCGACCTCACAGAACGAGTGTTTAAAAAGTGACTGAAGCCAGGGTTCTACAGTGCGCCCATTTTACTCGCATTTGCAGCAAATATTTCATCATGCGAAAAGGGAAAACAAAACAGTCACACATGTGTGAGTGTTTGTTGCAGCAACAATAAGACACACAGACCTGAGGAGTTAATGAAAACCTACTAGAAATGAATTAAAAGTGTGTGAACAGCTCCACATAGAGACGAACACGGCACATATTGAAAGGATTAACCCTTTAACTCCTGATGCGTCAGCGCTGACACGTTCTGAGTGGATGGTTTAGTTTAAAAATTCAGACAAATTCAAGTGTTTTTTTAACTGTTATTTTACTGAGAATTTTGTTCATGGAACTGATGTACAGGTGTCGAAAAGCAAGTGATTAAGAAAAAGAAAAAGCCCAAACTAAAACTACTGGAACCAAATTACAACACTAGTTATTTATTCCTTTTTTTTTTTTCACGTTATTTCTTATTTTGTGAATATATATTAGTTTCTGTTGATGTTGCTTATTTTGTTTATTTTTCTGTTTTTTTATTTTATTATTTTTCTTTAATTGTGTTCTGTTAGTGTCTTACTTTGTTCATGTTACATATTATTTTGTTGGTTTATTATTCATTTTTGTTCATTTTACTGATCACTTTGACTGTTTTTTGTTCATTGTGTTGCTTATTTTATCTTATTTTATTTTTTACTGTGTCTCAGTCTCAGGAGTTAAAGGGTTAATCATTCTAAAATGGATCTAATAACAAGGCAGCCAATACAACGTTCTAAAATGTATCAAAGGACAAAGCATCCCATAATACAAAGTTATGTTATGGTCTGCTCTAAATTAACACAAATGACAGCAGTCATTCAACAATGTTGGTATCTGTGCGTAAGTACTGCACTGTAAATAAATAAACATTTAAAACTAAAACTGACTTGTGCCCCTATTTTTTTTTGTGTGCTCCTAAATTTTTTAACTTAGGGGCACGTGTGCTCCTGGAAAAAAAAGTTAGCGTAGAGCCCTGACTGAAGCACTGCGGTGTGTATGGCTCTGTGTGTGTGTGTGTGTGTGTGTGTGTGTGTGTGTGTGTGTGTGTGTGTGTGCCGACAAAGCAAGTGTTTTCTTTTCTCAGTGACTTCAACCAGTTAACGAGGCTCAGTGATTGGTCAAGACTTTTAAATAAATGTCGTCATTCCTAGTCCACGTCTAGTCTTGTGATTTCCTCCTCTGTTACTGCTTTGTTTTGGCACTTTTTGTTAGTGACGTTACCATAGCAACTGACGCGATATAATGATGTCATCAAAAGCTTCCTATAGGACCATTTCTGTATGGAGACACACGCCTGAGAGGACCGAGCTACTCATGGCCCGGTCAAAATTAGGACCCCCACAAAAGTCCTGGACGTTCCGATAGTGGAAACACGCCTGCTGTGTCACTAGGGGAACAACCACTAGTCCCTGTTCATTGGTCATTGAGGTTCACACCAGACTGATACAAGTCAAAGTACTGAAAAGGCAGGTATGTAGTGACCTGCCAACGCTAGCTGCAGCCCGCTGATGTCTATAGACTGAGGCATGTTCCCCACGTCCATGCAGGACACCTGTCTGGGCGTCTTCTTGAACAGATCCCTCGGTGGCGCCAACATGAGCTGGGACAGGAAGAACTTCTCAGGCTGAGTGATGGGAGGCAGGAAGCCTGGAGGTCACATGACACAAAGACAGTTGTTAGAAGTCAAGATGTGGAACTGTAATAAATGTAATCGATCTAGACCAGTGGTCAAACTTATTTCAGTGATGTTCCCCCTTAGAAACAGATTTTTAGTCCAGTACCCCCTGACATGGACAAAACATTTTTGTAAGAAAAAAAGAGGAACAATGATGTAAAATCAGTGTCTGATTTCTTACTTCCAAACTTATATCAGTTTTTGATCTCATGATTTTGACTTTTTCTCTCATCGTTTTGGCTTAATTTCACAATTTTAACATTTTATCTTAAAATTGTGCATTTTTTAATATATTTATAAAAAGTTTTAATATCTCACAATGACTTTTTTTTATCTCAATTGTGACTTTTCCCCCTAAATGTCCTACCCATATCCACAAAACTGAAAAACTGTGACCTGATCATACACAATTTCAACACAGTGACTCACTTTTAAAGGGTTTAATTTTAATACTTCTGAAACTTTTCAGATTTTGAATAAATAAATATAATTGCATTCATGGCAAAAAAATTTTTTTTTTTTTTTACTTTTGTTGTATTTTTTCTACTTTTACTTAAGTAAAGGAGTTGAATCAGTACTTCTACTTTTTCACATAAGTAGCTGTACTTCTACTCAACTACAGAATGTGAGTACTTTGACCACCTCTGGTTGGGACAAGTACTTCGACAAAACACCTCCTGCATTAGAACAGTGGTTCTCAAAAAGGGGGTACACACGTACCCCTGGGGGTATGTGGAGGTACGTAAATTCTTTTAAAAATAAGTACCGTATTTAACACACTAAGTGAAGTTCATTAAGTGAAGTCAAAATCAACTCTTCTTTTGTTACAAAAATGTTTAGCCCATGTCAGGGGGTACTGGACTAAAAATATGTTCCTAAGGGGGAACATCACTGAAAACAGTTTGACAACCACTGCATTAGAGTACTATCAGCGGGACCCCCCCCCCCCCACACACACACACACCACCTACCGGACAGGACTTTCTCCGCCTCCTCTCCAGCCGGTGCAGGGTTCAGCAGGTGGGCGAACACGGCAGCGAACGGGTTAGCGGCCAGCGGCTCGGTGCGGTACATCTCCCAGAGCAGGTAGAGGGCGGTGAGCCGCTGCGGGGAACTGGGCAGCAGGTCCGGCTGCTGCAGGAGCATGACCAGCACCGAGCCCACCCTGAAGTGCTCCGCTTTTCCGAAGTAGTGGTGGAAGTGCGTGGACAGACTCTCGAAGGTGTTGGTGCATGCCTCCTCTGAGATGATGCTCAGGAGGTTGGACAGTTCCTTCGGGGCCAGGGTCATGTTCTCTGCCGCCGGGAGGAGGTGGGCACTCACTGGGAGAGGAGACACTCTGCGTTCGGCTAATACGACAAACACAACATTCCCGTCAATAACTTCATACACTTAATTCATCTTTTTGTCTGAAGAGTTTGAGACGCCGTGGCTTCGCTGAAGCTCCAAAGCTTAGCTAGCAATGAGGTTAGCTTAGCTTAAGCTAGTGCTAACTGATAAATACCAGTGAAGTCATAGCGAAAAAACTCATGAGTTCGTCCGATAAAAATCCACAGGGACCGAGTCAACACTTACACGACACTCTTACAAACCCGACAAATTTTAATAAATCCAAATATCTGAAAGCGTTAGTGTATCATCTAAGTTTTGAGGCATACGTTATATATTAGCCGTTTGTTTGAAACTCAGACTACACTACCTATGGGGAAGTGCATTATGGGTAATGTAGTCTTTCAGTCGTGATGCGTCTACTTCCTCTTTATGAGCAAACCGGATGTAGTAAAGTCTTAGTAATGTCGTTTTGCTGCCCTCGGCTGTTGATTTTGTTCAGTCAGAACAGCTTTGAATATATCAACGTGTTGATATTATTTGGTAATCTGCACAGGTGGAAGTAACTATAAATAAAATATTATATATTTATATAAAATATAAATAAAACAAATTTCATTTTATTTGGAAATAAAAAGATCAAAATTCCAATAAAACTATCCATTGATGACAGAGCTATTGAACAAGTAAACCAAACAAAATTTCTAGGTGTAATAATTGATGATAAATTAAATTGGAAGGCCCATATTGACAACTTAAAAAGAAAAATATCTAAAACAATTGCTATTTTACACAAAGTCAAATACTCTGTAAACAAAAAATCACTCCACACATTATACTGCTCTCTATTACTGCCATATTTAACATACTGTGTGGAGGTGTGGGGGCACACGTTTAAATCAATAATCCATTCAGTTTTTATACTGCAAAAAAAGCAATAAGGATTATCAATCATTGTGACTATCTTATACCAACAAATTCACTCTTCATCAAAAGCAGACTTCTAAAACTAGAAGACTTAACAAACCTAAACACAGCTGTTATCATGTATAAAGCATACCATAATATTCTCCCAGAATGCATCAGGAACTGTTCAACCAAAGAGAGACCAAATATAATCTGAGGGGCACTGCGATATTTAATAAAATAAAAGTGAGAACAAATACTAAAGGAAAATGCACTACAGTCAAAGGGGTAAATCTGTGGAACACTCTGGACAATGAACTAAAAACAGCAAACTTTATACACATATTCAAAAAATTATACAAAACAAGGGTCATTGATAAATACACTGCTTTGTAGTAACACATAAACCTTACAACACATATAACACAAACTTACAACTAAACTGTCTTATTATTATTATTATTATTATTATTATTATTATTATTATTATTATTATTATTATTATTATTATTATTATTATTATTATTATTATTATTATTATCATTATTATTATTACTACTACTACTACTACTAACTAACTGAATGATTGACTAATCAATTTACTATTTTTGTTTGTTCTGTAATCTATTTCTGTTTATCTTTTTATATATATGTGTATGTTTGTGTATATATACGTGTATATTTATGTGTATGCATGAGTGAGAATGGAAGAAAAACGAATGAAAAATAAAACTAGGATAAAGGAAGTAAAAGTAAGAAGAGGGTGAGAGAAAAGGAAAGGAGAAAGTAGAGAAGGTGGGAGGGAGAGAGAGAAAAAGGGAGGGGGGGAGGGGAGAAAAGGGAAAAGGGGAAAAAAAGAATTTAAAAAAAAGGGACTTTTATTTGGACAGTTGTTTTTGTATTTGACTCTTGCATTGTGGGTATTTGATCTTTGTTGTTGTTTTGTTTGTTTGTTTGTTTTCCTGCAGAACATATTGCAGTAAGGTATTGGTAATGGTGGATAAATAAGCTTTGGCTTCAGCCCTAAACCTTTTCGGTCCAGCAGTACATTCATTATGTGTGAAAATGTGTCTACCTGCCTTGTGCTTGTTTTTTTTTTTTTTTTTTGTTTTGTATTTTGACCGAGATAAAATAAAATCTCTAAGATAAAAACTAAATACAAGTACTTCCTTTACTGTACTTAAAAAAGTATATTTTTTAAACATAGTTTTTATAAAGATATCCTTGACTATTTCACATTATACAAGTTTTAAATAAATATGGTGGAATTGGTTATTGTAGAGCAAGTGTCCAAGTCCAGTCCTCGAGGGCCGGTGTCCTCCATGTTTTAGATATTTCCCGCTTCCACATGATTCAGTTTAACCCTTTAACTCCTGAAACGTTAGCAGTTCCACAATAAAAATGATTAAAATAAGCAACAAAATGAACAAAAATGACCAAAGTCATCAATAAAATGAACAAAAATTAATAACTGACAAAATAATGTAACATGTACAAAGTTCATTTGTTGCACATTATTTACTTTATTATTTTTTTTCTCCATTTGTGTCTTACTTTCTTCATAGTACTAATCATTTTGTCAGTTTATTATTCATTTTTGTTAATTTTATTGATGACTTTAATCATTTTTACTGTGGAACTACTAAAGTTTCAGGAGTTAAAGGGTTAAATTGAATCACATGGCAGAGGGAAATGTCTAAAACATGGAGGATACCCACCCTCGAGGACTGGATTTGGACACCCCTTTTATAGAGTCAAACTGTTCCTCAACTATAGATGTTGTTCATAACCTTACACCATTATGTTTTATAAACTAACTACAGGGTAAAGATGTATGTAATGTGGTGACCTCTACTGGACTGATGTGACATTATAATGTTTTACAATTTGCAGAAAGAGAAATAAGTAGGTTTAATATTGTTTATAATAATGAACCAGTTGAAGGAGTCGCCGCAGATGAACATTTTCCTCCTGTGAAAATGGTGTGAACACTGGAACACAACAGGATCTAAATATGAAAGCCATACGAAATGTTACACAATACTTGGCGCCAACAACTCCCTTATTTATTAAATGAAATGCTTTAAAAATACATGATGTTGTGGACGTCAACACTCTTATTATAATGTATAAAGATCATGACCACATACTTTCTACAGTTTACAACAGATGTTTCAGCTGAGAATTAGTGATTATAACTTAACTGACATTTAGAGGAAAATGAAGAGTTGAACTAATTCTAAAAGTCATTGTTTCTCTGATAGGGGAACATCTGTGGAATAATCTGGATCAGAATCTAAAAAAGTCATCTTCAATTTGTGTTTTCAAAAGGATGTATAAAAAAAGTATAATAACAAAATATAGAATATTATCTGAGTAGGTGAATATATGGTTATAAGGTAGAAGAAAAGAGGAATGAGTTTTATATGACAATAAAACTATCATGGTTAGGATATATCTATATATCTATGGATCCTATCTATTAATTATTGTTTATGTAACTGTTTTTGTGGTGAAAGTGAATGTACTTTCACCACAAACTAATACTTTACCAATACTAGTACTTTAGTTAATATCAGATTATATGAAGTGAATTGTAATTAATGTTTATATAAATGGTTATGGATGTTTTTGTGGTAATGATAAAAAGGACAAAGTATATTGTGTGTTAGCGCAGTATATTTGAATTTTAGTTTGTAAAAAGGGGGTGGAGTTTATAAGTTTGACTTCTTCCCACTTCTTTTCGAGTACAAGAAAAAGAACGGTCGACTATTTTCATTGTTGTTTTGATGATTATTGTGTGCTCGAAATAAAACTAAAAAAAAATAAAATAAAAAAAAATTAACGTTTTCAGAAACAAACTGGACGCAGTTTCAGGTAAAATGACAGAATCAGTCTAGAAGGTTTTTCACATCATTTTATTCCTCGACAGTTTAAAGGATAAAACAGACAAAACAAAAAACAGAGGACGTTGAAAAATAAGAATCTGATCATTTTCCAAACAGGTGGAAAAACTGCCAACATCTGATCTGGTCTGAGGTGTTAGCCCAAAACAGGAGGAGGGTGGAGTCATTCATTCATCCATTCATTCATTCATTCATTCATTCATTCATCCATTCATTCATTCATCCATCCATTCATTCATTCATTCATTCATCCATTCATTCATTCATTCATTCATTTCCAATTAAGAAAAAAATGCATTAAGCAAAAAAAATGTTGAAATAAAAAAAAGTCCTTGAATTATGAAATAAAACTAATAATCCTTGAATAATACAAAAAATATGTTGAAGCAAAAATGCATCCTTTAATAAAGCAAAACAAACTAAAATCTTGAATAAAACAAAAACTTAAAAAAATCTTACATAAAGCAAAACAAAAATCTTGCATGGTCTCACATCCTCTGGTTTTTGTCCTAAAAATGGCTTTAAATAACATTATACGACAAGGAAAAGGTGTTTTCAGGTCCATAATCACTGGAGTTAACACACACACACACACACACACACACACACACACACACACACACACACACACACACACACACACACACACACACACACACACACACACACACACACACACACACACACGTCTTATGAGGACCAGGTTTATAATCATCACTTGTAGTTAAAGTAGGTATTGGGTTGAGTGTAAACACATCTTTTTATTTTATTTAAAAAAATACAAATAAAATAAAAAGCTAAAATAAAAAATATATTAAAATAAAAAACTTTTAAATATGTTTGTCTTTGCTCCTGTGTCCCCACCATGCTTTATGCTAATTAATGTGTTTATAGGGCCACATTATTTAAATACAATTTTTCGTTACACAGATTTATATTTTACATTCATAATGAACCCTCGTGGGGACCTGAATTTTGGTCCCCATAGTGTAGCTGTGTAACACAGGGCTGTTAAACCCATTTTAATTCAGTTCCACATTCAGCTAAATTTGAGCAGAAGTGTTCCGGAACAGTAAAATAAAAACGTAAAAATATATAAATAATAATCAACTATGTTTTAGAGCAAAAAAAAAAAAAAGTCAATTTACATGATGAAAATGTTTCCATCTACAAAAAAACATCCTTTCAAACTGTTTCAATAACATGAGGAAACTGCAAAAAAGAGCAATTTTAACATGATTAGGCTTTAGTTTAGGATTTCCATGTTTATATTGTAGCTTAGAAACACAAAAGCTTTAGTAAAAGGTTGAATCATGGGTAGAAAAGTGTGTGTGGACGAGTCCAAATAATATTTGGATGGTTTTAAAATGTCTATAACAATGTTCCATCAAACACAGTGTGTCACTGGTGGGGACATCTGTGTTATTTATCGTGTTGTTTTCCTCAATGAAAATGTCTAATATCAACAAACCTTTATCATGTGACAAAGACGAGACTAGATGTAAATGTTGGTCTTGAGACAATTATAATTAAATATATAATTAAATACAGATGACGAATAAAAAAAAAAAGAGACGAATGAGGCTGAAGACATAAAAACTTTGCTAAAATGTCTCTTAGTTTTTCTTGAACAAAACAAAATGGGACGTTATTTCATCTCTTTTAGGGACATTCTTATTTATTAGTTTTTTCATTATCTCTTGCGGGACAGTTGTCAAATTATGTCCCCACTAATGTCAACATCATTATTACTGCCTTGGATTTAATATTATTCAAACTGTATTTATTTTTCTTCAGGTTGTTCACATTTGTTCCGATTATTCCGATTTTTTTTGCAAAATTATACTTCGTTTTAGTGAAATTAAATGAAAACCTTTACAAGAAGAAAAAAAATTGACTAGTGAGTATTTATATGTTATTTTATCAGAGTGACTTAGTGTGAATGTGGAACCTGAACTAAAATGATTCTTATATTAATGTCATTTTTACATTAAAAATTCATTCAAAGGGCCAAAATGGAGCCTTTGGTGGGCCGGATTTGGCCCCTGAGCCACATGTTTGACACCTGTGATGTAACATCTGAATGTCCCCATAAAGATAGGAATACAAGCCACACACACACACAAACTGGCTTTCATGTCTCATGAGGACCACGGTTGTAAACATGACTTGTAGGTAAAATAGCCACTGGTAAACGCAACTTATTTTTTTAAATATATATATATATATATATATATATATATATATATATATATATATATATTTAAAAGAAACTAAAATAATAAAAGAAAAATCCATAAAAAAAAACCCCTGTAAAAAGTAATAGTAAAAACTTACAAAATTTAAATAACTGTAAAACAAAAATTCTCTAAAAGTAAAAACATCTTTAAACCATTGAAAACACGTTTCATTTTGCAATTCTTTCCCCAATGCTTTATGGGGACTTCAAGAAAAAACTAGTGTGTTTATAGGGGGTGACATTTGAAGACTCCACACACTGATTCATTCAGATTTTCCTCGTGGAAACCTGAATGTTGGTTCCCATGGTGACAGAGGTCCTCATGTGTAAACATACTAATGTCCCCATAAAGATAGGACTACAAGCACACACATATATACACACACACATACTGGTTTCCATGTCTCATGAGGACCAGGTTTGTACTCATCACTTATAGGTAAAATAGCCAGTGGGTACTGAGCATAAAGACATGTTTTAATAAAAATAAAAAATAATAAAACAGAAAATTAAATAAGTAAAAAAAATCTAAATAAAATAATAATAAAATAAAAAAGTGTAAAAAAACTAAATTAAATAAATCAAATTAAAAATAATAATAGTAATAATAAAAAGTCAGCACATAGCCAAATCTGTTTCACTTTGCACTGGTTTCCCTATGCTTCATGGGGACTTCTGAAAAAATAAAATAAAATAATGTATTATTCACAGAAATTTATATTTTACTAGTGAGTACCTACATTTATATTTAACTCTCGTGGGGACCTGAATTTTGGTCCCCATAGTGTAACTGTGTAAACATATTGATGACCCCATAAAGATAGGAATACACACACACACACACACACACACACACACACACACACACACACACACACACACACACACTCACCTTTATTTTCACTACAACATATATATGGCACAAAATATCCAAAAAATATTCACCTGGAACCTGGAGCTCCAACACTTCACAACCTCCACAAAAGTGGAATAAAATACTGATGGGGACACGGTTCAGGCAGAAGGACCTCCATCAACAAACAGTAAAGCTCCCAAAACCACGACTGGGGGGGGGGGAGTAAACTAACGTCAGGTCAGTCCACATACAGACCTCTTGGGGGGGGGTCAGTGTTAGTCATAGTCAGACTAGGCGGTCGCCTAGGACACCAGATGTCTTGGTGTCGCCAAATCCCACAGAATTAGAATATTAAGAAAGTTTATTTTATGGACTATAAGATAGTTTATTTTATGGACTATAAGAAAGTTTATTTTATGGACTATAAGAAAGTTTATTTTATGGACTATAAGAAAGTTTATTTTATGGACTATAAGAAAGTTTATTTTATGGACTATAAGAAAGTTTATTTTATGGACTATAAGATAGTTTATTTTATGGACTATAAGAAAGTTTATTTTATGGACTATAAGAAAGTTTATTTTATGGACTATAAGAAAGTTTATTTTATGGACTATAAGAAAGTTTATTTTATGGACTATAAGATAGTTTATTTTATGGACTATAAGAAAGTTTATTTTATGGACTATAAGATAGTTTATTTTATGGACTATAAGAAAGTTTATTTTATGGACTATAAGAAAGTTTATTTTATGGACTATAAGATAGTTTATTTTATGGACTATAAGAAAGTTTATTTTATGGACTATAAGAAAGTTTATTTTATGGACTATAAGAAAGTTTATTTTATGGACTATAAGAAAGTTTATTTTATGGACTATAAGAAAGTTTATTTTATGGACTATAAGATAGTTTATTTTATGGACTATAAGAAAGTTTATTTTATGGACTATAAGAAAGTTTATTTTATGGACTATAAGAAAGTTTATTTTATGGACTATAAGAAAGTTTATTTTATGGACTATAAGATAGTTTATTTTATGGACTATAAGAAAGTTTATTTTATGGACTATAAGAAAGTTTATTTTATGGACTATAAGATAGTTTATTTTATGGACTATAAGATAGTTTATTTTATGGACTATAAGAAAGTTTATTTTATGGACTATAAGAAAGTTTATTTTATGGACTATAAGAAAGTTTATTTTATGGACTATAAGAAAGTTTATTTTATGGACTATAAGAAAGTTTATTTTATGGACTATAAGAAAGTTTATTTTATGGACTATAAGAAAGTTTATTTTATGGACTATAAGAAAGTTTATTTTATGGACTATAAGAAAGTTTATTTTATGGACTATAAGAAAGTTTATTTTATGGACTATAAGATAGTTTATTTTATGGACTATAAGAAAGTTTATTTTATGGACTATAAGATAGTTTATTTTATGGACTATAACATAGTTTATTTTATGGACTATAAGATAGTTTATTTTATGGACTATAAGATAGTTTATTTTATGGACTATAACATAGTTTATTTTATGGACTATAAGATAGTTTATTTTATGGACTATAAGATAGTTTATTTTATGGACTATAAGATAGTTTATTTTATGGACTATAAGATAGTTTATTTTATGGACTATAAGATAGTTTATTTTATGGACTATAAGATAGTTTATTTTATGGACTATAAGATAGTTTATTTTATGGACTATAAGATAGTTTATTTTATGGACTATAAGATAGTTTATTTTATGGACTATAACATAGTTTATTTTATGGACTATAAGATAGTTTATTTTATGGACTATAAGATAGTTTATTTTATGGACTATAAGATAGTTTATTTTATGGACTATAAGATAGTTTATTTTATGGACTATAAGATAGTTTATTTTATGGACTATAACATAGTTTATTTTATGGACTATAAGATAGTTTATTTTATGGACTATAAGAAAGTTTATTTTATGGACTATAAGAAAGTTTATTTTATGGACTATAACATAGTTTATTTTATGGACTATAAGATAGTTTATTTTATGGACTATAAGATAGTTTATTTTATGGACTATAAGATAGTTTATTTTATGGACTATAAGATAGTTTATTTTATGGACTATAAGATAGTTTATTTTATGGACTATAAGATAGTTTATTTTATGGACTATAAGATAGTTTATTTTATGGACTATAAGAAAGTTTATTTTATGGACTATAAGATAGTTTATTTTATGGACTATAACATAGTTTATTTTATGGACTATAAGATAGTTTATTTTATGGACTATAAGATAGTTTATTTTATGGACTATAAGAAAGTTTATTTTATGGACTATAAGATAGTTTATTTTATGGACTATAAGTTGAACTGAAAAGACTTGAATTTAGTGACAGTGAAACTAATATATTTATGAACTCTGTTAGTGTTTAATGACTAAGAACTGAGACTTGTGTGACATCATTTTGGGCCACGTTTGTAGACGTACTGGTCTGTTTGTGGAAACTGAAGTAAAACCAGTTCAGGTTTAAAGTGTGTTTATGGGTTAGGTTAGGTTAGGGTGCAGAGGAGCTGAACAGGAAGTTGAAAACAACAGTAGCTTCACAAACACTTTTAGATCTTTTCCTTTTTCTAAAGTGTCAAAGGTCAAATGGTCAAAACATGGACGGGTCTGGAACAGAGGGTCACACAGAAACAAGGGAAGAGGACGTTCGGTGTGGGTCCAGTTCAAATGTGGGTTCAGTTCAAATGTGGGTCCAGTTCAAATGTGGGTTCAGTTCAAATGTGGGTTCAGTTCAAATGTGGGTCCAGTTCAAATGTGGGTTCAGTTCAAATGTGGGTTCAGTTCAAATGTGGGTCCAGTTCAAATGTGGGTTCAGTTCAAATGTGGGTCCAGTTCAAATGTGGGTTCAGTTCAAATGTGGGTCCAGTTCAAATGTGGGTTCAGTTCAAATGTGGGTCCAGTTCAAATGTGGGTTCAGTTCAAATGTGGGTCCAGTTCAAATGTGGGTTCAGTTCAAATGTGGGTCCAGTTCAAATGTGGGTCCAGTTCAAATGTGGGTTCAGTTCAAATGTGGGTCCAGTTCAAATGTGGGTTCAGTTCAAATGTGGGTCCAGTTCAAATGTGGGTTCAGTTCAAATGTGGGTCCAGTTCAAATGTGGGTTCAGTTCAAATGTGGGTCCAGTTCAAATGTGGGTCCAGTTCAAATGTGGGTCCAGTTCAAATGTGGGTTCAGTTCAAATGTGGGTCCAGTTCAAATGTGGGTTCAGTTCAAATGTGGGTCCAGTTCAAATGTGGGTTCAGTTCAAATGTGGGTCCAGTTCAAATGTGGGTTCAGTTCAAATGTGGGTCCAGTTCAAATGTGGGTTCAGTTCAAATGTGGGTTCAGTTCAAATGTGGGTCCAGTTCAAATGTGGGTCCAGTTCAAATGTGGGTCCAGTTCAAATGTGGGTTCAGTTCAAATGTGGGTCCAGTTCAAATGTGGGTTCAGTTCAAATGTGGGTGCAGTTCAAATGTGGGTTCAGTTCAAATGTGGGTCCAGTTCAAATGTGGGTTCAGTTCAAATGTGGGTCCAGTTCAAATGTGGGTCCAGTTCAAATGTGGGTCCAGTTCAAATGTGGGTTCAGTTCAAATGTGGGTCCAGTTCAAATGTGGGTTCAGTTCAAATGTGGGTCCAGTTCAAATGTGGGTTCAGTTCAAATGTGGGTCCAGTTCAAATGTGGGTTCAGTTCAAATGTGGGTCCAGTTCAAATGTGGGTTCAGTTCAAATGTGGGTCCAGTTCAAATGTGGGTTCAGTTCAAATGTGGGTCCAGTTCAAATGTGGGTTCAGTTCAAATGTGGGTCCAGTTCAAATGTGGGTCCAGTTCAAATGTGGGTCCAGTTCAAATGTGGGTTCAGTTCAAATGTGGGTTCAGTTCAAATGGGACTTTTGCATCAATCTTTGGGTACTGGACGACAACTGTAGAAGGAAAAACAAAAACAAAAACAAACAAAACTAACAGAACAAAAGAACAGGCTCTGAACTGACGCACATTTGTTCTGTCCTGATCTGAGA
The DNA here is from genome assembly GCA_020466265.1 of Siphamia tubifer. Classification (NCBI taxonomy): domain Eukaryota; kingdom Metazoa; phylum Chordata; class Actinopteri; order Kurtiformes; family Apogonidae; genus Siphamia; species Siphamia tubifer. The sequence goes on from CM035803.1 coordinate 4,220,228, forward strand.
GGTGTCCCAGAAGAAATATTATGATTATGGTTTAAGGGGAAAGTTGAATTTACACCCCCCCCCGCTCTCTTAGGTCAGCTGATCAACTGCTCCTGTGGCTGCCAAAAACCAAACATAAGTTCAGGGGTGAGCGTTCTTTTGTTCTTTTGTTCTTTTGTTCTTTTGTTCTTTTGCTGCAGCGGCTCCAAAACTGTGGAACGATCTGCCTCCATATCAGACAGGCCTCCTCTCTATCGCTTTTTAAAACCTTCTTAAAACCCATTTTTTTCTCCTTGGCTTTTAAAAACATGTGAGATGTATATATATATATATATATATATATATATATGAGTATGTATGTATGTATGTATATTTTATTTCCTTTATTTATTATCTTTTTTATTATTATTATTTTTATTGTTTTAACTTGTTTTATCTATTTGATTTTATTGTTTCTTACTGGTTTTATTTATTTCTTTTACTGTGCTTTCAGTCTTCTCTACAGCACTTTGGTCCACTGTGGTTGTTTTAAAGTGCTTTATAAATAAAGTTGGAATGGATTCATAAAGTATCATCTGTGGAGTCAAACTGTGTCAAAAATTAAACTAATATCAAACATAAAAAAAGAAGATATAAAGAATGGATCGTTGTGAGGCGCAGTGTTTTAATTTGATCTCATTTTGACTTTTTAGATCAGAAATTTGTATGAATGGGAAGTTCCTCTAGCAGAACATCTTGAAGGTTCTATCAAGAGTGGAGTGAGAACCTGGTTGTTTGTTCTGCTGCTCAGTTTGTCACCAAACACAAACTCTGCCTGAGGTCACGTCACACACGTCTGAAGGAAAACGTTTTTGAAGAATTTGAAAAAAAAAAACAAAAAAAAGAAAACGTTGCCACCTGAAACGACACTGAGCCCAAACGGGCGACGGCCAATCACAGCCCGATCCATTATCAACGAGACGACACCAAACACAGAACCAGAGCGTCGTGACCCCGTGACCTCTGTCCATGGCTGGTTAGTGGACGCACCCAAAACAAACACAACTGTTCCCTTTTTTTTCTTGGTCAGATCCGACAGCATCCAAACACTTAAACAGAGAAGGTGGACGCTGTCCTCTTCATCCTCATCCTCATCTTCGTCTTCCTCAGTCAGCGTAGTGCATGATGGACTCCACGTAGTTTCCTGGGAAGAGGCCGGTGGTGGCGTTCATGACTCCTTCGTACCATCCGTCTTCGTTCTTCTTAATGACGTAGATGATGGCGCCCTCCTGGAAGGACAGCTCGTCCTCCTTGTCAGCTGTGTAGTCATAGATGGCCACCACTAGAGGGAGCAAATGTACTGGATTAATGCATAGATATGTCACCCACCCACTGCTGCAGATATATGAAGGACTAAAAGTGCCAAAATTAAATAAACAAGGTTCATACACACTTTAACCAATACTTTTACATGACTTTATACAAATACAAAAATAGAGAGTTTCTACCGTGAAAAAACAACTGGAAACAAAACAATCTGAACGTTTTTATAAATAGAACCAACACACAATGAATTCAATAACAATGAAGAACAACAATATTAATAAATAAGCATAGACTGAGTCCTTTAATAAAGTTATTAATAAATAAGCATAGAATGAGTCCTTTAATAAAGTTAATATTAATAAATAAGCATAGAATGAGTCCTTTAATAAAGTTAATATTAATAAATAAGCATAGAATGAGTCCTTTAATAAAGTTAATATTAATAAATAACCATAGAATGAGTCCTTTAATAAAGTTAATATTAATAAATAACTATAGAATGAGTCCTTTAATAAAGTTAATATTAATAAATAACCATAGAATGAGTCCTTTAATAAAGTTAATATTAATAAATAATAAATAAATAATAGAATGAGTCCTTTAATAAAGTTAATATTAATAAATAAGCATAGAATGAGTCCTTTAATAAAGTTAATATTAATAAATAACCATAGAATGAGTCCTTTAATAAAGTTAATATTAATAAATAATAAATAAATAATAGAATGAGTCCTTTAATAAAGTTAATATTAATAAATAAATAATAGAATGAGTCCTTTAATAAAGTTAATATTAATAAATAATAAATAAATAATAGAATGAGTCCTTTAATAAAGTTAATATTAATAAATAATAAATAAATAATAGAATGAGTCCTTTAATAAAGTTAATATTAATAAATAATAAATAAATAATAGAATGAGTCCTTTAATAAAGTTAATATTAATAAATAATAAATAAATAATAGAATGAGTCCTTTAATAAAGTTAATATTAATAAATAATAAATAAATAATAGAATGAGTCCTTTAATATTGTCCATGTCACAAACACAAAGCTAATATTCCATGGATGTTTTTTTCTGTGTAGAATCCACAGAGGATTATTTAGTTATGTGTGATTTTCTGGTAAACAGCTGCGATCATCCACTTGTTCCTACCCTAACCATAGCCCCCCATCAGAGAAGGGAAAGCTTATGTGGCCCTCACAGGAAAAGGTTTAGGGACCCCTGCCCAGTGTGTTCTATTATGGATCAGTTCTACAAAGACACTAAAGTCTTAACAGAAGCAGAAAATGTTAATTTTCTTTCTAATAATTGTCTTTAGTCATTTCAGCTTTTTCACATTTTATTCTTAGAGGATAGTTTGTGCATGTCAATATTTTGATCATTTAATATATTTTGCGATAAAAAAAAAATCACAAAAATGTAAAGTCAACATCATTTCTAGGCAAAAACACTGAGCAGAAAATATGGAGTCATTTAATATTTAATCTGGTTTAATGTTCTTCATCCCACAGGCCGCATTGGAACCCAGGACGCATGTTTGAAACCCCTGATCTAGAGGGTTCTAGAAGGTACCTTTCTCCTGGTAGGTCCTGGGGGCCCATGGGGGGTCTTCTTCAGCGTAGGGGTCGTTGTACTCCACCACCGCAGACTCCTCCTCTTCCTGTCCGTCTGCTGCCGGCTGAGGACTGCAGGGGGCGTCGTCCACGTCTGATTGGGTCTCAGGGGGAGGGGCATCTGTGACTACAGGTGGGGGAGAAGGTGAAGAAGCAGAAGCAGAAGCAGAAGCAGATTGACAAAAAAACATTCTTTATGTGGTTCGGGCTCAGAAATGAATAAATGATGGAGTTGAGTCTGAGTGGAAGTGTTTAAACAGACAGAAAATAAAACAGAAATACTGTGAACTGAAATGAATAACTGTTATATTAGATGAAACTAAAGGAGGTGGAGGAGTGAGGAGTGAGGAAGAGGAGGAGTGAGGAAGAGGTGGAGGAGGAGAAGTAGGAAAGAAGGAGTGAGGAGTAAAGTTTCTCTTCTACTAATTATAAGATACTGAAGCTTTTGAATAAAAGCCTCCTTCAAAATAAAAGCGTGGGACCTGCTGAAATACACACACACACACACACACAGATCTGAACACAAACTGGACTTACTGGACTCCTGAACTCGAGCGACGAATCCCATCAGAGGAAGTTGTGGTGTGAACTGGAGGAGGGCGGGGGGCGGCGGGGGGGAGCCTGCAACCATTTGGAATCATCGGTGAAAAAGCAGGAAACGCGTCACACACGAATCCTGGTGTCCTGCGGACACGTACCTGGACTTTGGTTGTAGTAGGGTCCGCCGTTGACCTGGTTCTGCGTTGGGATTGGCTGACCGGTCACAGACGGGGGGCGGCGGTACGGCAGAGACCCGCCCACCTGTGGAGTCTGCTGTCGAGGCTGAGGACGGTTCATACTGTAGAACTGAGGGACGATGGGACCTGACCACACACACAAGGCTGGTAAAAAAACACTACACACACAAATACACACTTTAACCAACACTATTCCATCACCTGTCAGATAATGACGACGTGCTCCTACCAACGCAAGTCGACTTTAAACTATCAGAATATAAACCTAAAGAGCAACTGCAACATTTTTTAGTTGCACTTTTGACAAATTAAGTCACATGTGCGAGTCCTGTAGAGTCAGAAAATAAAAGCTAATGGAACTGGGGAAGAGGAGGAGGAAGAGGAGGAGGAAGAGGACGAGTGGGTGAAGAGTGGAGACACTCACCTTCAGTGGGTGAAGATGTGGAGGAGGACAAAGCAGGAGGAGGAGGAGGAACAAGAGGGGACGCTTTGACAGGCGTGTCAGAGGTGCCAGGGGTGGGGCTAGAGGGAGACGTGGTACTGGGGGCGGGGTCAGAGGGAGAGGAGGCACTGGGGGTGGGGTTAGAGGGAGAGGGGGCGGGGTTAGAGGGAGAGGAGGAGCTGGTGGGAGGGGCTATTTGTGAGTCAACCTGCTGTGAAGGTGAAGGAGGCGCTAAGGGGGCGCCGGGCTGCGTTAAGGTGGCGGTGGAGGAGGAGGAGGAGAAGGAGGAAGGTGTCGGGGAGGGGGAGGAGTTAGGGGCGGTGGAACAGGAACTAGGAGGTCCAGCGGTCGGAGAAACTTTAGGAGGAAACCATGAAAACAGAAGGAAGGAAAGGTTCAAATACAACTGCAGAAAAAGTTATTAGTATTGTTATTGTTATTATTATTATTATTATTATTATAACTATGAGACACACACAGGTTGTCATAGAAACGTAGGCATTCTCTGAATACTAGTTTAGGACTGAAATAAACAAACATTTAAACAAACACAGAAAACACCAGGATAGTCTGAGAACAAAGACACACACTGAAACAAATGGGTTTTAATAGATAAAAATCAGTATTTAGTTTGACCTTTGACCCCATGATCACAAGCAGCACAAACACGTGTGACGTGTTTAATGTTGTTCACAGTTTTAGTGAAAGTATAGTTCGTTCAAGTAAATATTTTATAATAACACTAAAACAGTGAGGCGGGGCCTCCCCATGAGGGGGCGGGGGCTCCCCATGAGGAGGCGGGGGCTCCCCATGAGGGGGCGGGGGCTCCCCTGGGGGGCGGTTTAGGTCCAGGGCCATATGATTGCCACCCATGTTGTAACATGTGTTTGTTGTTCTTTACCTGGAAAGGTGGAGGGTGGTGAGGGTGTGGGCACGGCGATAGGCACGCCCACACTGCCGCTGCCGCTGTTTTCTCTGCTGCTGCTGCGACTGCTGCTGCTGGGGTGGCTGCCCCCGCTGCTGCCACTGCAAACAAACAGAAAAAAGACAGGACAGGAAGTAGTATTATTAAAGTAGTGACATGTACCTGCAGTAAACAACCTGTATTCACTCACTCACACCTTTTATAAAAAAAAATACAAATAAAATCAAATAAATCACATACATATAAATGTTGGTTTGGTTTAGTCGCTGGTTGCTATGGTAACAACGCACACCGTCACTTACAACATTAACATTTATTTGAAATTTAAAAAAAAGAGTCATTGGCAGGTTAGTAGAAGACAGAGACAGAAAAATTAAATGAGAAATAAATGAGAAGACAGATGTGACGACGTCTTCCTGAAGAAGAAACTGGAATAAAAAAAAATAAATTATAAAAACAGCTGCAATGAAATAGAGAAAATATGAGCTGCAGCAAAGCAGAGGTGGAGATGGAAATGATTAAAGACTCATTTAATAATAATTATTATTTCTCTGTTGTTCTACAGTTTTTATAAAGTCTCTTCTTTAATCAGATGAATGAATTATTATGAATAAATGAATAATATGAATTATAGGTAACACTTTATAATACACAATTACTTATGTATTAACCATTTATTACCTATTTGTTTCCAAATTATTTTGTTCATTTATTAATTTTCTTGCTTATTTTTTTAATGTTCCTCCATATTTTGTTCATCTTATCATTTTTATTCCTGTAGAAGCAGTGTCATTACAAGTGTGTGTTTTTATTCTGTGAGCAGAAAAATACTCGTTAGTTAATTTGAGCACTGGCTGGTAAATGTAACCAGTGTTTAGTTTTAGAAGCAGATGATTTTTGAGAAGCCGATCACACGTCCTAAATATCTGTTGGAGTTCAGAGGACGAACAAACGGACGATCACTGATGTATGAGCGCAGAAATAAGCAGCACATCTGACAGGGAGGTCAAACACACGGCCTGCGGGCCACAGCCGGCCCACCAAAGGTTCAGTCCGGTCCGTGGGATGAATTTGGGAAATGCAAAAATGACACTTGGTACATTTACATGCATTTGTTTTTCTTATAAAAGTTCTTTTTTTTTTTTTTTTTTTACATCTATTTTGTGATTTACAGATGTAAGTATTTTCATATTTTAAGGTTTTTAATGCACTGGAACACAGAGAAAAACATGGACTTGTCATTATTTCTAGGTTATTATAGTATTATTTTTTACCAAAGGTCAAATTGTGGTGAATGTGGAACCTGTAAGACAGTTAGTTTAACAGACCTGGACTGAAAGAACAAACACAGTCGCAGAAAAAACATTAGTTCAACAAACAGTTGAACAGTTTTCCCAGAAAAACACCTGACGAAGAGGTTGAATTCATGACATGCAAGAGATGACTGCGTGAACTCATTGCATGAATGACTGCAGATTAAGTATATATATATATATATATATATATATATATGTTTTACATTGGTTACTTTTAATGATATCCCATTATTTTTGGGGTAATTTTTCCCATTTTTTAAGTATTTTGATCATTTCTCCTGAACAATTAACCATTTCATATTTTTTGTAGTATTCCATGACTTCTTTTTTGGTTAATATTTTTTTCCCTTTTTTAAAAATATTTTCTATTTTTTTTTCCAAACAGAAAAGTATTGGGTCACTTTTATACGATTTTAAACATTTTTTCTCACGTGCTCCTGAACAAACAAGTATTTAATACTTTTATGTCATATTACATGATTTTTGGGATAATTTTTTATCCCCCAAATTTAAAAAAAATAATTTTAGTATTTCACTCATTTTCTGTGAAGCAAACAAATTACAGTTTTTTTTTTAGTGTGATTTTACTGAGTTTTGTTTGTGGATCTGATATATGGAAATAAACAGGTGTCAAAAAGAAACAGATTTAGAAAAAAGAAAAAGCCAAAACAAAAACTACTGGAACCAAATTACAATATTTATTTCTTTATTTATACTTCATTTTAGTTCATTTTAAGTTATTACTTATTATTTTGTAAATATTTATAAGTTTTTGTTAATTTTGTTCCTCATTTTGGTTTATATTTCCACATTTAATATTGTATTTTATTATTTTTCTTCACTTTTGTTCCATTTGTGTCTTATTTTGTTCATGTCACTTATTCTTTTGTTGCTTTATTAGACATTTTTGGCTGTTATTGTTCATTTTGTTGCTTATTTTATTAATTTTTGACTGGAACTGTTAAAGTCTCAGGAGTTAAAGGGTTAATGTTCATACACAGCTGCCAGTGTTTGTAGTTAATGACCGTCTTCCAACTCAACCTTCTGTCTTTAAACACATCTTAACATTTTTGTGTTTTCAGCATCTTTTTAAATACATTTTTACATTTGTGTTTTTCTTTTTTTTAAATTTTCCTCCATATTTTGACATTTACTGTTGGATTTTATCAAATTAATTTCCCCCCAAAATGTGCGTGTGTGTGATTCATAAATGTTTTTTCCTTCTTCATCATATATTTTTTTTGGCTGAAAAATGACTAAAAAACACTCAGATTTTTAAGGATTAAATTGAAGTTGATTAATTGAAATTGTACAAACCAGAGGGGGGTCTAATCATTTTTTTCTGCGACTGTAGAAACAAGTAGAGGTTAAAGGTCAAAGCACAGATGCGGCGCCGGCGGCTGACTTCCAGAGGCGGACCGGACGCTACCTGTACGTTCTGGGTCGATGGTTGAGGGTGGCGGTCCGGACCGGACTGGGCAGCTGCCCGGCGGCCATATTGTTTCTGGTGGGACTGGACACATAATCATTTGGCACCACTGGGGGGCGCACCGGCTCCAGTGTTCTGTAGGGGGAGTTCTTCCTGTACGAGCAAGAGGTGAGGGTTAACAGACATTCACAGGAAAAGTCCAGAATCTTGTCCATCACGTCCACGGCAGAACCTGCTGGGAATCTGTGTTAGTGCGGCAAAAAATACTTAAAAAAATACTATATGACATCACAAAATACTCATAAAAAACTAATGATATTACAAAAGAAAATAAAAAGTAAATAAGAAAACTACTATTTTTTATTTAACTAAATAACAAATTAAAATAAATGAATAAATAATAAATCATAAAAAATAATAAATATAGAAATAAAAATAAAAGGCCAAAAATAATAATAAAAAATAAATAAAATGAATACAAAAAATAAGATAATAATTAAAAAATAATAGTAAAATATAATAATAAATAATAATACATTAAAAAATTAAAATGAATAACAAATAAAAACGAAATTAATAAAACTTTTTAAAAAGAATTTTTTTAAATATATAGATACATAATAACAATAAAAATACAAAAAATGTAAACAAAAATAAATGAATAATACATATAAAAAATAAAAAGTAAAAAAATAAATTATAAAATAAATAAAAACTGACAACAAAAACAAAAATAATAATACTAAAATACAATACAGTGTGAAAAAGTAAAAAAAAAAGTACATATAATAATAAATAATACAACAAAATAAAATAAAAATAATATGTTTTAAATAAATAAATAAATAAATAAATAAATAAATAAATAAATAAATAAATATACAAAAAGGAAAAACTAAAATAATAACAAAAAATAACATCAAAATTTGTAAAAAAAAAAAAAAAAAAAAAAAAAAAATGTACCAAAAAAATCAAATAAATATAGTTTTTTTTTTAAGGAAAAGGACATACAGTACAATCACAGGTCTGGTTTGGAGGGGAGCGACAATTAAAGGAAATTCAGTTACAGTTCTGAAGATGTGATGCAATAGTCACATGACAGGTCACATGACAGTTTCTGTTAATGTAGGAGTTCAACATTTTCTAATTTCAATAGAACCTGAAACACACGAGCACATCACAATCATTCTGAAGCAGTTTGGACTGAGTTACTATGGTAACAAGACTGAAAAATGACTGACCAACAAGAGACAATCACCTAAAACCAACAAGAGACAATCACCCAAAACCAACAAGAGACAATCAGTTCAACAGTTATGTGTAATTATTTTTATTTTTTAAAATGTATTTATATGTATTTTTTAAATATATTTTTATTTATTTATTTATATGTATTTTTTAAATATATTTTTATTTATTTATTTCTATGTATTTTTGTACATATATTTATTTATTTTTTAAATGTATGTCAATTTATATGTATTTATTCTTATTGTTTCTATTTTATTTTTGTATATTTAATATATTTTTTACATTAATTGTAATAATATATTTAATTAAAATATAGTATTTATTTTATTTGTATTCATTTATTTTTATTAATTGACTTTTTTATTTAAAAAAAAAAAGTTTTGTATTTGACTGAGGGGGCTGACCCTCTTTATCACTTACCCAACTTTTTCTTCATACGTATATATACATATTTTTGTTTTTTGGTTTCTATAAAGATGTATAGTGTATGCACTATGTGTGTATATATATATATATATATATATGTGTGTGTGTGTGTGTGTGTGTATATATATATGTATATATATATGTGTGTGTGTGTATATATATATATATATATATATATACACACACACACACATACATACATATATATATATATATATATATATATATATATATGTGTGTACATTTGTGAACTGAAAGGTGCTGTAATTTTTGTAACTGAAATAAACTAACTATGTTTATGTGCATTTATTTTTACAAATATTTGTATTCTTTACTTTAATGATTATTAATTGTATTTAATTATTTCATATACAGAAGGATGACAGTGAATCATATATTCGGTGTCGACCACTAAGCTGTTTGACCGTTTGAGTCATCACCACACATGTTATTTACTCCTGAATATTTTCCCATATCGCTATATATATATATATATATATATATATATATATATCGCAGCGTTAAAAACCCCTACAATGTCAGTTTATCCTACTGTCGTGCAGTCCTACTCTGTATTGCAGGGTGATGCAGTTGCAGTTGACAGCCACAGGGGAGCGCTGTAGGCTGAGGTTACACAGTCTGCAGTTGTATTTTAACACAAACACTTAAAGGTCAACATGTATTTTTAGTGGATGAGACTTTGTTCAACATGAGCAGAATAAAGATGTGTCAGTAAATATATTCAGGATGAAGATCTGACTGAAATGAAGCTGAAAAATACTGTTGAGTTAGAAAATCTGACAAATGTCATCAACGAACCTTTGTCATGTGACACAAATGACATGAGATTAGATGTAAACGTTGGTCTTGTGACAACAATGGTAATTAAATATATAATGGAATATAGATGACCAATAAAAACCAGACCAAATGTGACTTAAGAAATAAAAAGTTTGGGAAAATGTATCCATTGAAACTAAGTAAATGGAAAAAACACTAGTGTTTGATCATTTCTCAAAGTTTAAATGGATTTACCGATGCTAGGAGGAGCTAGCGTGGCTAGGCTACTACGATAGAACATTAGATTTACTGATGCTAGGAGGAGCTAGTGTGGCTAGGCTACTACGATAGAACATTAGATTTACTGATGCTAGGAGGAGCTAGTGTGGCTAGGCTACTACGATAGAACATTAGATTTACTGATGCTAGGAGGAGCTAGTGTGGCTAGGCTACTACGATAGAACATTAGATTTACTGATGCTAGGAGGAGCTAGCGTGGCTAGGCTACTACGATAGAACATTAGATTTACTGATGCTAGGAGGAGCTAGTTTGGCTAGGCTACTACGATAGAACATTAGATTTACTGATGCTAGGAGGAGCTAGTGTGGCTAGGCTACTACGATAGAACATTATATTTACCGATGCTAGGAGGAGCTAGTGTGGCTAGGCTACTACGACAGAACATTAGATTTACCGATGCTAGGAGGAGCTAGTGTGGCTAGGCTACTACGATAGAACATTAGATTTACTGATGCTAGGAGGAGCTAGTTTGGCTAGGCTACTACGATAGAACATTAGATTTACTGATGCTAGGAGGAGCTAGTGTGGCTAGGCTACTACGATAGAACATTATATTTACCGATGCTAGGAGGAGCTAGTGTGGCTAGGCTACTACGACAGAACATTAGATTTACCGATGCTAGGAGGAGCTAGTGTGGCTAGGCTACTACGATAGAACATTAGATTTACCGATGCTAGGAGGAGCTAGTGTGGCTAGGCTACTACGATAGAACATTAGATTTACTGATGCTAGGAGGAGCTAGTGTGGCTAGGCTACTACGATAGAACATTAGATTTACTGATGCTAGGAGGAGCTAGTGTGGCTAGGCTACTACGATAGAACATTAGATTTACTGATGCTAGGAGGAGCTAGTGTGGCTAGGCTACTACGATAGAACATTCGATTTACTGATGCTAGGAGGAGCTAGTGTGGCTAGGCTACTACGATAGAACATTAGATTTACTGGTGCTAGGAGGAGCTAGTGTGGCTAGGCTACTACGATTGAACATTATATTTACTGCTGCTAGGAGGAGCTAGTGTGGCTAGGCTACTACGATAGAACATTAGATTTACTGATGCTAGGAGGAGCTAGTGTGGCTAGGCTACTACGATAGAACATTCGATTTACTGATGCTAGGAGGAGCTAGTGTGGCTAGGCTACTACGATAGAACATTCGTTTTACTGATGCTAGGAGGAGCTAGTGTGGCTAGGCTACTATGATAGAACATTAGATTTACTGATGCTAGGAGGAGCTAGTGTGGCTAGGCTACTACAATAGAACATTCAATTTACTGATGCTAGGAGGAGCTAGTTTGGCTAGGCTACTACGATAGAACATTAGATTTACTGATGCTAGGAGGAGCTAGTGTGGCTAGGCTACTACGATAGAACATTATATTTACTGATGCTAGGAGGAGCTAGTGTGGCTAGGCTACTACGACAGAACATTCGATTTACTGATGCTAGGAGGAGCTAGTGTGGCTAGGCTACTACGATAGAACATTCGATTTACTGATGCTAGGAGGAGCTAGTGTGGCTAGGCTACTACGATAGAACATTCAATTTACTGATGCTAGGAGGAGCTAGTGTGGCTAGGCTACTACGATAGAACATTATATTTACCGATGCTAGGAGGAGCTAGTGTGGCTAGGCTACTACGATAGAATATTATATTTACCGATGCTAGGAGGAGCTAGCGTGGCTAGGCTACTACGATAGAACATAAGATTTACTGATGCTAGGAGGAGCTAGTGTGGCTAGGCTACTACGATAGAACATTCGATTTACTGATGCTAGGAGGAGCTAGTGTGGCTAGGCTACTACGATAGAACATTCAATTTACTGATGCTAGGAGGAGCTAGTTTGGCTAGGCTACTACGATAGAACATTAGATTTACTGATGCTAGGAGGAGCTAGTGTGGCTAGGCTACTACGATAGAACATTAGATTTACTGATGCTAGGAGGAGCTAGTGTGGCTAGGCTACTACGATAGAACATTATATTTACCGATGCTAGGAGGAGCTAGTGTGGCTAGGCTACTACGATAGAACATTATATTTACTGATGCTAGGAGGAGCTAGTGTGGCTAGGCTACTACGACAGAACATTAGATTTACTGATGCTAGGAGGAGCTAGTGTGGCTAGGCTACTACGATAGAACATTATATTTACTGATGCTAGGAGGAGCTAGTGTGGCTAGGTTACTACGATAGAACATTAGATTTACTGATGCTAGGAGGAGCTAGTGTGGCTAGGCTACTACGATAGAACATTCGATTTACTGATGCTAGGAGGAGCTAGTGTGGCTAAGCTACTACGATAGAACATTCGATTTACTGATGCTAGGAGGAGCTAGTGTGGCTAGGCTACTACGATAGAACATTCGATTTACTGATGCTAGGAGGAGCTAGTGTGGCTAGGCTACTACGATAGAACATTAGATTTACTGGTGCTAGGAGGAGCTAGTGTGGCTAGGCTACTACGATTGAACATTATATTTACTGCTGCTAGGAGGAGCTAGTGTGGCTAGGCTACTACAATAGAACATTCAATTTACTGATGCTAGGAGGAGCTAGTTTGGCTAGGCTACTACGATAGAACATTAGATTTACTGATGCTAGGAGGAGCTAGTGTGGCTAGGCTACTACGATAGAACATTATATTTACTGATGCTAGGAGGAGCTAGTGTGGCTAGGCTACTACGACAGAACATTAGATTTACTGATGCTAGGAGGAGCTAGTGTGGCTAGGCTACTACGATAGAACATTAGATTTACTGATGCTAGGAGGAGCTAGTGTGGCTAGGCTACTACGATAGAACATTAGATTTACTGATGCTAGGAGGAGCTAGTGTGGCTAGGCTACTACGATAGAACATTCGACTTACTGATGCTAGGAGGAGCTAGTGTGGCTAGGCTACTACGATAGAACATTATATTTACCGATGCTAGGAGGAGCTAGTGTGGCTAGGCTACTACGATAGAACATTCGATTTACCGATGCTAGGAGGAGCTAGTGTGGCTAGGCTACTACGATAGAACATTAGATTTACTGATGCTAGGAGGAGCTAGTGTGGCTAGGCTACTACGATAGAACATTCGATTTACTGATGCTAGGAGGAGCTAGTGTGGCTAGGCTACTACGATAGAACATTCGATTTACTGATGCTAGGAGGAGCTAGTGTGGCTAGGCTACTACGATAGAACATTCAATTTACTGATGCTAGGAGGAGCTAGTGTGGCTAGGCTACTACGATAGAACATTATATTTACCGATGCTAGGAGGAGCTAGTGTGGCTAGGCTACTACGATAGAATATTATATTTACCGATGCTAGGAGGAGCTAGCGTGGCTAGGCTACTACGATAGAACATAAGATTTACTGATGCTAGGAGGAGCTAGTGTGGCTAGGCTACTACGATAGAACATTAGATTTACTGATGCTAGGAGGAGCTAGTGTGGCTAGGCTACTACGATAGAACATTCAATTTACTGATGCTAGGAGGAGCTAGTGTGGCTAGGCTACTACGATAGAACATTAGATTTACTGATGCTAGGAGGAGCTAGTGTGGCTAGGCTACTACGATAGAACATTCGATTTACTGATGCTAGGAGGAGCTAGTGTGGCTAGGCTACTACGATAGAACATTCGATTTACTGATGCTAGGAGGAGCTAGTGTGGCTAGGCTACTACGATAGAACATTCGATTTACTGATGCTAGGAGGAGCTAGTGTGGCTAGGCTACTACGATAGAACATTCGATTTACTGATGCTAGGAGGAGCTAGTGTGGCTAGGCTACTACGATAGAACATTCGATTTACTGATGCTAGGAGGAGCTAGTGTGGCTAGGCTACGACGATAGAACATTCGATTTACCGATGCTAGGAGGAGCTAGTGTGGCTAGGCTACTACAATAGAACATTCAATTTACTGATGCTAGGAGGAGCTAGTGTGGCTAGGTTACTACGATAGAACATTAGATTTACTGATGCTAGGAGGAGCTAGTTTGGCTAGGCTACTATGATAGAACATTAGCTTTGCTGACCCTAGGAGGGGCTAGCACGGGCTAGCAGGGTTAGGCTAACATCTGTTTTACTGACAACTTACTTTGTCCTTTATATTGCTTTGAGTGTTTTGAGAATTTGTTTGATTGACATTAGTACCGGCTGTGAGTTAGCAAATAAACTGCTACGTAGCCAAGTTTACAAAACTGTTACTTCCCGTATTTTTATCCTTGGATGCTCAACGTCATTCTTGGTCGTAACATACAGCCGAGAAATGCAGCGTGTTCGTAGAACATGGAGAGGGCCGTTTTCCAGCAGCGAAATCTCTTGGGATGATATTTCACGAGAGTTATGACGCTCCTGACTAGAACGACCGTCAATGGAAAGACATTCAAAGTGCAAATATACTTTATGTATAATTTTAGGAATATCGTGACTGTAATGGAAACACAGCTAGTATTTACAATGGTTGTGGTCCGTATCTTCACGGTTGTGGTCCGTATCTTCACGGTTGTGGTCCGTATCTTCACGGTTGTGGTCCGTATCTTCATGGGTTTGGTCCGTATCTTCACGGTTGTGGTCCACATCTTCTCTCGGTGGTGTTGTCCTTCTACTACATTTGCTTTAAATCTGACATTTTTATTTAGTTGTTCTTCTTCTATGGCACCAAACGGTATCATGCTAATGAAGGGGGTGTAGCGCCACCTAGTATCTGTGACTCTTCCTGGGATGTAAATATGGAGTTCTGGGAAACTCCAGTTCAGTCCTTAATCGGACTAAGGAATTATTTTGACTTTTTAAGTGTGTGAAAACAGTGTGTGTCAAAGGTCAGAGAAATTGTAATTCCACGCTCAGAACACAGATCATTTAACGGTTAAAAGTGGTAGATGCTCTATAATTCTGTTTATATGATTGTATTTCACAGCTTGTTTGACATTGTGCCACGTTCATCAGGGAAACAACCCCCTCCCCCCCCCCCCTCTCCATTCAGAGTGACTGTAGAGAAGCAGCCGGCTGAGCAGCAGGTTCTGCACAGACAGGAGGCAGAGGGAACATTCTGGTAGGACAGTCACAGCCTGGCCAGCTGGCACCCATGGGTAGCTCTACCTGGGTGCCCCCCCCCCCCCCCCCCCCCACTCATGTCATTACAGATAACAAAGTCTGTGTCCGAAATCACCTGGTACTACCTATCCCCTACTCTCTACATAGGGAAATATTGAATGTCTTTATTGTCATTGCATATAAAATACAATCAAATTGAAAGTTGCTCCAGTAAAGTGTGTTGGTCACACATGCATCACAAAATAATATAATTATTATAATAAAAATAATAATGTTAAAAGGATAGAACTAAAAATACTAAAACACTAAATGCAATGGCTTGATTAAAATAAATCAATGATCCAGTTATATGTTGATGGCAGGTGCAGGTGCATCTTTAAACACTTACCATCTCCTCCACAGAAGGAACTGGACAACCAATTATTTATTGTGCAGCATTTATGATTGTGCATGGACGTCCTGTCAACTGCTGCAGATGTTACTACTGAACACAAGAACACGTTCAATGGTGGAGCGCTTTCTCACAGAAACTCCTCAGAAAATGTAGCGGTGGTGTTATCTGACCACGTCAGCCGCTCAGAGACGACGGGTCCCAGAAATCTGTGGTTGTGGACCCTGTCCACACCATCGCTGCTGGTGAGAAGTGAGGGGTCACTTCCAGTCTTCCTAAAATCAATTATGAGTTCTTTGGTTTTTAATGTATTTAGGGTTAGACTGGCAGCACTCCAACTGATTAACCTATATATATATATATATATATATATATATATATATATATATATATATATATATATATATATATATATATATATATAACAGACTAGTCGACACCCGTAGCACAAGTCGACTTAAATTTGGAGGATTTGACAAGTCGCATATTATTCTTTCTGTTTCTTTCGTTCTCTCTCTCTCTCTCTCTCTCTCTCTCTCTCGGTGCATAAACACAGTCAGACCTAAACAAGACGTGGCTGCTGCAGGTAAGACAGTTGTGGTGGACAGACACACATCCCATGTGCGTCTGTCCCTCTCTTTTACTTCACCTTAAATAAAAAAAACAGCACGTCCATCTGAAGAGGCATTCACTCGCTAATCTGTGTGATATAAGCAGCATCCGCTAGCTAACCTCAGTGAGCAGCAGCGCAGACATGCTAATTTTTTTCCAAACATGATGTGAACAGTGTTGTGTGTCTTATCAGCCGCTGACTTAAACGTTCTGTACTTAATATGAAAACTGAGGACGTGTGACAGACGTGTGGACAGTCCAGTTTTAGAGCCGTGGGTCCAGACCAGATGCAGACAAATGTTCACCTACTGATGTTCACTTACATTTAACAGGAAACTCTTTGCTAACGTTAGCCTTTGTTTTGTTGGTGTTAAAATGCATATGCTCGTGTCTTGTCAGTGGACATTGTTATGTTGCAGTGAACTTTAATACAAGTAGCTCATTGGACAGACGTGTGTGTTGCTCCTCAGCTGAAAATGTCATGATGTCATCACATGTCGACTCAACTCCGACTTTATTGACAGATAAGTCAACTTGAAAAACACTGAAGTTGTTAATATATATGTAGTGCACTATATTGTGAACTCAATTGAAAACTTTTCGGACACTACTACAGTGCTGTTTAATCACGTCATCACTGTCGAACAATTAAAACGTAACAGTGTTGCCTCTCACAAAATTAAAAAACTTTTCAACCAAATCTTTTTTTCTTTTACTGCAATAAAATAATAAAAAATGAATAAACATGGCTCATGACTGTTTTACTGTTATTAACTGTTAAACCAGTATTCACCAAATGCCTAATCTCATCCCTATTTTGTTCCAATCTCCAGTTCCTATGACAACCAATAATGTGATTTTGACCTTTCTGCTAATTACAACCTTGAACTTTGACCTTTACTCAAATGGATCATTGCATCTGATGTGCATTAGCTATAAATATATGCCCATGTAATTTCATGGTGATATCTACAGTATTCATGGAGGTATAGCATGGACACACACACACACACACACACACACTAATTACAATAATTTACAACTAAAATTTGCTTTGAAGAAAATTGTGAATGAAATCAAAATCACAATAACTGCTAAAAAAATTGCATTTAATTTTTTTTCTTAAAATCGTTCAGCTCAACTCTGGGCTGATATGAGGTTTTGCAGAAATGAGGAATGGAATCATTGAGTTGGAAAGGAACTGAGCATGCTCACAAGCGTCCATCTGGATGTTTGGGGCAGACAGTGGACAGAAAATGTAAAATGTCTAAAGACATGAATCATTAAAACTCTTAATCCAAACTCATAATAAAGTCAGTATTTAATCAAACTGAGCCTCATACACAGTAGGACGTCTGCCTTAGCAAAGCTAATTAGCTTTAGCAGCTAAAGGAGCCAGACTAACATTCTACTGTTAAAGATGAAGGGCAGGACAGGTTTAAAATAATAAATAAATAATAAAAGGAAAAAAAAACAAATACAGTCACACCTCAATTTATGAACAACCCAGCTAACAAAGAATCCAAGTAACGAAAAACCTTTACGTCAATTGTTTGCCTCTGAATACGAAAGAAAATTCAGTTTATGAAAGGAAACTGAAACCCCAGAGACATAAATATGTACATTACTGTACGTAACTACGTAATGTACGTAAATAAAGCATGTACGACACTCTACGTATCATCCTATTGTCTATGAGGGAGTTACCCATGATGCTTTTG
This sequence comes from Siphamia tubifer, assembly GCA_020466265.1. Lineage (NCBI taxonomy): Eukaryota > Metazoa > Chordata > Actinopteri > Kurtiformes > Apogonidae > Siphamia > Siphamia tubifer. The sequence goes on from CM035803.1 coordinate 4,238,511, forward strand.
GTGACCTTTGACCCTCATTGATCACAGAGTTACTGTTGTTTGGTGAGTTTTTCCCAGTGTGTTCATTTAAACTTTATTACAGAACATATTCATTATTGATCATGAACCCAAAGAAAATGATTCTGATGAAAATGAAAAGAAGAAGAAAAAGTAAAAATAAAAAAATATTATAATGATAAAATGTAATAACATGTTTTATAGTCAGACAACTCTGAGGCAAAAAGAAAAAAGAAAAGAATTGAGGACTCTAATTATTGAGTGTGAAAGGAACTGAGCGTGCTCACAAGCCTCCATCTGGACATGTTTTTGGCAGACAGTGAACAAAAAATGTAAAATGTCTAAAGATATGGTTCATTAAAAGTCAGGATCAGTATGTGTGTTGTAGTAGAGTGTGGATGAGAACTGTTCTGTTACATAACACCCTGGGAAGACAAGAGAACGTTCTATTAAACTGATCTGAAGTCAGCTGATTCTGTAGGAGAACTGTTCTGTTACATAACAACAGGGGCGGTTCTGGTCAGTGTGGTGCCCTAGGCCAACACTAGGCCAACACTAGGCCAACACTAGGTCAACACTAGGCCAGCACTAGGCCAGCACTAGGCCAGCACTAGGCCAACACTAGGCCAACACTAGGCCAACACTAGGTCAACACTAGGCCAGCACTAGGCCAGCACTAGGCCAGCACTAGGCCAACACTAGGCCAACACTAGGCCAGCACTAGGCCAACACTAGGCCAACACTATACCAGCACTAGGCCAGCACTAGGCCAACACTAGGCCAACACTAAGCCAACACTAGGCCAACACTAGATCAACACTAGGCCAACACTAGACCAACACTAGGCCAACACTAGGCCAACACTAGACCAACACTAGACCAACACTAAGCCAACACTAGGCCAATACTAGGCCAGCACTACAACAACACTAGGCCAACACTAAGCCAACACTAGGCCAACACTAGATCAACACTAGGCCAACACTAGACCAACACTAGGCCAATACTAGACCAACACTAGGCCAACACTAGACCAACACTAGGCCAACACTAGGCCAACACTATGCCAGCACTAGGCCAGCACTAGGCCAACACTAGGCCAACACTAAGCCAACACTAGGCCAACACTAGATCAACACCAGGCCAACACTAGACCAACACTAGGCCAACACTATGCCAGCACCAGGCCAGCACTAGGCCAACACTAGACCAACACTAAGCCAACACTAGGCCAACACTAGATCAACACTAGGCCAACACTAGACCAACACTAGGCCAACACTAGGCCAACACTAGACCAACACTAGACCAACACTAAGCCAACACTAGGCCAATACTAGGCCAGCACTACAACAACACTAGGCCAACACTAAGCCAACACTAGGCCAACACTAGATCAACACTAGGCCAACACTAGACCAACACTAGGCCAATACTAGACCAACACTAGGCCAACACTAGACCAACACTAGGCCAGCACTAGACCAACACTAGGCCAGCACTAGGCCAACACTAGGCCAACACTAGGTCAACACTAGACCAACACTAGGCCAACACTAGATCAACACTAGGCCAACACTAGGCCAACACTAGGCCAGCACTAGACCAACACTAGGCCAGCACTAGGCCAACACTAGACCAACACTAGGTCAACACTAGGCCAACACTAGGCCAACACCCCTCTTTCCTTTTAGTGTAATTCTAAATGATCATGTGTAAACATAGTGTCCTACATCTGATGGAGTACGTACTGAGTGTCCATGAATAATCACTGTCAATGTTAACTTTAATGATTTATTTACTGTATTTTCACACTATAAGGTGAACTGGATTATAAGGAGCATTAAGTGAAGATAAACACTAACAATAACTATAAACATTGAGTTGGAACACGGAACAGAACACTCTGATTCTGATAAATCAAACTTTAAAAGAGTCTAAATTCTGAGATAAAAAGTACAAATTATGTGACAACATGAAAATGTATTATATTATATTATATTATATTATAAAGTATATTAAACTGATCTGAGCATCGATACCACGTACGTGTGGGCAATAGTGCTGTAATTATCTTTATTTTATTATTTATTTGTATATATTTTTATTATTACAAATATTTATTTATTTTATAAATTTTTATTTTTTACATTTTATTCATTATTATTTTTTATGTATTTGTCTTTTTTAATTATTTAGCAATTAATCTATTAATTTTTTTATTTTCCATTTATTTGTATATTTCTTTATCATTATTCTTATTTATTTGTATATATTTTGATTATTAAACAATATTTATTTATTCATTTATTTGTATTTATTTGTCGTCTTTATTTATTCATTCCTATATTTATCCATTTTTATATATTTTTTTATTTATTTGTATATATTTTTATTATTAAAATATTTATTTATTTATTCCATTCATTTATTTTTTATCTGTCCTTTTTATTTATTTATGTTTTTTATTCATTAAGAAAAAAAATCAGTCAGTTATCCACTGTGGTCAAACTTACAGCCATGCACTGAATACATTTACATGAACTGATGGAGTGACTTGTCTTCGTTAGATTGTCCTTTCAGCTCAGCTACGTTAGAGATGGAGAAGATTCCAAACCAAACTATCTATCGATGTAAATGCAGGAGGTTGGAGACACGTTTGGAATTAGAGCCAATAATGTGATTTTGACCTTTCTGCCTAATATTACCTTGACCTTTGACCTTTTGCAATATTTATAATTGGGTTATATGTATATATGTGTCAGTGTGTGTAATATTATGATAATATATCCAGTATTGATTAAGTTATAGCGTGATATGTCTATGTTTGACACAGTGTTACACAAGTTCATTTGGACACATGTGACCTTTGACCTCCAGAGATCTGAAAAACTATTGGTCGTAGGTGATAACACCAATTATGCGAATTGTAGAAATGTCATTCTGCATACTCTGTTCTGGAGTTATAACTGATAATGTGATTTTGACCTTTTAGTTAATTGTGACCTTGACCTTTGACCTTTACTCAAATGGATCATTGCATCTGATGTGCATTTGCTATATGTATATGTCCATGTCATTTAATGGTGATATCTACAGTATTATATAGCTACAGTTATAGCATGATATGTCTCTATGGACACACACACACACACACACACACACACACACACACACACACACACACACACACACACACACACACACACACACACACACACAACCAATGTTGGGAGACATTAAAAAGTAAAAAGCAAAAACCAACTGGAAAAGAATGCTCTAAATTTGTGTGGGAACCCTGTATTTTATTCCAAATAAATACTAAGAAATAATTCTAACTTAAAAAAAACATCATGTAAACGTAGCTAGTGTGTGTTTTTGGACGAGGGGACATTAAGGGTGTTCACACACCAGGGCCGTAGATGATAAATGTGACTAAAGTGCACTGTCCTCACCCATGAATATTCACTGACCTCAGGGATGAACACACATTATCATGATGAGGTTTAACCCTGAGATTGGACTGACAGGAAGTGATCATTTTTACACAAAACATGTCCTTACGCCAGGACATGTGGACGGAGCGAGTGCGGAGCCAACGTAGAGAACACCCACGAAGACGGAAGAAGAGAATAAAGGTTTCCATAGAAATGTGTGACAGACAGACAGACAGACAGATAGACAGACAGACAGACAGACAGACAGACAGACAGATAGACAGATAGATAGACAGACAGACAGACAGATAGACAGATAGATGGAGACACAAAAAGGCAGAAATGACCAGAGTTTAAGAATGAGAAGTAAATGTTAAATTTGACTGAGCAGAGGGAGGGGCTGGGGGTGACCTAGATGTTTGAGCACAGACAACACCACACGCTGTTCCTCTGAACGCCCGCCTTCAGCCTGTGATGCCATCGCCCTCTGCCAGGTCAATCAGGTCAAATCTGGAATAAGGCCTTAGGAAGCAGACGACGGCAGGACGGTCACATGACCTACATCCACCTTATACATGTGGATCTGAGCCAACGCTCAACACCATTCACTCTTAACATGAGAACAACAGCAGCGGTGGAAGCAGCAGGAGATCACTGGGCTTTAAAAGAACCCCCCCCCACCACCACCACCATCTGAAATATACATTTTATAAAACTAAAAACACATATTTATAGTAAATGTGTTTAGGGCAGGGTTCCCCAATTAGATTTCATTAAGGTCCAAATTCTGACCTGGGCACCAAGCCGAGGGCCACAGCACCTGTGGGGCACACGGCATTGGGGAGGGGGCACCACAATAGCCCCACTCCAGTGACAATACTGATAATAATGTAGAATCTGCACTTCTAGTCAATTATAACATTATTAGTTGTACCTGGGATTAAGGAATACTATTAGTGAGGGTCACACAAAGATAAATTTGACTCTGGAAACAAAAGTTTAGAACCAACCATTTAGTCAAACTAAATATTTGGTTATTACAGTTTGCTCTGAAAGTTGACAGATTTATAACAGCAGCTAGTTAACTGCAAATACAATAAAAATATACTTTGCTAGTCTGCTGGAACAACTCAACAATAATACAACTGTAACAACAGCCAGTTGGACAGTGACGTGTTGACAACAGCCATGACACATTTTTGACACTTTCTTCATCAGTTAAATATTCATACTGAAGACAGTGTACTGCACCACCCTGTTAACTAACCCATTTGTATTCTGACAACACACAAAACATTATCAATACAAATGGACTCATTTTACAGTATGTGGTAGTAGAGCATCAAATAAATATTGTCACACACATTCATATCCTGAATATGCACCAGTACTGTCCTGTGAACATGCTTCATTTTGTCCCAAAAATCGTTCCATAGTAACAAAGTGAAAAAATCAAGTGTATTTGTGTGTACTTTGTGTGTACATACCCTAAAATGCCTTTTCCTGCCTTGGGTGGGCTAGGTGGTTTCTGTGTGGGGGGGTTGGACCGGGACAGACTGCCGCCGAGCTTCATATTTGGTTGTCCGTTAACCTGCAGAAACAAACACCCAGACTTTACTTCAGTGGAGGAAACACATGTTGACCTGCTCACTTAAGTCCATTTGGCTCCAAAGTTTGAACTATTTTAACCGTTTAAGGTTTGATTTCTGCTTCCACACACAGTAACACACACACACCGATGACTACAGTAACAAGGTTAGGGTTAGGGATCCCAACTAGATCAGTGGTAGAGTTCAGACCTCAGTGAAGCAGCACCAGTCTGTGCTAACGCTAACGCTAACACATTAAATCTGCCAAGGTTTGGATCTGGATGTTCAGAACTTATTTATAAACTAGTGTTCTGTGTTCACTAACCATTTATTTTATGTTCATTAACAATCCCTTAGAGGGTTTAAAAACATTCCCAGAAATCCTGGCTCCTGTTTTTCACATATGTCCATTTCAATATTCGACCACGTATGACGTCACTCTGACGTTATGTGACGTCGCACAACGACCAAATGTCACATGTTAGATCTAATGTTAAATATGAAGCACAAGATATTGTCTGATTTAACTTTGGCTTTGACCAAAACTGGACCAGAACTGGGCCCACAGTCAGTGTGGGTGCACCAGAGTAAAGTGTCTTAAACACTGTTTGGTTCAGATTCACAGTCAGAGTGAAAACCTGTAAAAATAAACCCAGCAGTGACAGGTCACATGTTTTATTAGTACCAGTGTTGTGTGGACTCTTACCTTAAACCTTAACAACCACTTAAAACGGCAATGAGAGCGATGGAAAGAAGAGGAAGCAGAGGAGAAAGGTTAGTATCTGCAACAGCAGCATGCAAACAACTGTAGAAAAACACAAATATGAGTTTAAACAACTGTAGAAAAACACAAATATGAGTTTAAACAACTGTAGAAAAACACAAATATGAGTTTAAACAACTGTAGAAAAACACAAATATGAGTTTAAACAACTGTAGAAAAACACAAATATGAGTTTAAACAACTGTAGAAAAACACAAATATGAGTTTAAATAACAGGTTAGTTCCACGTGACGTCACACTGCTTTATGGTCAGAGCAAGACTTTCAGATAGGGGAGTAAGTGAAGCTGAGTGAGTTTTCCTTTGGGAAAATGTCTGTTTTGTGTAGTTTACGGCTGCGACAATCGTTCTAACCTAGAGAAGGAAAAGCCATTTTTTTAGAGTACCAAAGATCATTGTCAAAGGTGAGAAATGGAAAAAGCCTGGCGCTCCAACAGGTCCATCATTTATTTCCAACACTCAGCACCCATGTGTTCCTTCCCAATGGCGTCTAATCCTGATTCTCACCTTGACGCCGTGTCCGATGTCGTCCAGGACGTTGTAGTCGATGGGTTTCCTGATGTAACGCACCGGCCTCTCAGGATTGGCTGGAGCCACGATCTTATGTGAGCGACACGTGTTCTTATTGGTGGTCAGGATGCCGATCTCACGCCTCGCCACCTTTTCCTTGTGGATGTCGACCGTCTGAAAAGGAAAGAGAGGGGAGGAGTCATGACCAGGTCTGGAAAATTATTCGAGTTTTAATCCGATTTATCACAGGGTTTGATTTTTCCATTAATCAATTTTTTTTTGTCTGCATTTGTTGTCATTGTTTAACACCACAGAGAGGGAGTCAACATTGTTTGAGATCAATGCATTAATCAATTTTATATAACATATATGTGACCCTCCAGAACAAATCCAGTCACTTTGGTCAAATTTCATAAATTCATATTTTATATTTATCTTAAAGTTTATTATAAATGTTTGTGTGACACTAATTCAACCAATCAGAGGCTGTTTTTCAACATCGCCATAGCAACAAGGGCTTTAGTTTAGTGTAGAAGGTTTTGTTCTGAGGCCTCCCATTGGTTCAAATCTATAATTATATAGATTTTTATTTAAGGGTTGTCTAGAGGGAATCCCCATCTTTCCAACGGTACCAAACATGACGGGGAAATACCTAACGCCAGCGCCAAGGAAAGTCGTGTTTGGAGTCGATTTGTCTTAGTTTTAGACTTAATTACTGTCAGAGTCAGTTGTTGTTCTTCATAAAAGACATGATTTGAAGCAGTCTGTATCTCTCCTTTCTCATACTGAAACAAAAGCTGAACCAGTTTTGGTGTTCAAAAAAAAAAAAAAAAAAAAAAACGAAGTTATGATAACCATGCATTTTAATGCTACTAAGTATCTATGTATGTATGTATATATACATATATATAAATAAAATCCCTAACAAACTAAGTCTATATGTATTGTCTAAAGGTGTGATTTAACGTGTCCCAGTTTGTCTCGGTTGTCGTCAGATCACATCGTCTCCTTCACAAAGGGACAGATGTGACTGTGTCCCACTGAACACAAGTGATAATTATGAAGTGCAATCACAGCCAGGCTTGACATAACAGAGTGAAAAGCATCCCATTATTCCTGCACGCCCAGTCTTCTGATTATACTGATTATACTGACGCCGCAGAATGAACGCTCTGTACCAGCGCACGCTCACATGTGACGCTTTTATGAACGTTAAGGCACAAAGACGCCTGTGGAATCTGACGGAGCATGAATCCAAAGCCTGTGATGAGCATGGTGTTCAAACTGGGATGGATCTGTGTGGAGCCTGGGTCGCTGGGGTGCCACTTTCTTTTCTAGGAATGTGTTACGACACCACTGCAGTGTGAGATGTGTGGGTTGTGTCGGCCTGACTGACTCATGGCTTCACACCTACTGAGTGTTTAAGTGCAGATTTGAATTCTGGTTGAGTTTAGTGACTGGGAATTTTGACATTATCACATCATTTACATTTTTTATCACATAACTAACTTTTTAATCATGTCATTTTGACATTTTATTGCAGAATTTTGACTTTTAATCATATACATTTCTAGGAATGCACCACTGCTGTGTGGGTTATGTGGGTTGTATGGGTTGTGTGGGTTGTGTGGGTTGTGTGGGTTATGTGGGTTGTGTGGGTTGTGTAGGCCTGACTCACTCATAGCTTTAAACCTACTGAGTGTTTAGGTACAGATTTTACTGACAAACACCACAGGACTGGGTTTGTTTCTGAATTCTAAAATACCACATTTAAAGGGATTATCTGCAGTAAAAATAAATGTAGCTCATTTTTAATCTCATTCAACATTGGTTGAGTTAGATTATTGTAATCACTGTATGTGTGTGTGTCTCCACAGAGACATATCATCTATATCTCAATGAAAACTGTAGATATTACCATTAAATGACATGGACATATACATATGGTCCAGTGTTTTTTTTCAGTGATGTTCCCCCTTCCAAACATATTTTAGTCAAGTACCCCCTGACATGGACGAAACATTTTTGGAAGAAAAAATAGGTCACTTTTTATCTCATCATTTCAACTTTTTATCTCACAACCTTGACTGTGGAATTGTTGACCTTTGAAAATTCATCCCAGGGGCCACTTTGGAAACCTTTGGCGGGCTGCATTTGGTCCCTGGGCCTCATGTTTGAGACCCCTGGTGTACAGTGTACGTTTCATGTTTAATGTGACCTACTTTTCCACCCAGTCATGCATCTACAAACTCTGCTCTTTCCACTTCAGTTTAATATTCACTGGGTGAATGAGGGTGAGTTTAGTTGTTCACACAGAAGAACCCGACACGTCCAACGTTAGTAAACGTGTCCACAGCCTCAGTACGCTGCTTTAATCTGTGCTGCAGGCTCAGCGCACATTTCCTCTTTTATTCACTCTGTAGTGGAGCGCTGCTGAACCTAGAAACTCTGAGGTGCTGTGGGCGGCTCATGTTCAAGTGGATTTTTTTTGGTATTTGTCTGATATTCACACATTCAAGTGGTGGAACTGGAGCGAGAAAATATCATCCAACACATCGACTGTGCACAAAGGAAGCAGTAGTTAGTTTATTTCATTATTTTGATTTCAGTTAATGCGCCTTATTGTCCAGAGCACATTATAGATATAGATGGTGGTGCAGTAGTTAACAGGGTGGTGCAGTGGTTAACAGGGTGGTGCAGTAGTTAACAGGGTGGTGCAGTGGTTAACAGGGTGGTGCAGTGGTTAACAGGGTGGTGCAGTAGTTAACAGGGTGGTGCAGTGGTTAACATGGTGGTGCAGTGGTTAACATGGTGGTGCAGTAGTTAACAGGGTGGTGCAGTAGTTAACAGGGTGGTGCAGTAGTTAACACTGGTGGTGCAGTAGTTAACAGGGTGGTGCAGTGGTTAACATGGTGGTGCAGTAGTTAACAGGGTGGTGCAGTAGTTAACAGGGTGGTGCAGTAGTTAACAGGGTGGTGCAGTGGTTAACATGGTGGTGCAGTAGTTAACAGGGTGGTGCAGTGGTTAATATGGTGGTGCAGTGGTTAACATGGTGGTGCAGTAGTTAACAGGGTGGTGCAGTAGTTAACAGGGTGGTGCAGTGGTTAACAGGGTGGTGCAGTAGTTAACATGGTGGTGCAGTAGTTAACAGGGTGGTGCAGTGGTTAACATGGTGGTGCAGTAGTTAACAGGGTGGTGCAGTAGTTAACAGGGTGGTGCAGTGGTTAACAGGGTGGTGCAGTAGTTAACATGGTGGTGCAGTGGTTAACAGGGTGGTGCAGTGGTTAACAGGGTGGTGCAGTGGTTAACAGGGTGGTGCAGTAGTTAACAGGGTGGTGCAGTGGTTAACAGGGTGGTGCAGTGGTTAACAGGGTGGTGCAGTGGTTAACATGGTGGTGCAGTAGTTAACAGGGTGGTGCAGTAGTTAACAGGGTGGTGCAGTAGTTAACAGGGTGGTGCAGTAGTTAACAGGGTGGTGTAGTAGTTAACACTGGTGGTACAGTAGTTAACAGGGTGGTGCAGTGGTTAACAGGGTGGTGCAGTGGTTAACAGGGTGGTGCAGTAGTTAACAGGGTGGTGCAGTGGTTAACATGGTGGTGCAGTGGTTAACATGGTGGTGCAGTAGTTAACAGGGTGGTGCAGTAGTTAACAGGGTGGTGCAGTAGTTAACACTGGTGGTGCAGTAGTTAACAGGGTGGTGCAGTAGTTAACAGGGTGGTGCAGTAGTTAACAGGGTGGTGCAGTAGTTAACAGGGTGGTGCAGTGGTTAACATGGTGGTGCAGTAGTTAACAGGGTGGTGCAGTGGTTAATATGGTGGTGCAGTGGTTAACATGGTGGTGCAGTAGTTAACAGGGTGGTGCAGTAGTTAACAGGGTGGTGCAGTGGTTAACAGGGTGGTGCAGTAGTTAACATGGTGGTGCAGTAGTTAACAGGGTGGTGCAGTGGTTAACATGGTGGTGCAGTAGTTAACAGGGTGGTGCAGTAGTTAACAGGGTGGTGCAGTGGTTAACAGGGTGGTGCAGTAGTTAACATGGTGGTGCAGTGGTTAACAGGGTGGTGCAGTGGTTAACAGGGTGGTGCAGTGGTTAACAGGGTGGTGCAGTGGTTAACAGGGTGGTGCAGTAGTTAACAGGGTGGTGCAGTGGTTAACAGGGTGGTGCAGTGGTTAACAGGGTGGTGCAGTGGTTAACATGGTGGTGCAGTAGTTAACAGGGTGGTGCAGTAGTTAACAGGGTGGTGCAGTAGTTAACAGGGTGGTGCAGTAGTTAACAGGGTGGTGTAGTAGTTAACACTGGTGGTACAGTAGTTAACAGGGTGGTGCAGTGGTTAACAGGGTGGTGCAGTAGTTAACAGGGTGGTGCAGTGGTTAACAGGGTGGTGCAGTGGTTAACAGGGTGGTGCAGTAGTTAACACTGGTGGTGCAGTAGTTAACAGGGTGGTGCAGTAGTTAACAGGGTGGTGCAGTAGTTAACAGGGTGGTGCAGTAGATAACACTGGTGCCTCACAGACAGAAGGTTGTTGGTTCTATTCCCACACCAGACCTTTCTGTGTAGAGTTTACATGTTCTCCTCGTGTCCGCATGGGTTTTCACCAGGTACTCTGGCTCCTCCCACCATCCAAACACATGCACTGATAGGTTAACCAGTTAACTAGTTAATGTAAATCACCCATAGGTGTGAATGTGACACTGATTGTTTGTCTATATATGTTCAGTCCTGAGATGAACTGGAGACTCATACAGGGTGACCTCTGACCCCGCCTTCACCCATTGGAGCTGGCTTTGACCCCCAGTGACCCCTGCGACCTTAGTGAGGATAAAGCAGGTTCAGATGATGAGAGACATCGACTGTTGACAAAGGAAGCAGTAGTTGACTGAAAAGATCGTTTCAAAATAATGTAACAATATTAAAAATCACTAGAACTTAGTTTTAATTTCTTGTAAATGTAGGAGCTATAATCTAATACAAATAAAGTTTATGTTATTACCTCCACAAAGGAGGTACACAGTGGTACCTTTACCTACAAAATTAATTTGTACCGTGAACTTTTTGTAAATTATTCTATGTCCCTCTAGAACGTTCCGACAGCTCCCGTTCACTGTGAATGGACGTTCTCAGTTTTCTGTGGGCTGATTTTTTTCGATCACCACCAGCTGTACCATTAACGCCCGCTGCCCATGGCAACGAGTTTTGTCACCTCAGATTCACTGTACATATCACTCCGCAGGTAGTTTGGCCACTTTGACAGTAACGTCTCTTTTATCCAGTCTGTTACAGTAGTCGCACTAATAAGCTGTTGTTCTGGGGTCGAACAGTTCGGCCCCGTCGGGGAATATTTTTCTGATAGTAACTCATGGGCAAAACATTGTCCCTTGTCAGTCACATTGTACATGTAAAACGTCTGATTGGTTCCAAGGCCCCAAATACTACCCCCTAAACCAGGCTTACCCAATAGGTGGCCCGTGGGCCGGAAGTGGCCCGCGAGAGGACACAGACTGGCCCACACCAACTTGTGAGCAAAAAGATTCTTTATTTGAAATATTGTAACGTTGCGACATTAGCGCCGTCATCTCTGCCCCGCGTGTGTTTTTCTTTTTGTGTGTGAAGCGCGGCTCTCCTGCAACATATGTTTAAACTGGACATTGTCATCAATACTCAGCCATTACCCCATGTGGTGGGCGTCTGGAGGTGCACACACACACACACCAGAACCAGACCACTGTTATATCCTCATAATTCACAGGCTTCATAAAACACATAATCAAACCGTTGACTACAGCAGTGGTCCCTAACCCCCGGGCCGGTTTGTGGGTCACTTGGTACCGGGCCGCTTAATAATGACTTAATTCATTCATTATTTCTCTTGTATTTATCAATCTTTTATTTTGAAAAATGACCGGATTCTCTTGGGTTCCATGTGTCAGTTGAATGTCATAAATATAACCCACATGTTAGTAAAGTAAATAAACACATGTGTTTGGAAAGTTTGTTTTCAAAGAGTAAAAGTCGACTGAAGACCCAGAAGAAGAACCTCCAACTGTAGAGAAAAGGAAAGTTTGAACAGACAATACCAGGAGTTGGACTGAAATATGGATTTATGCTGACAGGTGATTCCCACAGACCACACCCACTTTGACCCATATAAACAATCTACAGAACCGCCCCTGGTCTGTGGTAATAAAAAGGTTGTGGACCATTGACTACAGGACACACACATTCATTCATTGTTTTGTTTTTTTCTTCAGTTTGTGTTTATGTATGGAGGATAATTAGTGCCATTGTTTATATGAGTTCATATGATTTAAGTTTAATGTTTGTTCCATGTAAATATTGTAGATGTTAATTAAATAATGTGGTCATTGGTATGTCCATGGGTGGAGCTTAAGGATATAAAGGGGAGTGTTTCCCAGTAGAGTGGGGGGTGTAGTTAGAGATAAATTCTGTAGATTTAGACAGATTTAAAGTTAAAGTAAGAGTGTGGCTGAAATCTGTTTTTTTGTGCTGAATGATAAAAGAGACTAGGGCTGTTGGAACGAATTTCACTCGTCGAATATAATTCGAATATTAAAAAAAACAATGGAATTTGAACGCAGGAATTACTAGTCGAATGGGGTTTTTTTCCCTCAAGACAACGTAATGACGTAATTTTTGCCGTTCTTCTATTCGTTTTTGTCACACGAGTCTGAGTCTGACTGAATCCAAATCTCACGTTGAGTTATCGAGTTACTTCAATGCTTGAACGTTATCATAGCGTTGCCTAGGCAACAGTTATCAGAATTTGATCATGGCAAGCGAGGAGAATACACGGGCGGAGATTATCACTCCTGAGCACAACAGAAGTGTGGGATGGAAATACTTTGGCTTTTCCTCAGAAAAGGGAAAAATAACAAGCGAGGACACGGTAATATGTAAGCTGTGCCAGACTCACACTACAACCAGCAACATGCGGACACACCTGTTAACCGTACACCCTGGCAAGTTAGCCGAGGCGGAGCTAACTTCGGGTAGTGCTAGGCCTACTGAACCCCAGCCCAAGCATCACCTCGTTCATGCCTGCCTCCTCTTCACGGGCTTATCGGCGGAACGTCTTTATTATTTAGCCTACTTCTAACAAACATCTCTTGACTTCTGGTATAGAATGTTTACTGATTACATCGGAACGCCCTCTACTGGCCAAAAGTATAATAACCCCATGCCCTACATGTAAACCTATAGTAATGCATAAATAGGCTATATTTTAACATAAAAATTTGAATATTATTCAAATTTTTTTTTCAAAAAGGAATGAAATTCGAATGGGGTTGAAGAGGAAAGTTGACAGCCCTAAAAGAGATTATTTTATTTTATTGTGTTTTCAGATCTCTTGTAACAATTTTTTCTTTTTCCTGTTTGTTTTTTGGTATTTTTGTAAAAACTGTCACTCCTCTTCACTGCTGGTTTTGGATTTGGGTGAAAATAAATGAAAAAACACTGAAGTCAAATGAACCCTTGACAAATATATATATATATATATATATATATATATATATATATATATATATATATATATATATATATATATTAGTATTTATTATTTAAGTATGTCTAACTGGCTGTTGTTACAGTTGTATTATTGTTGATTTGTTCCAGCAGACTAGTAAAGTATATTTTTTATTGTATTTACAGTTAACTAGTTGTTGTTATAAATATGTCAACTTTCAGAGCAGACTGTAATAACCAAATATTTAGTTTGACTAAATGGTTGGTTCTAAACTTTTGTTTCCAGAGTCAAATTTATCTTTGTGTGACCCTCACTAATAGTATTCCTTAATCCCAGGTACAACTAATAATGTTATAATTGCCTAGAAGTGCAGATTCTACATTATTATCAGTATTGTCACTGGAGTGGGGCTATTGTGGTGCCCCCTCCCCAATGCCGTGTGCCCCACAGGTGCTGTGGCCCTCGGCAGGGTGCCCAGGTCAGAATTTGGCCCTTGATGAAATCTAATTGGGGAATCCTGCCCTAAACCCTTTAAAAATATTTAAAAAATACTAATTTAGTATAAAATATGTGTTAAAATTAAAAGAAACTGTATATTTTAATGTCATTTATTGGTGTCAGTTGGTAAATGTGTCACTGACTGAACATTAAACATTAAACCATTCAAATGAACCAGACATGTGGGTCATTTTCATCCCAGACATGTGGGTCATTTTCGTCCCAGACATGTGGGTCATTTTCATCCTAGACATGTGGGTCATTTTCGTCCCAGACATGTGGGTCATTTTCATCCCAGACATGTGGGTCATTTTCAGTGGTGTTTGTTGACAGACGTTCGGTGGGTGTAGATCCAGGGACCATAGACTTTGACCACTTTTCGTGATCTTCCTGGGGTGGGCGGGGCACGACTCGTGGACATTTTTTCAGGGTGTTTTTTTTTCTGCAGGTTCGGGGGGTTTGGCCCTCATGTCTTTTGTTGGTGCTGGTGCAGTGATGGCTCCGCCTCCTTTTTTATGGTCTCCTGTTTCACTTGTGTTGATAACGCAGACGCTTCTTCTTTTCATTCGCAGCAGAGTCACTTTCTTTGGGCTGGTGGAGGGTGGTGCTGTGGGGGGGTTCAGTGGACGTCCTCAGGGGGACTCTGGGGGCAGCGGTGGCTCTGTCCTTTACATGTGTATGGTTAAAATGGTTATGAGTGAGGGTCAAAGGTCACCAAAGGTCATCATGGGTAGCTCCCTCATAGCCAATGGGATGATACGTACAGTACGTACAGTAACATAAATAAAGACATAAATACTACGTCCATTACTGTACGTACTGTACGTAGTATTTATGTCTCTGCTTTCAGTTTTGTTTCATTTCTTTCGTATCCAGAGACGAAAAATTGAGGTAAAGGTATTTTCGTTACTTGGATCATTCGTTAGCTGGGTCTGTAGTAAGTAGAGGTACCACTGTATTTATATTATTACTGTTCTACAAACTAATGAAATGTTCAGTTCAGTTCCATTTATTTCGAGCACATAAAATCATCAATACATCAATCACATGGTCAACTTTTTTTTTTTTTTTACGCGAAAATAAAATGAACTTGTTATGAATGCAGTACTCTGTGTCCTGTAAATGTTTTATTTTTGTGAGTTTTATGTAGTTTCTGTCATTGTGAGTGTCTGGGCTTTTATTTTGTTATGTGGGTTCTTGTCACTTATTCTGACTTTACTTCCTGTCACCTGTGTTGTCCTGCCCCTTGTTAATTTTCCCTCATGTGGAACACCTGTCTGGTTAGTATATTATATTCCCTCATGTGTCGTCACTCGGTGTGAGTACGTATACTATCCCCATGCAACCTACAAGTGTTTTTTCTTCTCTGTTTTTCTGGTACTTGGTTTGTGTTTGCCCCTTGTCTGTCTGTGTTTTGTGTATGACCTTTGGCCTGGATTTTGGACCTGGACTCTGCCTTGCCCCCCTTGGAATTGACGCTCTCTCTGCTCTGTGGACAGACCTATTTCTGGCATACGGTAACTGTGTTGTGGATTATTATTGTGTTTATTCTGAGTACCTGGTTCTGATCATTGACTGTCTGACCCTGCTTTTTGTCCCAGTGGCTGTTTTTACTTGGGGTCGTTATCCCCAGACGGAGGTCCTGGAGAGAACAAGTGTTGTGTTTATTATGGATTTGGTCATCAATGAATCCTCTTAAATTTTATCTTGGGTCTGTGAGTCTGCATTTGGGTTCCATCACATTCCTGTATCATGACAGAACTAAGGAAATGTTTCCACATGTGTGTTTGTGATAAAAGAAAAGTCAAGTCTGAAATGTTTCCAAGATCAGTCTGGGCTCAAAATGTGAAATAGTTAGAATGAACAGTAGAATATGTTTTAGTCCAAATAAATATTAGTGTCAGATCTACTTCAAACACTGTCTGCACATTATGATCCATTTACTTTATAGGTTGTTTCTAGTGGAACATTTACTAATGGTTTATATATATATATATATATATATATATATATATATATATGTACATAAACCATCATATATGTGGAACACACAAACATATATATTAAAAACATGAGCTAACCAGCACTAAAGTCAAATACATTTTAAAAAATGATAAATAAAAATTACAAAAATAATGAAAAAAATACAATTAATAATTAAAAAGAAAAAAATTCTGAAAAAGTAAATGAAGGAAAATAAATTGATTAATTTAAAAAAAAACATTTTGAAAAGAAGTAAAATATATACAAATAATTAAAAAATCAAATAAAGTAAGAAAGGAAAGTAAAATAAATGTAAAAATACATTAGAGTAAAAACACGTGCAAATAAATAAAAAATAAATGAAAACAAATAAATAACATTTAAATTTTTTAAAATGAAATAAATATATAAAAAATTACAAAAAAGATATACAAAAAATAAAACATTAAAATATAAATTAAACAGTATATATATATATATATATATATTTAAAAAAATTATACAAATCAATGAATAATACATTTTTAAAATTAAAAATAAAATAAATACATTTTAAAAATTAATTACAAAAATGAAAATATACATGAATAAAAAACAAAAATTAAAAATAAATGAAAAATAATTGCAGGACCTGTCATGTGACTCTCGCACACATGTACATTATGATGTTCATGCTTAAACAACCCCACAGTCCCTGTAGCAATAACTAATATTCACAGAAGGTCGAAATTTGTCCCTATTTTGTGTCAATTTCCAGTTTCTGTGACAACCTGTTCTTGAATCAGAGCCAATAATGTGATTTTGACCTTTTTGCTATATGCGACCTTGACCTTTGACCTTTTGCAATATTGATAATCATATATATATATATATATATATATATATATATATGATTATCAATCAATATATTATAATAATAATATATCCAGTATTGATTAAGTTATAGCGTGATATGTCGATGTTTGACACAAACAGTGTTACACAAGTTAATTTGGACACATGTCACCTTTGACCTCCAGAGATCTGAAAAACTATTGGTCGTATGTGATAAAACATCAAGATAATGCAATAAAAAGTCAAAATCATACGATAAGTCAAAATCACAAGATAAAAAGTAAAATAATGTGATAAAAAGTCAAAATTATGCTATAAAACAGTCAGAATAATGTGACAAAACATTTAAAATGTGATAAAATGTCAATGCGATAAAAAGACAAAATCATGCGATAAAAGTATAAATCGCATGATTAAAAAGTCAAAATAATGCCATAAAACATCAATATAATGCGATAAAACATCAAAATCACAAGATAAAATGTCACAATATTGCGCTAAAAAGTAAAATTCATGTGATAAAAAGTCAAAATAATGTGATAAACACAGTGTTATGAGTTAATTTGGCCACATGTCACCTTTGACCTCCAGAGATCTGAAAAAGTATTGGTCGTAGGTGATAACACCAGTTATAATAATTGTATAAATCTTCATTCTGCATCGTTTGGTACCAAACTGAAAGTTGTGTGACCCTCTGTTCTTCAGTTGGAACCCCCAGCTGCTGTAGAGTGGTGCAGACCTGTGAGATGTGGTTAACAGAACTCTCCATACGTCGCAGCTGTGACGCCTGGATGTCCAGCATCTGCAGGACGTTGTTGGCCAGAGTGTTGATGAGGTAGGCCACGCTGGCCAGAGACTGGGTGGTGTAACTCTTGGTTTCCTCCAGCGCTTGTTCTTTATCTGTGGACTGAAAACACACGACATGTTATTGATTTATTTAACCTTTATTTAAGCAGCAAATAAATAAACTCTTTTACAAGGGAGTCCTGGTTCAGAAGGACAACAGCAAAGTAACACACACTAACCTTTAACCCTGTGATACATACTGTGAAAAAGTCCTCAGTAGTAAATAACAGCTGTGTGCTGTCGACACTGAACATACGACTGACTGTCATCCTTCTGTAACTACAACTAAAAATAAATACATTTAACCCTTGTGCGGTCCTTCAGGTCAAAGAGACCCGGTGGTTCACAAATGTACCTTTTTATATGTACTGTAGGATGCCATTGCTTACTACTGAAAACACTAATATATCCTTGGGGGGTGGGGTGATGAGTCTATGGAACTTTGGAATCTGGGTTTGTAAGACCCGATTGTAGGACACAGCCAGTGTGTCTAAAGGACCGCACAAGGGTTAATTAAAAATACAGAAATAAATACATTTAATTAAAAATTAATAAATTTAATAAAAATAAAGAAATAAATACATGAAATTGAAAATAAACACCAATAATTAAAAATAAATAAATACATTTAATAAAAAATAGATACATTCAATTAAAACAAAATGAATAAATACATTTAATTAAAAATAAAGAAATAAATACTTTTAATTAAAAATAAATACATTAAAAATTAAAAAACCTCTTTTTTCTTACAAAAATGTTTTCTCCATGTCAGGGGAGATGACTAAGAACATGTTCCCCCCCGAGGAACATGTTCCTCGGGGGGGAACATGTTCCTCAGGGGGGAACAGGTTCTTCAGGGGGGAACAGGTTCTTCAGGGGGGAACAGGTTCTTCAGGGGGGAACAGGTTCTTCAGGGGGGAACAGGTTCTTCAGGGGGGAACAGGTTCTTCAGGGGGGAACAGGTTCCTCAGGGGGGAACAGGTTCCTCAGGGGGGAACATGTTCCTCAGGGGGGAACAGGTTCTTCAGGGGGGAACAGGTTCCTCAGGGGGGAACATGTTCTTCAGGGGGGAACATGTTCCTCAGGGGGGAACAGGTTCCTCAGGGGGGAACAGGTTCCTCAGGGGGGAACAGGTTCCTCAGGGGGGAACAGGTTCCTCAGGGGGGAACAGGTTCCTCAGGGGGGAACATGTTCCTCAGGGGGGAACATGTTCTTCAGGGGGGAACATGTTCCTCAGGGGGGAACATGTTCCTCAGGGGGGAACATGTTCCTCAGGGGGGAACATCAGTGTCTTAGGGTAAATGTCACAGAACAAGACATAGTTTATTTAACTTAGTTTAACAACAGTAACGTTTGTTATTATTTACTGGTTAATGATTGTTTACTAACACTGTGAAGAAGAACTGTTTACATTACCACTGAACTGAGGTGCGC
>CM035803.1:4262903-4282903 GCA_020466265.1 Siphamia tubifer
GAGGGTACTTTTTTTAAAATGATGTACTAGTACCAACAGGTACATCTGGGAGGGTACTTTTTAAAATGTGATGTACTAGTACCAACAGGTACATCTGGGAGGGTACTTTTTAAAATGTGATGTACTTGTACCAACAGGTACATTTGGGAGGGTACTTTTTAAAATATGATGTACTAGTACCAACAGGTACATCTGGGAGGGTACTTTTTAAAATGTGATGTACTTGTACCAACAGGTACATTTGGGAGGGTACTTTTTAAAATATGATGTACTAGTACCAACAGGTACATCTGGGAGGGTACTTTTTAAAATGTGATGTACTAGTACCAACAGGTACATCTGGGAGGGTACTTTTTTTAAAATGATGTACTAGTACCAACAGGTACATCTGGGAGGGTACTTTTTAAAAAATGATGTACTAGTACCAACAGGTACATCTGGGAGGGTACTTTTTTTAAAATGATGTACTAGTACCAACAGGTACATTTGGGAGGGTACTTTTTAAAAAACGATGTACTAGTACCAACAGGTACATCTGGGAGGGTACTTTTTAAAAAACAATGTACTAGTACCAACAACTACATTTGGGAGGGTACTTTTTAAAAAACGATGTACTAGTACCAACAGGCACATCTGGGAGGGTACTTTTTTTAAAATGATGTACTAGTACCAACAGGTACATCTGGGAGGGTACTTTTTAAAAAACGATGTACTAGTACCAACAGGTACATTTGGGAGGGTACTTTTTAAAAAACGATGTACTAGTACCAACAGGTACATTTGGGAGGGTACTTTTCAGGTAATATTTTATTTGTCATATTTTAAAGGTTGTTTTAATATCTCAGTGTCTTTGTTTTATTTTTTGTCAAAAACTGCCACAGTACACAGTACATAGTACACAGTACACATAATATTGTGTTTTTTTATGTTTTATAACTTCATGTAGTGTTGTGAGGTCATATGACCTTTAACAGGTTCATTTGTTCATAAATATATATTAGTTTTATTTTTTTAATCCTCATAATCATTTATTTTCCATCTGGGTCAAAGGTCGTTTTCAGGATCATATCACAATGACTTTGAATTAATTTTCCAGGAACTAAATATTTGAAATATTATTTCATATTAATTACAAAAAGGGAAAATCCTGTCACAACAAAAGCCTAAAAAGCACCACAACTTTCATCGCAATTTTTCAGAAAAGCTCATGAAACATCAGACATTTGAGGACAGGTCCAGTGTGTCCACGTCCTTTGTCCATCAGTTTGTTGAACTGTTGACGCCCCTCGGTACCATGGTTCTGCGTCCTGAACGGAACGGTTCTGTTGTTTTGGGTCTGATCAGATCTTTTCCTCCAGTTCTGTTTTCAGAACAGCCTGAGCTTCTGATGACAAACCCATGGTTCTCAGCGCACAGCTTGTTCCGCCCCCGCAGGAGCCGTTCTTGGCACGGCGGCGGAAGACGGAGGCTGATCTTCCTCCTGCTGCAAAGACCATCGCCATGGTTTCCAACACAAAACACACATAGCGCACGACAGCGCGGCGTGCGCGTATCGGCCTCCTGCAGATGGACCATGTGTTTCCAATGAGCGACGGGAGGTCGAGTTCTGCCCACGCCTAAACGGTCCAAGGTGCGGAGGGCCCGCGGGGAACGGGCTGGGACGACACCGCACATGCTCAGTGTGTTCCTGTTCTGGAGGCGCTGAACAGGTTCTGTCATGGACTACACATTCTGTACTGCAGTACAAGTACACCTACTGGTGTGACAAAATACTCTGGTAAAAGTACAAGTACTGATTCAACTCCTTTAGTGAAGTAAAAGTACAAACAATAACTTCTTAACTGTAATAAAACAAAAAGTTTCAGGATAAATAAACACAGTGGTTCCTTAACTTACATTAATTCACTGCAGAAGTGTAACATGTAAAACACCTGAATGCTTCTAATCTGAGCCAAGACCGAGTCCAGGACAGAAAACAAAGCAGTTGAATGTATGACAGTATAACGTCAAACACTGTGGGTTAATATAAGTAAAAACAGTCACACACCCTGGATGTAGAACTGTTCCCCTGGATATGATGTCATCTAATCTGAAGACATGATATAAGCTCACAAACTAGTACCACTGACGGGTACTAGTACCACTGACGGGTACTAGTACCACTGACGGGTACTACTACCACTGACGGGTACTACTA
Organism: Siphamia tubifer; assembly: GCA_020466265.1. Taxonomy (NCBI): domain Eukaryota; kingdom Metazoa; phylum Chordata; class Actinopteri; order Kurtiformes; family Apogonidae; genus Siphamia; species Siphamia tubifer. The sequence goes on from CM035803.1 coordinate 4,265,101, forward strand.
CCACTGACGGGTACTACTACCACTGACGAGTACTAGTACCACTGACGAGTACTAGTACCACTGACGGGTACTAGTACCACTGACGGGTACTACTACCACTGACGGGTACTACTACCACTGACGGGTACTACTACCACTGACGGGTACTACTACCACTGACGAGTACTAGTACCACTGACGGGTACTACTACCACTGACGGGTACTACTACCACTGACAGGTACTACTACCACTGACAGATACTAGTACCACTAACAGATACTACTACCATTGACGGGTACTACTACCACTGACAGATACTAGTACCACTAACAGATACTACTACCACTGACGGGTACTAGTACCACTGACGGGTACTACTACCACTGACGGGTACTACTACCACTGACGAGTACTAGTACCACTGACGGGTACTAGTACCACTGACGGGTACTACTACCACTGACGGGTACTACTACCACTGACGGGTACTACTACCACTGACGGGTACTACTACCACTGACGAGTACTAGTACCACTGACGGGTACTACTACCACTGACGGGTACTACTACCACTGACGGGTACTACTACCACTGACAGGTACTACTACCACTGACAGATACTAGTACCACTAACAGATACTACTACCATTGACGGGTACTACTACCACTGACAGATACTAGTACCACTAACAGATACTACTACCACTGACGGGTACTAGTACCACTGACGGGTACTACTACCACTGACGGGTACTACTACCACTGACGGGTACTAGTACCACTGACGGGTACTACTACCACTGACGGGTACTACTACCACTGACAGATACTAGTACCACTAACAGATACTACTACCATTGACGGGTACTACTACCACTGACAGATACTAGTACCACTAACAGATACTACTACCACTGACGGGTACTAGTACCACTGACGGGTACTACTACCACTGACGGGTACTACTACCACTGACGGGTACTACTACCACTGACGGGTACTAGTACCACTGACGGGTACTACTACCACTGACGGGTACTACTATCACTGACGAGTACTAGTACCACTGACGGGTACTACTACCACTGACAGGTACTACTACCACTAACAGATACTAGTACCACTAACAGATACTACTACCACTGACAGGTACTAGTACTGAGTCCTAAATTACAATTGCTTCAGTCCAGACTTAGACCAGAATGACCAGTAGAACTTTTTATCTAATAATTTAGACTTTTTTGTATAATTTTGACAAACGTTAACGGAAAGAAGAGTCCTCACCTCTGGCACCAAATGGAGCAGAACCGGCCCTGGTTACAACCCTGACCCGTTTGGACACAGAGCTCCAACACCATAGTAACACTAGTGTGTTGCATGGATAAGGCAGAGGGGCGGAGCTAATGCAGTAGGCGGAGTTAAAAGGGTGTTTGGAGGGAAGGACGACTTTATGAACATGAGTGGGCGGGGCTGTGGGACAGGTGTGTGTTCAAGAACAACAGGTGTGTGGGACAGCCCACCATGATGCGTTCAGGGTCTCCACGTCAATAAACACTCATGATGCGTTCAAGGTCCACACATCAATAAACACTCATGATGCGTTCAGGACCACACGTCAATAAACACTCATGATGTGTTCAGGGTCCACACAAGAACTCACACTCATGATGCGTTCAGGATCCACACGTCAATAAACACTCATGATGTGTTCAGGGTCCACACAAGAACTCACACTCATGATGCGTTCAGGATCCACACGTCAATAAACACTCGTGATGAATTCAGCGTCCACACGTCAATACACTCTTGTGATACATTCAGGGTCCACAAGTCACTACACACTCATGATGCATTCAAGGTCCACACATCAATGAACACTTATGATGTGTTCAGGGCCACACGTCATCAAACACTCATGATGTGTTCAGGGTCTACACAGGAACTGACACTCATGACGCATTCAGGGTCCACACAAGAACTCACACTGATTATGCGTTCAGGGTCAACACATTAATAGACACTCATGATGCGTTCAGGATCCACACATCAATACACACTCATGATGCATTCAGGGTCCACACGTCAATACACACTCATGATGCCTTCAGGGTCCACACGTCAATACACACTCATGATGCATTCAGGGTCCACACGTCAATACACTCATGATGCGTTCAGGGTCCACACAGGATCTCACACTCATGATGCATTCAGGGTACACACAAGAACTCACACCATGATGCATTCAGGGTCCACAGAGAAACTCACATTTGTGATGCATTCAAGTTCTGTTCAAGTAGTAGTACTAGTAGAAACTTAGGGAAGTGAATGTATAAATACTAGTACAGGAGAAGTTATGTTATTGCATTTATTGCGGTTTTTGTTTTGTTCTTTTTTTGTTTCAAACAAACTTCTATCAATCAAACATTCAACACACACACAGGCACAATCATGATGCATTCAGGGTCCACGAATAAATACACACTCAAGACACAATCAAGATCCACACGGGAATTCACACTATGGTGCATTATTGGACTACACAGGGAGGTGCACTCATGATGCGTTCAAGTTCCACACATGAACATACTCTCATGATGCATTCAAAGTCTTCATACAACAGACGCTCATGGAGCATTCATGTTCCACACATGAACAGGCACTCATAATGCATTCAAGATACTATACCAAATAAAATATATCCAGTGTTGATTAAGTTATAGTGTGATATGTCTATGCTTGACACACACAAACAGTGTTACACTGGTTAATTTGGACACATGAAAACTAGGTGGGAACATAGTTATAACCCATGATGTGATTTTGAACATTTAGTTAATTGTGAACTTGACCTTTGACCTTTACTCAAATGGATCATTGCATCTCATGCACATTAGCTATATGTATATGCCCATATAATTTCATGGTGATATCTCAAGTATTCATTGAGTTATAGCATGATATGTCTGTGGACACACACACACACACTGATGACAATAATCTCTCCCAGTCAATGTTTGGAGAGATTAATAAAAGAAGAGAATAATAATAGAATATTACTGGAAGAAGAATACAACCAATAACACTCAGAGGAGAAAGCGGATTAAGCTAATAGAAATATTAATATTATTAATAAACAGATGGACTAAATAACAGGATCAAAACACCAGATGTATTCTAAACAAATCACAACGTAAACATCGACATACCTCTAATTAAATTATTTTGTTTGTTTTTCTTAAATATGTTGCATAAATGTACAAAAATATGATAGTGTTTTTTTTTCTTTTAATTGGCAGCTATATGATGTTTTACAGACATTATATGGACAAAGGTCTGAATTCAGGGTCATTCATAATAAATATTTGAATGAGAGGAAACAATATTATTACTACTACTTATTTATTTATGATAAGAAGCTGTATCACACCCAGTTCCACATCTCTTGGTTGGTGTTTTATTCATTGTTTTAGTATTTTATTGTTAGCTTAATTCCAGGTTTTAACTCCACCTTAAATAAAAAAAAATCCAACTTTAACTAAGTGACTAAAACTTGACCAAATGTTTCCAAACCTGTTTTAAACCATTCAAATTCTTGTCCTTTTCTATTTAAAGTCTCCATTAACATGAACAAAAAAAAAACAACATTTATTGATCATTTGTAGTTTTGATCCAGACTTTTTTCCTCCGTGAATCTAACGGAGCTCAGTCCACTCCGTAGCCGCTCCCCCACCTCCTAAACGCCCACTCCCGGCTCCCCTCAGCCCGCTGCCTCCCTCCCCAGCTCCCCCTCGGTGCTACCCTTCCACAGCCCGTGTTTCCGTCCCCCGTGTACCTGGACATAGTTGGACTCGCAGTACTCGGCCACTCTCTCCAGGTTACTGAAGCTGTCCAGTAAAGCCCTCCGTCCCGCAGGAATCTCTTCCTCCAGCAGCATCTGTAACTCCGCCATCTTTACTTCGCTACATGTTTCACTACAGCGCCAACGGCCGCGGCGCGCGCACACCACACGGGCACGATGACGACGCCTTCACGGACTGTGGGAGAAAATGAGACTCACTGGATAGAAAAGTAGATTTTTATTGATTATCGATTATGATTATTATTGTAATTGATAGACTTTATGTGTGGAACTAGCATCATTAATATAATGATGATGATTCTTGTTGTGGTTATTATTATTATTATTATTATTATTATTATTATTATTATTATTATTATTATTATTATTATTATTATTATTATTATTATTATTACTATTATTATTATTATTAGTAGTAGTAGTAGTAGTAGTAGTAGTAGTAGTAGTAGTATTATCATCTCAGCCAAGGAGGTTATGTCTTTGCCAGAGTTTGTCTGTCTGTCAGTTAGCAAGATAACTCAAAAACTTATGGACGGATTTTGATGAAACTTTCCGGGTAGGTTGGTAATTGGGGAGTTCTGGAAATGATCACATTTTGGTGGTGATCCAGAAGAGATACTGGTTCTGGATCACTTAGAACTTTTACATTGTGATAAATGGAGAATAGATTTCCAGATCACCACCGAAATTCAATAATTTGTTCCTTGTGAACCGAACAACAGCTCCTGAAAATGTCATAAAAATCCGTCCATATGTTTTTGAGTTATATTGACCCACCCCCCCACCCCCAATCACAACCAAAATTAAAGCATTTCCAGATCCTCCCATAACCAATCTACCCTGGAAAGTTCATCATGATCCATCCATAACCTTTTGAGTAACTTGCTAACTAACAGACACAGACAAACAACTGAAGTTTGGGATTTATTGTGAGTGTTTAGCTTCACTTAATGAGCCTCATTAGTCCTTGTGGAAAGTATGGCACTTTAATCAGATTAATCAGAAAACAAAGGATTTTAGTGCTGGTTAAATATGCTAATATCCACAAAAATGCATAGAAAAAATAATTAAAAAGAATTAAAAATCCCAAATATATTCAAATTCTTCTAAAATACAGAAAAGAATATCAAAAATGTGATAAATATGAATGCACCTAACATGTCTACTTAACACCTTTGAAAGATTCAACATAATGAATGAATGAAAAAAAATCTAAAATGTCATTCAGCTAATTAATCACATTTTAACAAGCTCTAATACTAGTTATTACTTTAATTATTACTTCATGGAGATAATATGCAAAAACTAGACTTCCATCCATCAGTTGAAGTAAATGTAAGTGTGCGTTTGTCTCTTGTCGCTGTAGTTGTTTCTGGTGAAAGAAAGAAATATCTGCTGTTCACTTTATATGTAGAATCTGTTTGTCACTGTTTATGGACTGAGTCACTTCTATTAAAGCTCCTCCCATTTTCTGTGAGTAAGGGACTTTTTTGTCGGTTTCATTAAGAATGAATGGGGTTTTATTTTGCATAATAATGCAAAATCCGTACCACATATCGAAATGATGACACCACATGTGTGATCTCTGGGACAATCTGACTATTTTTTCCTATTTACTGCAAAATGCTACGATACCCTTTGGGATTTATAGCCACGTAAATATTGTCCAATTCATATGGGAAGTTACAGCAATAATATAAATCTCCGTGTATTGGATGATAAATAACCCACAAAAACCATGAATATACAACAGAACAACAGTGGAATAAATGTCCACTGGAGTGACCAGGACGTGCATCAAAGGGTTAATCAGATGAAACAGAAAACAAAGGACTTTAGTGCTGCTAAAATCCACTAAAATTCACACAAAAAAGTGATGAAAAATAAATACAAATACAGAAAAGAACATCAAAAAATGTGATAAAATATCTAAAACATCTACAAAAATCTGAATATGAATGCAACTAACATGTCTATTTAAGACTTTTGAAAGCTTCAACATAATGAATGAATGAATGAATGAATGAATGACTAATAATGATCATTCATTGAGCAGCAGCTCCACCATGTGGACAAAAACTAGAAAAACACCCAAACACCCAAACACCCAAACACCCCACCAGTGGACCATGTGGACTCTTTTATTCATGTACAAAGTTACACATAATAACCAGTAATAAATTATTCATAATTACATATATTAAACAAAAAAAAACAACTGGGGGTGTTCTTCAGGGTTTCATGCTGGGATGTCCAGGTTTTCGTCTGCTCGTGGATATCCTTCCACTTCCATCGTCAGTAAAAAATCTGGAAATAAAAAAAAAAACAAACCAGGATTAGAACAGTAACACAGACGTATCCTCAGGACTATTTCTACACGTTCACAGTATTTCATAGCAGTGTCATGTGTTGTTATTGTAGACCAGTGGTTGTCAACTGTTTTCACTGATGTTCCTTCTTAGAACATATTTTAGTCCAGTACCCCCTGACATGGACAACACATTTATGGAAGAAAAAAGAGGAACAGTGTAAAATCAGTGTGTGATTTAATTAAATCCAAACTTATGTCAATTTTTAATCTCATAATTTTGCATCAAAATAATGAGATAGGGCGGCACGGTGGTGCAGTGGTTAGCGCGGTGGTGCAGTGGTTAGCGCGGTGGTGCAGTGGTTAGGGCGGTGGTGCAGTGGTTAGCACGGCGGTGCAGTGGTTAGTACTCGTGCCTCACAGCAAGAAGGACCCTGGTTCGAATCCCGTACAAGACCTTTCTGTGTGGAGTTTGCATGTCCTCCCCGTGTCCGTGTGGGTTTTCGCCGGGCACTCCGGTTTCCTCCCACCATCCAAACATATGCACTGATAGGTTAATTGGTTAATCTAAAATTGTCCATAGGTGTGAATGTGAGAGTGATTGTTTGTCTATATATGTTCAGCCCTGCCATGAACTGGCGTCTCATACAGGGTGTACACCGCCTTCGCCCATTGTAGCTGGATTAGGCCCCCAGTGACCCAAATGTGGATAAAGCGGGTTCAGATGATGAATGAATGAATGAATAATGAGATAAAAAGTCCACATTCCTTTCTGTAAGGACAGTGTTTATTATTTATTGGAGTACCTTCAGTATAATCCACGTCAGGTCGTGAAGAGACCACAGCCCAGGCCAGACCCACCAACAGCGCCACCACCAGGTTCACCACGATCCACGGCCTCAGAATCTGTTCTTCTGAACCTGGAGGCCTGAAGGAAAACAAAAACTAATGCAAACAATGGCCCTGTAGCTCACCAGCAACTTACCAAAGACGCAGATAAATAATAATCCAAGGAACGAAAAAACTTTACGTCAATTTTTCGTCTCTGAATACGAAAGAAAATTCAATTTATGAAACTGAAACCCCCCTGAGACATAAATACAGTACTGGACGTATCATCCCATTGGTTATGAGGGAGCTACCCAGGATGCTTTGGGTGACCTTTGACCCTCATTCATCACAGAGTTACTGCTGTTTTTCCCGGTGTCCTCACAGAGTTTAGGACAAGTTTTTGAATATGTGTTTGAGTTTGTAGAACTCTGCATAATGTTTTTTTGTCGCATAATTTAGACTCTTAAAGTTTGATTTATCAGAATCAGAGTGTGTTTTCTACCCTGTTCCAACTCAACAATTGTTGAGTTGGAACAGTTATTGTTAGTGTTTATCACTAACAATATCAATATCAGTTATTGTTAGTGTTTATCTTCACTTAATGCTCCTTATAATCCACTTCACCTTATAGTGTGAAAATACAGTAAATAAATCATTAAAGTTAACATTGACACTGATTATTCATGGACACTCAGTACGTACTCCATCAGATGTAGGACACTATGTTTACACATGATCATTTACAATTACACTAAAAGGAAAGAGCGGTGTTGGCCTAGTGTTGGCCTAGTGATGGCCTAGTGTTGGCCTAGTGATGGACTAGTGTTGGACTAGTGTTGGACTAGTGTTGGACTAGTGTTGGACTAGTGATGGCCTAGTGTTGGCCTAGTGTTGGCCTAGTGTTGGCCTAGTGTTGGACTAGTGTTGGACTAGTGTTGGACTAGTGATGGCCTAGTGTTGGCCTAGTGTTGGACTAGTGTTGGACTAGTGTTGGACTAGTGATGGCCTAGTGTTGGACTAGTGTTGGCCTAGTGTTGGCCTAGTGTTGGCCTAGTGTTGGCCTAGTGTTGGACTAGTGTTGAACTAGTGTTGGACTAGTGTTGACCAGAACCAGGCCTGTTGGTGTTCTACTGTAAGATGAAAAGTTCAAACGTTAAAACCAAAATCTGATTTTGACCCTTATTGTGACCTTTGACCTGGAGTCTGTATATGTGTTCTTCAAGGTTCTGGTGTCAATGCACATCAACAGCGAGAGCAAAAAGAAGCTATATGCTAAACTGAGTACCTTTGACCTATTATCACTGATTATTGTGAAAACACACATTTCAGTGACCTTGACCTTTGACCTACATTCAGCAAAATTCTATGGAAGAGAAGAAGTAAAAAGAAGGAGGGGTCTCACCACAGCGTCTGATTGGCTGTTGGGTAGAGGTTGATGCGATCGCTGGTCATTTGTTGACTGAGCGACAGGATGAGGGCGATGAAATACACTGAATGAAGACAGAGGAGCCGTCGTCATGGAAACTGTCACAAACATTCTGCCATTTGTGTCTTGTTTATATCATGTGACTCACAGAAAGAGGCCAGAGCAGCCGGGTCCAGAGTCAGGAAGCCCCTCAGAGCCATGGACGCCTTGGCCAGGTTGACTCTGTCATAACACATATACATCTGAACAAACACACAAACTACAAGTCGTGCATAACACCATACTTCACCAAATTGGCTGAAATTCAGACGGTTTCTTCCTTCTATCCGTGTCCTCGTACACACTAAAGTTCAGAACCATCCACGAAGAACTGGTGACGCTGGAGTGCCACAAGTCGCAAAAACTCATCAGACCAGACAGTTTCTTTCTTATGTTCGTCTCCTCGTTCACACCAAATTTCAGAATGGTGACGCTAGAGTGCAAACAATAAATGGTCAATATTTGGTGACCTTTGACCTTGGGCGCTGACCATGAAGGTCAAGTCTTTTTCAGTTTAATATTCAGTGTGATGAACCTTATATCAAATCTATATTTACCTAAGAAGTTTGAAATAAATGGCATTAAAACTGTTCAAGTACTGGACACTGAACAATTTATTATATTTTTATTGACCTTGACCTTTGACCTTGATCCATGAAAATAGATCCCATACCGCAGGTGACGTGGATGAAACTTCTCATCAAATTACAGTTAATTTATTCCAGAAATGTGGTCGATAGAGTGAAAACAGACAAAAACAAACGCTACTGACCAACATACTTGACCAAATCTTGATTTGGTCAATTAACAAACAAACAAACAAACAAACAAACAAACAAACAAACAAACAAACAAAAACTCCAGACCCAAACCACTGCTGGGCCAAAGACTGCATCCACTTTCCTCTGACCACAGGAACATGATTTGAACTTTTATCTATATATACACTTTTATGTCATTATCTATATATCATTTATTAAATCTGTCTAATTATGATAAAAAAACAAACATCTATTTTATTTTGAATGTTTTGTTCATTTGATAAATAATTTTATTAACTTTAGTTCATGTTGTTGATGTTCAGTTTAGTGTCCAGTAGTGTTAGAATGACATGTGATGTAAAGTATGCTGTTCTATGTTCTATGATTAACGTTCTGGGTTCTAACCTGTCGAAGGCGGACACGGTGCTGACCGCCAGCAGCAGGTAGAGCAGACACTGGGCAGGATACGCCAGACGGTGGTACTGCTGCAGCAGGTTGGCCAGTGTGGTCATCTGTTCTCCTGCTAGAACGTACACCACGATGATGTTCCACACCGCGTACCCCGCCAAGAACCCGTGAGAGAACAGACCGATCACCCTGAAGAACAGAACACACAGGGCTCTAGTTCTGCAGATCTGGCCCAGACCAGCTGTTTGGAAAAACCACATGGGTCACTTTTACACCAAACACGTTAAGACCAACATTTACTGGTAAAAACTCGACAATAATCAGATAAAAAGACAAAATTATGAGCTTCAATAGACACCATGTGACTAGTTACCGCCCCCTGAAGAATTTCAAACGTAACATCCATCATACGGACAGATGCATAAAAACAAGATAAAAAGTCTAAATGATCAAATAAAAACTGTTCTAAGTTTGGATTTTAAAAATCTGTGATTTTACACCGTTCCTCTTTTTTCTTCCAAAAAACCATGATACCATCATCGACCATGATTTTTGCTAACCTGGAAAAATCCTGGTAGAGATAAAAACGACCCTATGGGCTAATGCGACAGGTGGATACCGACAGAAGAAAACCCTGTTACTATGGGTCTGATATTCGAAGGGGGTGATGGACCCCCACAGGTCGACCTGCTGGTGGTGACGCTCATGTTCCGAACGTTAATATCTGTACGATCGGCAGCTGTTACTTGCTATGCTAGTGCTAATCTGGCTTGTTCAATGGACGGTCCTGGAGAAGACGCGCTGGGTGGGGGATTCTGTGACCTTTGATGTCGGGGAAATCCACATCTTCAACCTTGTTTCCTAATTTTACAAAACTGTTCATGTGTCTGTGGAAGCTGTTGATCGTATTTGGGTTAACCCTAACCCTAACCCTAACCCTAACCCTAAACCTAACCCTAACCCGAACATGTGACTCTTTACTGAAGTAAGTTGACATTTTTTATTATAGTTAAACTAACTAAACCAAGTTTAATCGAAATCGTATGTTGCAAAATTATGTTTTTATGTAACAGAAAAATGAGCTCAGAAAAAAATACCAACATGACGGCCGATAAATTGATCACTGATCATTGATCGTTTCAAGCATGAATAATCAACTTCAGATGCATTCAGTGTTTGTTTTGGAATCGAGGATGGGTTTATAAATGTTTGTAGATGATGGAACTGCTGTTTTTATCATAATTAATTAATTAATCTAATTAATTAATTATTAATTCATGTGTTGATGTGAAGGATGATGGTCAGTGACATTTTGGGGGGAACCTTTGTTATTGTAGTGTGAGATTAAAAGAAAAAAGGTTAATTATGTGACAAATGTCAGACTGTGTCGATAAATGTTCATTGTTCATCATCAACAACAACTGCCCAAAAAATCATGATCAGAAATTTGTTTTTCGTTCATAACTAATTAATTAATTAATTACCCAGAGTCTTTATTAACTGATCTTCATCCCAGTAGCCTCAGTAGACATTAGTTTCATATTGATATATCAAATAATGAGAAATAATATGACATCATATTTAACATATTTTTTTATTTTTCCTTAATGATAAATCAATAGGAGACATAATGTGATTAGAAAATACAGTGGTACCTCTACTTACTACAGACCCAGCTAACGAATGATCCAAGTAACGAAAATACCTTTACCTCAATTTTTCGTCTCTGGATACGAAAGAAATGAAACAAAACTGAAAGCAGAGACATAAATACTACGTACAGTACGTACAGTAATGGACGTAGTATTTATGTCTTTATTTATGTTACTGTACGTACTGTACGTATCATCCCATTGGCTATGAGGGAGCTACCCATGATGACCTTTGGTGACCTTTGACCCTCACTCATCACCATTTTAACCATACACATGTAAAGGACAGAGCCACCGCTGCCCCCAGAGTCCCCCTGAGGACGTCCACTGAACCCCCCCACAGCACCACCCTCCACCAGCCCAAAGAAAGTGACTCTGCTGCGAATGAAAAGAAGAAGCGTCTGCGTTATCAACACAAGTGAAACAGGAGACCATAAAAAAGGAGGCGGAGCCATCACTGCACCAGCACCAACAAAAGACATGAGGGCCAAACCCCCCGAACCTGCAGAAAAAAAACACCCTGAAAAAATGTCCACGAGTCGTGCCCCGCCCACCCCAGGAAGATCACGAAAAGTGGTCAAAGTCTATGGTCCCTGGATCTACACCCACCGAACGTCTGTCAACAAACACCACTGAAAATGACCCACATGTCTGGGATGAAAATGACCCACATGTCTGGGACGAAAATGACCCACATGTGTGGTTCATTTAATGCTTTAATATTTAATGTTCAGTCAGTGACACATTTACCAACTGACACCAATAAATGACATTAAAATATACTGTTTATAAAACTAAAAACACAGATTTATACTAAATTAGTACATTTATTTTTTATCATTTTAAAGGGTTTAGGGGGTAGTATTTGGGGTTTAGGGGGTAGTATTTGGGGTCTTGGAACCAATCAGACCTTTCACATGTAAAATGTGACTATTTACGAAAACACTTCTGGAATGACTTCATTTTGTAAGGTACCACTGTATTTAATCTTCCATTTCTCTGTTGTTTATCAACCGATGTTCACAAATAAAGCATCAATTTACACAGATTCTTCATGTATTCAATAAACTAGGTTTGGAGTGATTTTAAAGGAACTTTATTTTTTTGGAACATTCCAGTGTCGGGTGTGTCTGTGTGTGTGTGTGTTTGTGTGTGTCTGTGTGTGTCTGTCTGTGTGTGTGTCTGTGTGTGTGTGTGTGTGTCTGTGTGTGTGTGTGTGTGTCTGTGTGCATGTGTATGCATGTGTGTGTGTGTGTGTGTGTGTGTCTGTGTGTGTCTGTGTGTGTGTCTGTGTGTGTGTGTGTGTGTGTGCATGTGTGTGTGTGTGTGTGTGTGCATCTGTGTGTGTGTGTGTGTCTGTGTCTGTGTGTATATGTGTGTGTGTGTGTCTGTGTGTGTGTGTGTGTGTGTGTTTTCACACCTGAAGCCGCTGTGAACCTTCATGGCCACGTCTCTAGTCGTCCAGATTTGTCGAGGGTCCAGGTAGTCGTCCATGAGCTCTGAGTGTCGAAGATGATCCAGACGCTCGCCTTGGAAACGACCTGTAACACACACACACACACACACACTAAGGATCATGTCCATGTTTACATATTAGATTGCGTACATGTGTGAAAAAATATCGTAATATTTTCATAATATTTCATGCAGCCATAATGAGGAAGGGGGAAGAACTGGGATAATTTAGAAAATAAATTAACTATTTGTTAGACCTGTTTCTGTTATGACCCCCCTGTTATTGGTTCTTTTCTCTTTTGGGTGACTTTTCTCTTGTTGGTTTTGGGTGACTTTTCTCTTGTTGGTTTTGGGTGACTTTTCTCTTGTTGGTTTTGGGCGATTTTGCTCTTGTTGGTTTTGGCCGATTTTGCTCTTGTTGGTTTTGGGTGACTTTTCTCTTGTTGGTTTTGGGCGACTTTTTTCTTGTTGGTTTTGGGTGACTTTTCTGTTGGTTTTGGGTGACTTTTCTCTTGTTGGCTTTGGGTGGCCTTTCTCTTGTTGGTTTTGGGTGACCTTTCTCTTGTTGGTTTTGGGTGACTTTTCTCTTGTTGGTTTTGGGTGACTTTACTCTTGTTGGTTTTGGGCGATTTTGTTCTTATTGGTTTTGGGCGATTTTGCTCTTGTTGGTTTTGGGTGACTTTTCTCTTGTTGGTTTTGGGCGACTTTTTTCTTGTTGGTTTTGGGTGACTTTTCTCTTGTTGGTTTTGGGTGACATTTCTGTTGGTTTTGGGTGACTTTTCTCTTGTTGGTTTTGGGCGATTTTGCTCTGGTTGGTTTTGGGTGACTTTTCTCTTGTCTGTTTTGGGTGACTTTTCTATTGTCTGTTTTGGGTGACTTTTCTCTTGTTGGTTTTGGCCGATTTTGCTCTTGTTGGTTTTGGGTGACTTTTCTCTTGTTGGTTTTGGGCGACTTTTTTCTTGTTGGTTTTGGGTGACTTTTCTCTTGTTGGTTTTGGGTGACTTTTCTGTTGGTTTTGGGTGACTTTTCTCTTGTTGGTTTTGGGTGGCCTTTCTCTTGTTGGTTTTGGGTGACTTTTCTCTTGTTGGTTTTGGGTGACTTTTCTCTTGTTGGTTTTGGGTGACTTCTCTTGTTGGTTTTGGGTGACTTTTCTCTTGTCGGTTTTGGGTGACTTTTCTCTTGTTGGTTTTGGGTGACTTTTCTCTTGTTGGTTTTGGGTGACTTTTCTCATTTCAGTCAGAATAAATGAAGAAGCCAGGATGTTTAAAGAGGATGATCATTGTAGAAGCTGTTGTTGCCGTGACGATGTAAACACTCTGAGCCTTGGCAGATCTGTGCCAGGTCATGTGGGGTCACCTGACCCACATAAGACGCTGTGGTGGATTAAAGTCCTGCTCAGGTCTGACACCAGTGAGCTCTGGGTTAATGAGGCTGAAGCTCAGCGTCCACTCGAACATTAACATCTGATTCCATTTAATAATAATGGAAGTGAAATCATGTAACTTATATATGGACTCATTCTGCTTGTGGTTAATGACTTGGAATTTTGACTTTTTACTGGATAATTGTTACTTTTTTATCTCATAATTTCAGCTTTTTATCAATTAAATTCAATTGTATTTATAAAGCCCCAAATCACAACAAAGTTGCCTCACAGGGTTTTACAGAAACAACATCTACAGAAATGACTTATCAGATCATTTGAAATTTTTATCTCATCATTTAATTTTTTTATTGCACAATTTGGACTTTTCATCTTTTTCAACTGATGAATTTTAAATCATCTGCACCTGTACTGAACATTTACTGGAAAAGGCTCCAGTAGTTTTTATGTAAAGCTGCTGACAAACAAACAAACAAATAAACAACTGAAGCAAAAACAATAGAAAACAAATGGATCCATGTGGAACAAACCCTGGAAGCAGAACGTCCCTCTGAACTGTAACTGCACAAACATGTGGACGCTCACTGTTTATTCTATCTTTGTATTTAATGGTCAGTCACATGGTCACATGGTCACATGGTCACATGGTCACATGGTCACATGGTCACATGGTCACATGGTCTGTGTCTTACATCACCTACTCTCTACATAGGAAAATAAATGTAGTGTTCTACATAGTGAAATCAATTCTAAACTTTTCAGACACTACTACAGTGATGTTTCAAACAATTAAAGTGCAACTTAAATTAAAAGGCTTTTTAAAATTGTTTTATTGTCTGTGCAATAAAATGGAAAAAAAAAATTATAAAGCTGGCTCACGACTGTTTTACTGTCATTAATTCTTATTAACTGTCATTAACTGTTATTAACTATTAATGTTTATCGTTACTGAACAGCTGTAGTTCTGTCAGTATGTCGTCCAATCTCAATCGGTCAGTGTTTCTTTTAATCTCTTCGTCCATTTTTGACTCATACAATGCATGATGGGATATAGTGCTTTGGTTGGCGGCCATTGATGTCCACTACATTTCGCAGTGGATTGTGGGATACATTGAGTGACTATATATTGATATATACTATATACTCTATATAGTGACTATAGAGGGTCTATATAGTGACTATAGAGGGTCTATATAGTGAACTATAGAGGGTCTATATAGTGACTATAGAGGGTCTATATAGTGACTATAGAGGGTCTATATAGTGACTATAGAGGGTCTATATAGTGACTATAGAGGGTCTATATAGTGACTATAGAGGGTCTATATAGTGACTATAGAGGGTCTATATAGTGACTATAGAGGGTCTATATAGTGACTATAGAGGGTCTATATAGTGACTATAGAGGGTCTATATAGTGACTATAGAGGGTCTATATAGTGGCTATAGAGGGTCTATATAGTGACTATAGAGGGTCTATATAGTGACTATAGAGGGTCTATATAGTGACTATAGAGGGTCTATATAGTGACTATAGAGGGTCTATATAGTGACTATAGAGGGTCTTTATAGTGACTATAGAGGGTCTATATAGTGACTATAGAGGGTCTATATAGTGACTATAGAGGGTCTATATAGTGACTATAGAGGGGGTAGGGAGTGATTTCTGACACAGCCATGGTCACATGTTCCAGGTTGTAGAAAGTGTTGGACACGTACGGTTTCTCTCTACGAAGACTTTGCCGGACGCCTGGCTGTGTCCGTGCGGAGCAGAGAACAGGGAATGTTGAGGAATGGGCGACTGGTCGTCAGTGACGATGTCGTCGTCTTCCAGTACCAGGTCTGTGCTGCAGTTCTCTGTCGTCTTTGCTTTCCTGTTGTTTTAGTCACAAAGAACAAAAAGGTCAAAGTTCAAGCTCAACCTCAGTCTATCTATCTATCTATCTATCTATCTATCTATCTATCTATCTATCTATCTATCTATCTATCTATCTATCTATCTATCTATCTATCTATCTATCTATCTATCTATCTATCTATCTATCATTCATGTATTTTTTATTTATTTTATTTCTTTGCTTTTATTTTTTCTTATCAGTTTTTTAATTCATTCATTAATTTTTGATTCATGTTTTATTTTTATTTTTTTATTAGTTTCTGGATCATTTAATTGATAATTTTGTTCCTTTTTTATTTTCTATTAAATACTTGGTTTATTTATTTATTATTATTTAATTTATTTATGTTTATTATTTTATTCATTTCAGTTCATTATTTTGTTCACTTTCTTACTAATTGTTAAAATGTTTGATCAAAATCGTCAGGTTTTTTATCTTTATACATTTTATGACATGATTTTTTTAGTTTAATTTTCTGTTGCTTATTTTATACATTTGTGTTCAGTGTGTTTATTATTATATTGTTTTTCTTCTTACCGTAATTTCCGGACTATAGAGCGCACCTGATTATTAGCCGCACCCACCTCATTTTAAGAGGAAAACCGATTTTGTACATACACAAGCCGCACCTGTATATAAGCCGCATGTGCCCACATTAAAACATGTAACACAAACACAAAATTAACCCAAACCTGACTTCAAGTCCCGCCAATGAAACTAAATGTCCTTCATTAAAGTCCACAGTCCAAAAATCACAGCCGACAAAATGAAGGGAAAATGATACTTAAGGTTTGATGCAGACCTGCAGAGTCCGGGTCCCGTTGAAAGTAATCCAAGGAAAAAAAGTGTATATTTCCAAAGGTAAGGGAGGGAAAAATATATATCCACTATTGTCCGCCGCGTCCACAAACAGGTGGCTGGTCGCCGCCTCGCCTCATCTATGGCAGAGTCAGCGATAACTTTAATCTTTCGCAGAGAGTTCAGGTCAAACTCCTCCGTGCCAATGTGCAAAAATAATCCACAGGGTCTGGTCGAGCCTCTGTCTTCTCTCACACACCACCGCGGGTTTTTCTTTAAGCAACTTTTTACCCCCTGTACACCTGTTCGTCACCTTTACCGCTCCCACTTAAACCCGTCACCCCACATTTGTTCCGCCCCTTCTTTTTCATTCAGTCTTCCTCAACGCATATATTCCACCGCTCTAAATCTTACCTTTTCTACTCGAGCGCCTCTGGCGGCCGTTAGAAAAATTACATAAATTGGCCGCATCACTGAAAAAGCCGCAAGGTTGAAAGTTTGGGAAAAAAGTAGCGGCTTATAGTCCGGAATTTACGGTATTTTCTCATTTGTTATATATTTCCTTCACTTTCTTCATTGCATTTATTATATTGTTTTATTTATTATATATATATTTATGTAAATTATGTGTAATAAATGTATAATAAATACACATTTATGATATTGTTGTTGTCGTCCTGCCCATCATCAACTCCACAGATGATACAACGATGGCAGGACTGATACCAGGGGATGAGGAGTGGTGTTCAGCCAATGATCTGAAAGCTGCCCCCCACCTCTGTTCATTAATAGTGAAGGTGTAAACAGAGTGAGGACCATTAAATATCTTGAGCTTAATGGGTTTCGAACCCCCAACCAAGCTGTGCCTGGCAGGCACTTTACATCCCCAGTGGCTCTAGCCAATCACAGCACTCGAGGTACATTTTTTTTCTTTTTTTTCCTGAGGACTCGACAATTGTCCAGTTGATCCAAGGTGAGTGTGTACCTTGTTTATCTGAA
>CM035803.1:4287903-4555403 GCA_020466265.1 Siphamia tubifer
TCTTCCTGCTGTCGCTCTGAGCTTCATCACGGCTTCAGTTCAACATGAGTGAATGAAGCAGCACTTCAGTGAAGATGACGGACAGATTCTTCATCTAATCACATGCAAGGATGTTAGATAAGGCTCCTCCTTTGAAAACATTATTTCTTTATTGAATCTCTTTTTCTTTTGTACTGATTTGGTTTTCTTCTCTTTTTTTCGATTTATTTATTTTCATTGATTAGTAGTTAGTTAATAGTTGGAATAACACACCACCTTACAATCTTTAATTACAATAGCACCGCCTGTTAATTTCTGTCCCTGTCCGTTCTGTCCGTCCTGTCTAGTCTTTGTTTCCCCCACACATCACTGAGGTGTAGCACTGCCCTCCCTGGCTTATAATAGAGAGTTCTAATAAAGGATGTCTGCTCAGCTTTCAGGGAGGACCGATGATGGTCACACACATGCACTAAATATTAAAATATTTGGCTGCAAGACTAAAAAATGCATTGATCTCAAACAATGTTGACTCCCTCTCTGTGGAGTTAAACAATGAGAACAAATGCAGACACAAAAGAAAACAGATTTGTTGTGGGAGGGTCCCAGATGGCATTATGATACCATCTGGTGACAGTTAGGTTATACTGTCCACATCATGTTTGGAAAAAAAGAGCGTGTTGTCTGAGCTGCTGCTCATATCACTCAGGTTAGCTAGCGGATGCTGCTCATATCGCTCAGGTTAGCTAGCGGATGCTGCTCATATTGCTCAGGTTAGCTAGCGGATGCTGCTCATATCGCTCAGGTTAGCTAGCGGATGCTGCTCATATCACTCAGGTTAGCTAGCGGATGCTGCTCATATCACTCAGGTTAGCTAGCGGATGCTGCTCATATCACTCAGGTTAGCTAGCGGATGCTGCTCATATCACTCAGGTTAGCTAGCGGATGCCTCTTCAGATGCTTTGATGTTTTGGTTTTTTTTCATCTAAGGTGAAGTATTTCCACACATGCGATGTGTGTGTGTCACTGTCTTTAGTTTAGTCAGACCCCCCACCCCCTGTTTCAGCTGCAGAGGTAAACAGGTGAGGTCCACGTAGTCCGCCAGAGGGATTTAACCTCAGCAGGGCTGGGTCGGCCACTGCTGGGAGGATGCCCTTGCTGGACCTCACCCCGGACCTGGCTTGTGTCCCTGCCAGGTGTATTTCCTCCACAGCAGTGTGCCGTGACCGGCTCTGGGTCAGTCAGGAAGGGTCCGGGGGCGAAGGTGGCTTGTGGCTCCAGTGGAAAACTTTCCAGTACAGTACGAACTTTCGCTACTTCCCGGACTTGCTGCGCCTTCTCTCCTTCTCGCCGCAGGAGGACCGGACTCCTTTTCCCCTGATGCACCAACCTTGTAGCCAGGGCGAGGACCACCCCAAGTACAACAGGCACCAGTGTTCAGCCGCGATGTCGGCAACCCACCCGACCCATCTGGAAACACAGGAATCTAATGCACATGCGAGTCAGAGGATCTCCTACAAACCCCACAGTGGGTGGGTGGATGGGTGGGTGTATGCATGTATGTGTATATATATATATATATATACAGTATATATACACACACACATATGTGTAAGTGTGTGTGTGTGTGTGTGTGTGTGTGTGTGTGTGTCAGAGCATCAAAAGGTTCCAGTATGAAGTTCCAAATAATTCCAGTTTTAGACCCATATCCCTGATAGTTCTGAAGTAACGTCCTTCCAAAATTTATCATTATTTTACAAATTTGCATTTGGTCCAACTTTAAGCTTCCACTGTTGGAGCTTCAGGGACAAGGCTACATGTGCAAGAGAACCAATCAGATGTTAAGACCCGCCCACTGACTTTGATTGGCAAGACTGACAGAAAATAAATTCATGATCCACTGCAACACAAGGACCAGGAAATAATTAACTAATTAACTTAATGTGTGTGTTTTTTTTTTTTTAACCTTAGATGAATTCGTATTCTAATGAATTAATACACATTTACTAATACATGTATGTATTTAATTCCAATTTTAATTAATTAATGATGTAAGCTGACAGTCATTAAAAACTGAGGGGAAAAGTTGTGGAACAATTTTTATTATCTTGCCGCAAGACTAATTTTCTATTAACAGAAAATAACAACGATATATCAATAACAATAATATTGTCAAGAAAGAAAAGCCTAAAACATGGCAACTACTGACTTTAGACAAGTCTGTAGCAGGTGTGACCACCGTTAGTGTTTATACAGGCAGTGATGCGCCGACGCATGCTCTTCACTAGGCACCGTATTCTGTCCTGGGGGATCTGGAGCCAACCCTCCTCCAGTGCCTGGATCAGTTGGTGCCTATTCTGAGGCTGGGGAACCCGATTGGCCACCTGCCTACCAACTTGATCAATCGGGTTCAAATCTGGTGAGTATACAGCTAGGGTAACACATTCACTGCAAGAATGCCCGAGTCACACGTGCGGTATGTGGATGGGCGTTATCCTGCTGGAACACCCCCAGGTCGTCTTGGTGACGCTGTAGGAATGGGAGGACATGTGGCTGCAGGATCTGGTCCATGTAGCGCTGTGCAGTGGTGTTACCTCCCACAACCACCAGATCTGGTCCATGGTTAGCCCAGATTCCTGCCCACACCATCACACTGGCAACTGGATGTAGATTGCACTGGCGGACACAGCACTGGGGGTAGCAATTCTCCACGTCGACGCCACACGTTCCCGACTATCGGGACGACCAAGACAAAACCGACTCATCGGAGAACCGCACACCAGACCAGCGTTAATGAGTCCACTGAAGTTGTCTAGCCCACTCCAGCCGCCTCTGACGTTGTTCGCGAGACAGGATATTGGCCCGCCTAGGCCTCCAGGCCTGCCGGTTGTTGTCCAGGAATCAGCCACGCACAATTGGGCTGCTAATCCTGGGGGCGTTCCAGGTGTCCCATATGCTGTACGGCTGTCAAGTCGGAATCGATCCCTCAGGTGCTGCAGACAGATATGCCGATCTTGGTCAGCTGTGGTGACTCACGACCTGGGTGTGGTCAATCCACAACAGTGCCTGTAGTGGTGTGACGACCCACCAAATTACAGATTGGGTTGACTGCGGCACATACGTTGACCGTGGCATTTTGATGTGTACTGGAATGAAAGGGGTGTCCTTCTGTTCTCCCATATATAGGCTTTCCAGGCCACTCCTTAATTTGTACAGATTCATTGTGTTTATTGCTCAAGTTGCATCTGCTACACTTTTCTCCAATAAGCCCCCAGATGTGCAGTCAGTCGTGACCAGGACGCAACTCATCAATATCAAGCAAACTCACGAAACCCACAAACAAAATTAAAAATCCTCTGTCCTATATAGACTCCAAAAATTTAAAACTTGTCCCTCAAAGTTTTAATGACTGTCAGTATATTTTATTACTTAATGACATATATTTTTTTGTATCAATTATAATTATCAATTATCAATTATTTATTGATATTTATTTTTTTTTATTTAATTTGGCACTTTTGGTCCTTCATAGAAACAACTGTTCTGTTTAAATAAGTAAAATAAATTAATCTGAGTTTTGACAGAAGTAATTGACATGTGTAAAAATTTAACAGTGCAGTGTAAGTGTGGGTTTGAGTGTGAGTGTGGGTGAGTGTGGGTGGAGGCTGTTGCTACCAATAGTGGACGTCTTTTTCTTCTTCTTCTTCTTCTGTGGTGCCGGCTCCTGGGGGTCAGGGGTCAAAGGGTCTCTGCTGTCACTCTGACGCCTCTGGACTGACTCCTCCAGCTCCATCTCTACTCCTCCTGCACCTGCACACACACACACACACACACGCTCATAAATACTACACAACTACATAACATGGAGGCAGTGTGCCCCAGTGTGACCTCTGACCTTCTCCCTGCACCTCGCCCTCCGTCACCTCCTTCTTCTGCTTCTTCTTCTTGCTCTTGACGGTCGGCATGATGGACAATCTGAAGAACACAGGAACGTCTAAACATAAAGGTATACACACACACACACACACACACACACACACACACATGAATCAATATATAAATCAACAACAGGTGTATTTAGATCAATATTTAAATCAATAACAGATAAACTGACCTGCGTGCGTCTGGTCGTGAACAGGAAACACTGAGTTCAAAACAGACTGAGACTCACTGATCCAATCAGGCTGCACGGCCCAGTCTCAATACTCTAACTGCTAACTGCCCTCGGTCCAGTGTCAATACTCAAAACTGTCCTCTGGCTTTGGTGTAGTCTCAATACTCAAATCAGCCCTCCTTTGTTTTCGGTCCAGTCTCAATACTGAAACAGCTAACTGTCGTCCTCTGCAAACCAGCTGATTTGAGTATTGACACTGCACCAAAGACAAAGTAGAAGCTTTGATGTGACAGCATCAAACTCAAGTGATAAAGTGGAGAGATGAGCTGAGGTGAAGTGAGTGGAGGGAGGGGGAGGGGTGAAGAGGCTGATCCCAGATTTGAGACTGGTCCCAGGGTTTAGAGCAGCAGCGGGTGGGGGTGGGGTCATGTGGTGGTGTTGTGAGCAGCTTTGTGGTTGGTGGATCAGCTGTGATGTCAAAGGCTGGACGTTAGCGTGTACCAGTATAATCCCACACATGTCCACTGAGTGGACGAACCCAGAAACCAAGACAGGTCAGTAGGACATGAGCACATGAGGACACAAAGACACAAGCACGAGGACACCAAGTCACCGCACTGCAAACGTCTAAGTGACCTAATTAACCTAAAACTAATTAGTCTAATTTGTAGTCCAAATACCTGATCAGATTAACCTTTGACACATGGAGAGACTAAGTCCCGCCCTTCTACTTCCAGTCCATGGGTGCTTACCTCGCAAAAAATGTGAATGGGAGTGAATGGGAGCTGTCGCAACATTCTGGAGGGCTGTAGAATAATATTAAAAAAAATGTGTAGAACAATAATAAGAAAACATTCAACATGTGTGTCTGTATTTCTGTCTTTATGGGGACATTGACATGTTTACACAGTCACACCAGGGACCTCTGACATTATGTGGACCAAAATTCAGGTTCCCACGAAAGTTAAATATAAATAAAGTTCCCCACTAGTAAAATAGAAATGATGTGGCCCTATAAATATATTGCATATGTAATTTTTTTTTTTCTGGAAGTCCCCATAAAGCATGTGGTGCAAACGAAACATGTATTTTTCAAAGATTTGAAGATATATTTACTTAAAAAAAACATATATATATTTCATTGTAATTAATTTTTATTATTATTACTTATTTTTATGGAATTATTTTCGGTTTTTTTATTTGAAAATTAAATTAAATAAAAAAATAAATGATACAAATTCTAAGTTAAATTAAAAAAATATCTATTTTATATTAAAAAAATAGATGCGTTTACAGTCACTACCTAATGGCTACTTGAATACAAACTAGGTCCTCATGAGACATGTAAATGAGTATCCGTGTGTGTTTGTAGGTGTCCTTGTATTCATATCTTTTTGGGGACATTGACATGTTTACAAAGCCACACCTCTGACACCATGGGGACCAAAATTCAGGTCCCCACGAGGGTTAAACGTCTACTGTCGTAAATATGTATCTATCTCTGGTATGTGCTATAGTCAAATTAATTACCTCCATTTAATTTAGCATTTCCTTTTTTTTTTAACTTATTCAGGTGTTAATGGGTTAAATGTCAATGTAGGTCCCCATTAGTAAAATATAATATAATCTGTGTGAAACATGTGACCCTAAAAACACATTAACTTGTTTTTTCTTGAAGTCCCCATAAAACATGAGGGTGCAAAACAAAACATATATTTCAAATGTTTGAAGATATATTTATTTATTTATTAAAGAAAAGAACATGTGTTGAAACGAATTATCCAATGGACACTTTACTTACAAGTGGTGGTTACACGCCTAGTCCTCATGAGACACAGAAAACAGTGTACGTGTGTGATGTGTGTGTGTGTGTTATGGTACGGCAACACCTAACACAAATTTTCACATTCATATGTCAAGATTATTTACAAATTCAACGGAGAGATGTGTTTAGATGCAGATTAGCCCAGGGTTAGGGTTAAGTCTAATTTATTCCTCCAGAAATGTGTCTTTCCGTTCCTGATGTTGAGCTGGTATTTATGCCTCCGTCCATATTATAGATGTTACCTTTGAAATCCTCTAGGGGGCGCTAACGAGTCACATTGCAGAGGGTTCAAGAAACATGGCGTCTACTGAAGCAGTGATGTTGACTTATTTACTGTGGAGGCACGGAAGACTGACCAGAAATAAGCGCACAAGACGAAGTGTGTGTCCACGGAATACCAGGAGGACAGTTGGTGTCATTGGTTCTAGTCATTGGTCAGGTACCGTCTCTTCATACAGATGAGTATATCCTCTGACCACCTCACTCATTCTATCCTCCATCACCATTTTTAAAGTCCTAGTGGGAACCTTCTTCGAGGGTGGAATTCCAAAATTTCCCTCTTCCGCCTCTCTACTGCCCCCACAGTTTCCTGTGGCATTGCTCTGTTTTGCCCAGAGTTCACTGGATCGTTAAGCTCTTGACCAACGGACAAAGTGAAAGGTCAAACTCCCTCTGGAACCGGATGAAAACGTCAGTTTCCATAATTAACGGAGGGAATAAATTAGGCGGCGGCACGGTGGTGCAGTGGTTAGCACGGTGGTGCAGTGGTTAGCACGGTGGTGCAGTGGTTAGCACGGTGGTGCAGTGGTTAGCACGGTGGTGCAGTGGTTAGCACGGTGGTGCAGTGGTTAGCACGGTGGTGCAGTGGTTAGCACGGTGGTGCAGTGGTTAGCACTCGTGCCTCACAGCAAGATGGACCCTGGTTCGAATCCCGTACCAGACCTTTCTGTGTGGAGTTTGCATGTCCTCCCCGTGTCCACGTGGGTTTTCGCCGGGCACTCCGGTTTCCTCCCACCATCCAAACACATGCACTGATAGGTTAATTGGTTAATCTCAATTGTCCATAGGTGTGAATGTGAGAGTGATTGTTTGTCTATATATGTTCAGCCCTGAGATGAACTGGCGTCTCATACAGGGTGACCTTTGACCCCGCCTTCGCCCATTGTAGCTGGATTAGGCCCCCAGTGACCCCCGTGACCCACGTGTGGATAAAGCGGGTTCAGATAATGAATGAATGAATGAATAAATTCGGCTTTAGACACGTTGCGGTGTGTCTAAAGCCTAATGTCATATTGCTGCAAATATGCGTAAACGATAAAGTTGAAAATATAGAACTTTTCGCATGATGCCGGGCCACGAAATCCAATTAGTGTTGAGATGCTGCAACGTTGAGACAGAATGACGTATGATGCTGGGACTGGCCCAGAGGGAAACTGAGCCTGAAATAGAACTGAAAGCAGACGTCATCCAGGCCCAGCTCCTGGAGGAGGTGGTGGAATTCCTGGTGCTGGACGAGCTTCTGCAGGATCAGGTGAACCCAAAAGCGATGGCATCTGGTCCTCCCACGTATCTAAGAGCTCCAGAGCAGGAGCAGGGCAGCAATCCAACTGATCTGAGCCATAGTTGACAGACTGGACTGGACAGACACATTTGTATGTTTCTATGTTTATGCAGCGTCCACACTTGGGTGTTGCTCTTTCGGAGTGGCCACAAATTGTCCAGGGTCCAGATTTGGGTGTTTTCGTTGTGCGTCATAGGTGTACATGCTAAATTTGTGTTCAGTGTGACTGTAGCATTAGTTGTTGTGTATATAATCAAATTAATATAATCTAGTCTTCCTCTTCTAGTTGATCCGGTTCCAGCTGACAGGGCTTGTCTTGGGCCTCTTCTAGTCGTCGGTCCGGTTCCAGCTGACGGGGATCCACTGGGGTTCGTCCTGGGCCTGTTGGATGACGGTGCACAGGTGCATGCAGGTGTCCTGTAGGTCATCGTTCACCAACGTACAGTCGAAAAACTGTCTGTACTTGGCCTCGATCAGCTGGGACGTGTCCTCCACCTCAGCGAAGTCATCCTCCTGCAGACAGAACCCCAATTATTTAAAAACTAATAGGTTCTGAATCGACCTTCACATTTAAAAGTCAGTATCAGCATCAAAGATATACAGTGGTACCTCAACTTATTAAATTCATTCATTACAGAAGTGTTTTTGTACTGTGAAATTTTTCGTAAATAGTCTCATTTTACATGTAAAAGGTCTGATTGTTTCCAAGGCCCCAATACTACCCCCTAAACACTTTAAAAATGATAAAAGTACACATTTAATATAAAGATGTGTTTTCCATTTTATAAACAGTATATTTTAGATGTAATGTACTGATGTCAGTGGGTAAATGTGTCACTGACTGAACATTAAACCATTAAATGAACCAGACATGTGGGTCATTTTCATCCCAGACATGTGGGTCATTTTCATCCCAGACATGTGGGTCATTTTCATCCCATACATGTGGGTCATTTTCATCCCAGACATGTGGGTCATTTTCATCCCAGACATGTGGGTCATTTTCATCCCAGACATGTGGGTAATTTTCAACCCAGACATGTGGGTTATTTTCATACCATACATGTGGGTCATTTTCATCCCAGACATGTGGGTTATTTTCATACCATTGGGTTTGTTTCAATTGTCACTTTCACCTTCAGTGATGTTTGTTGAAATATTGATCTAAAGACGATTGACTTTGACCACTGTTCATAATCTTCCTCAGGCGTACGTCATCAAAGTGGGTGATAGCACGACTGTGAACATTTTCTTCACATCTATTCTGAGAATGTAAAGAGAATAAATTACAGATATTTATATAAAATAGTTGGGAGTAAAGTTAAAAGTTGCCAGAAAAATAAATACTTAAGTAAAGTGCAGATACCTAAAAAAAAAAAATTAAATCTACTTAAGTACAGTAATGAAGTACTTTGAGTTACTTTCCACGTCTGGAACCCTGGGATAAGTGAGGGTCAAATGTCAAATGCATCATGGGTAGCTCCCTTATAGCCAATGGGATACTACGTACAGTGCATATTTATGTCTCGGGGTTTAGTTTCATAAATGTAATATTCTTTCGTATTCAGAGACAAAAAATTGCCGTAAAGGTTTTTCGTAACTTGGATTATTCGTTAGCTGGGTCTTTTGTAAGTTAAGGTATGACTGTAATATGTAACATAACAGAAGCTTTAGGGCATTTCCTGTCCTTTCACATCCTGTCTTTTATTTTATGATACGACAGATGCAGAGCAGGTGTTAGTACTGACACTACTGACCGTAAACGCTCTGTTGATGCTGTAGTTGGTGATGATTCCTGCGTTTCTGCGAGTCTCTCTTAGTCGTTCAGAACTGGGAGCTTTGATGAAGATCACGTACGGCTTCAGTTTCCTCGTCCGCAGGGACAGGATACTCTACAAAAAATACAAATACTGAAGCTACACACACTCTGGCTAAAAACATGTGACACGGTTTCCAAACCGTGTCACATGTTTTTCAAACCGTGTCACATGTTTTCCAAACCGTGTCACATGTTTTCCAAACTGTGTCACATGTTTTCCAAACCGTGTCACATGTTTTTCAAACCGTGTCACATGTTTTCCAAACCGTGTCACATGTTTTTCAAACCGTGTCACATGTTTTCCAAACCGTGTCACATGTTTTTCAAACCGTGTCACATGTTTTTCAAACCGTGTCACATGTTTTCCAAACCGTGTCACATGTTTTTCAAACCGTGTCACATGTTTTTCAAACCGTGTCACATGTTTTCCAAACCATCAGCTCACATGAGGCTCCACATCCACGATGCACATGCGTCCTCGCTTCAGCACGTCGTCGATGGCGTCCGAGCTTGTCCCGTACAAGTGACCTTTACTTTCACCATATTCTACAAACCTGAACAAAGGCAGCAGTCATAATAAGGCCTAATCCAATCTAATATCACGTAATCTAAACTAAAATAAAATACATTAATCTAATATAGTGTGATATAAACTACAATAATGCACTCCAAACTAATCTAAGAAAATATGTCATCTAAATTGAGATAAAATACACTAACCTAATATAATGTACTCCAAACCAATCGAAGGAAACTAATATGTAATCTAAACTAAGATAAAATACACACATAAATGTAATGTAATCTAATATAATACAATGTAATCTACACTAATATAATATAATGTCATTTAAACTAATCAAACACACATTAATATAATATAAACTAATACAAGGTACACTATCATGATCTAATGTAATCGTGTGTGTGTGTGTGTGTGTGTGTGTGCACAGCAGCAGTGGGTGCATTAGTACCTGTGGTTACAGACCATGTACTCAAACAGTTCTTTGCTCACATAGTGGTATTCTCTTCCTGTTTGTTCCTCTACTCTGATTGGACGAGTGGTGTCTGTTGGAGGCAGACGACATCCAATCAGATTAGACTTTTTTAAATGTATTGTGTGATGACATTCATTAATCTGTCATTCTTTAAAAATCTTGATGATGCACTAGACATCCTGAAATATTTGGGAATAAAGATGTTTAAGGAAGATTCACGTAAATTCTTGTGAATTTATTATTGTTACCTCCGTCAAGGAAGTTATGTTTTTGCCGCCGTTTAACTGTTTGTTTGTCTGTGTTCAAGATAACTCGAAAACTTATGGACGGATTTTGATTAAATTTTCAGGATATGTTGGAAATGTGAACAGGAAGAAGTGATTTCATTTTGGTGGTGATCGGGGTGGGGGGTGGGGTGTCTACCTTGGTGGTCTCAGAGCGCTTTTCTAGTTTTTAATAATGAATTGAACTGAGTTCTTTTTTGGCCACTTAAAGCGCTTCACATTAGTGATCGATTATTCATTCACTCTCACATGCTCGCTCTGGTGGGGGTAAACTACATATGTATCCACAGTTGTCCTGGGGCAGACATTTTGTGTCCCTCTGACCACCACCAAACATTCATACACCAGTGTGAGTGACACTGAAGGCAGGAGGGTGAAGTGGCTTTGCCCAAGGACACAACGGACTAGGACAGAGTGGGATTTAAACTACCAACCCTTCAGTTATGGGACGCCCCACTCTACCAACTGAGCCATGGCCGCCCCTTGGATTATCAAAATCTAAAGGGTTCTAACTTGACCCATTATCATTCCTGAAAGTTTCAGCAAAATCCATTCAGATCTTTTTAGGTAATTCCTGCTGACAGACGAATGGACAAATGGACACAAATTTAATACCTTCTTGGTGGAGGTAATAAAAATTGTCATGTAAACAAAATGTTTTTTCATGTGTATTTCCATTCTCCTTTTAAACTATGTACCTAGCTAACAACCCACCAAATAATTTAACGAATAAGGACAAAAAACTGCTGTATACCCCCCCTCCTGTTTTTTTCTCATTTTAATTTTTTAATTTTTTGTGCACTACTGTTCAGACTGTTAGCTTATTATTAAAAAAAGAAGAAGAAACAAACAATAATTAGTTCTGCCGAGTTGCACGTACGAGGTACAGGACCCTGGAAGGTTGACGGGTTCATTTTAATGAGTCTCTTCCTGAGTTCATTAACGCCGACTCCTGAGGCACCTGTACAGAAAGAATAAAGGTTTACTACAGGAGAAGAGAACACGGAAAAGATCAGAGAAAACCTCAGGAGAGACCAGAGAATTCAAGAATAACTAGTATTCACAGATTGTCTAACCCCGCCCCTATTTTCTGTCAATCTCAAGTTTCTATGACAACCTGTTCCTGAATTAGAGCCAATAATGTGATTTTGACCTGTGACCTTTTGCAATATTGATAATTTCCTTATATGTATATATACATCAGTGCATGTAATATTATGATAATATATCCAGTATTGATTAAGTTATAGTGTGATATGTCTATGTTTGACACAGTGTTATACAAGTTAATTTGGACACGTCACCTTTGACCTCCAGAAAAAATCAAAATTACATGATAAAACATCAAAATAATGCAATTAAAAACTCTAAATTATATGGTAAAACATCAAAATTAATGTAATAAAATGTCAAAACGCTAAAAAGTCAAAATCATGAGATATGAGAAAAGCACGGCGGCGCCCTTGGTGGCAGCAGCTCAGGAGAAAAAAACATCTCTATAAAAATAGAACAATTCGACACTGATCAGTATGGAACCATGATCACACAGACGTCATAGCCTTGTCACGGTGCAGGAAACAGAAGATGGGTTTTGTAGACCCTAACACCACGGTTTTGTTGAAGGAACTACACAAGTTAATTTGGACAAACGTCACCTTTGACCTCCAGAGATCTCAAAAACTATTGGTCGTAGGTGATAACACCAATGATGACAGTTGTATAAATCTTTATTCTGCATCGTTTGGTGCCAATCTGAAAGTTCTGTGACCCTCTGTTCTGGAGTTATAACTGATAGTGATTTTGACCTTTTAGTTAATTGAGACCTTGACCTTTGACCTTTACTCAAATGACTCATTGCACCTGATGTACATTAGGTATATGTATATGTCCATGTAATTTCATGGTGATATCGACAGTATTCATTGAGTTATAGTATGACATGTATCTGTGGACACACACACACACACACACACACACACACACACACACACACACACACAAGGTGATTATAATAATCTCATCAAACCAATGTTGGGCGCCGTTAGGCACAGCAAACCCCAACACTCTGATATTTTGAGAGGGAGATGTTCATTAAAAGTCAAAACATTTCTGACAATGGGATTGACTTTTCAAGGTCGCTCAAGGTCAAAGGTCATGATGCCATTTTGGAGCATACATGTAGTTTGGTAAATGCTAGATTGGATCAACTGGACGGACAGGGGGCGGGACTAGGGTCTGGACGTTCTGCGCAGCTGCCAATTGTGTTGCTATGGCCCAAAATATGACAGTGATGCAGCACGTTCAAAGAAAAGTTGAATCAGGTGCATTTCATTGGACATATTTCTTCGTGGCATGCTATCCAGGGAAGGAGAAATCAACCGAGGTAATCTGACGTTAAAACAAGAAGTGACATTGGTCTATACACCACATATAAGAATTTGTTCTTCAAACATACAGGACACAAGAGGACATCTACAGTATATCTACAGTTGTATATTACATTCATCTTTACCTTTGACAAAGGTTCTAGAAAGTTAAACAGCTGTGCCAATTCCTGCAAGATAATAGTTTATTTGAACAGTTTCAGTCTGGCTTTCGTGCCCATCATAGCACTGAAACAGCGTTAGTTAAAGTTACTAATGACTTATTATTAGCCGCTGACATCGGATTAATATGGGTCCTGGTGTTATTAGACCTTAGTGCAGCCTTTGACACCATTGACCACAGTATCTTAGTGCACAGATTAGAATGTGATATAGGTATTAGAGGAGCAGCCCTCTGCTGCTTTAAATCATATTTATCTAATCGCTACCAATTTGTTCATGTTAATCAACAATCATCGCAGTCCTCCAGAGTTAATTATGGCGTTCCTCAAGGGTCAGTCCTTGGGCCTATTTTGTTTACACTATATATGCTCCCTTTAGGTAACATCATTAGAAATCATGGCATTAATTTTCATTGTTATGCAGATGACACACAGCTATATTTATCGATTAAACCTGATCAGACCAGACAAATAGATAAACTAAGTACATGTGTCCAAGACATAAAGACTTGGATGAGTGACAATTATTTTTTATTGAACCCTGAAAAAACTGAAGTCGTTATAATTGGTCCTAAAAATGCAAGAGACTCCCTACCTGACCACATAGTTACTGTAGACAACTTAAGTGGAACACCCAGTGACACAGTTAAACATTTAGGAGTTTTATTTGATCCACATCTTTCATTCAAAGGGTCAGAGGTCAGAGGTCAGGGCACATTAACCAAACATGCAGAACAGCCTTTTTTCACTTGTGCAACATTAGCCAAAATTAAATGACTCCTGACCCTATGACCCCTGTGCTCCAAACCCTTCACTGGCTAACAGTTGAGTTTAGAATTTAATTTAAAATCCTCCTCCTTACATATAAAACCATTAATGGTATGGGTTAGGGGTCAGAGGTCAGGGGTTAATGGTATCTGCCCCTAAAGTAAAGATGATCTGGTTCTGTATCAGCCCAGTAGAATGGTAAATGTTCTTTTCCACCTTCATGGTTCAAAGCTCTTTACATTAGTTTCACATTCACCCATTCACACACACACTCATACACCAGTAGGTTTCTAAGGTCAAAGGTCAGGCCTACTGGGGGCCTAAGTCAGGGTTCAGTGTCTTGCCCAAGGACACTTCGACATGTGGACAGCCAGAGCTGGGATGCAAACTGCCAACCTCTCGGCCATTGGGCGACCCACTCTACCAACTGAACCACAGCCGCCCTTCGTTCTCAGAATGCAGGTTTATTTAAAGTTCCCAGGGTTTCTAAAAGTACAGTAGGAGCTAGAGCTTTTAGTTACCATGGTTACTGTCTTATGGAATCAGCTTCCCTTTAATATTAAAGAGGTCGACACAGTCTCTACATTTAAAATTTGATTGAAAACATTCCTGTTTGAGAAAGACTATGGTCAGGTTAGTTAAAAACAGACTGAAGTCACAGTTCAGTCTAAGCTGCACTAGAAGATAGAATGCTGGGGGAAGTACAGACACTGAGTTCTTTCTTTCTCTCTCTCACACCTGTTTTTGTCATTTTTATAACCTAACTTTCATACCAAGTCTGTTCATGTCTAGTCACCTGGTGTCCCCTTTCCCCCCTCCCCCCCTTGGGGGATTGGTGGCTCTCTTGACAGTATCTGCGTGGGAGCCATGGATAACAGGATGCGACTTGCCTGTGCTGACCTGTGACCCCAGACCTCCTCCCTCACCTGTCTGGTGTCTGGACCACCCGCGTGGACACCCGTGTCCACTGCCGTTTGTTTTCATGTAGCAAATTAAACAGAAAACTGAAACCTGAATAAAACAAATCAAACGTCAGATTACCTCGGTTGATTTCTCCTTCCCTGGATGGCACGCCCCAAAGAAATATGTCCAATGAAATGCACCCTGATTCAACTTTTCTTTGACTGCGCTGCATCTAAGAGTCATATTTTAGGTCATATGGCAACGTAATTGGCAGCTGTGCAGATCGTCCGGACCCTAATCCCGCCCTCTGTTCATCCAGCTGAATCTAGTATCTACCATGAGTTTCCTACCCGTTAACAATAGTAACTTATTACTCTTTTGGTAGTTTTGACCATTTACATCTATGAGCAGGAGCTCCACTCATTGTTTGTTCGTATTAGTCTCACCAACGAGGATGATGAGGCGGTGGTTCTCCTGAGGGAGGCGCTGGTACAGTGTCACCTCCTCGTACGGCGTGGACAGACCACTGCTGCTGGGCATACAGGAGGAGCAGGACTGACGCCGCCGCCTGAACGACGTCCTCCTCCACAGACGGAAACTCCGACGGAAACCGGCTGAGGACGGTGGACAAACAGAAGGTTGATGGACGGACCGTGGACTCGGTTCCTCATCTGTTCACTAATATTATCACTGAATGAATGTGCCTCACCCAGGTAGATTCCTTCTGTTATGTCAGAATCAGCTTCATCTACAAAGAAGAAAATGTCAAATCTGTTCAGGACTGAAACAGATCCCAACAAGTGAAATTCATCAGGTAGTTTGGTTCACATTCTGAACAAGTGATGCCAGGGCAGTGATGTGTGGATCAATGTATAAACAACCTGCAACTGACCTTTTTTTTTTTAACTAACCCACCCGCAACTCAGACCACAAGAAATATATTTGAAAACGACGGACATTTTTAAAAAGTAGTCAATGGTCTTTATGAACATCACATAACCTTTGACCTTACTCACTTACCTACATTTATTTCTGTGTTAAAATTCCATGTAATTGAAGTTAAAGGGACAGTTCAGTATTTTTCAGATGAATGTGTTTGTCATCAGTGTCTTTACTCTGGTGCACCCAGCTGTGCGCCTGCATGTAGCAGCCGCTAACACACACCAACAACTGATGAAAGTAGTTTGATAACACACACAGCTGTTAGCAGTGACAACGTTAGCACATTGACGCTCTTGAGAGAAAGTAGCTCCAAACAATTACGAGGTGTGAGTTTTTGTTCAGTGACGGTTTTGTTATGTAAATAAATCGCTCATTCCAACACACACTGTTTTGACAAGAAACAGGTTTTATTTTGTTGACCCCAGGAAACCTGCCGGGACTACTTTGGCTTTGACCAAAACTGGGCTCACAGGACACTGTGGGGGGTAAGTCAGTGTGGGTGCACACTGATGATTCATCTGAAAAATACTGAACTGTCCCTTTAACATGTTGACAAAATATAAAGTGTATGTATAAGGGATGTGTGGGCTGACCCACAGTGAGCCGTCACCCACAGTTGTGGGTCATTAAAAAGATTTTTTAATGATATTGGGGTTGCAGTCATTCGTGTCGTTTGTTGTTTTATATAAACATTAAAATAATCTGTAAATAAACTTTATTCAGTGAATGTTGGTGAAGGTGTCGTCCATGGTGGTCAGTATCCTACAGTATGGAGGGAGCAACAAAGGAAATAAACAAACAAACACTAAGGTTTGGACACATTGGCTGAGATTTTTAAAGATGATGAGCGGCTCCCAGTGTTTTTGTTTCCATGGAAACCAGGTTCAAATGTGTCTTTGGGTGTTACAGGTTTAGATGCTGCGTTAGCGTTGATAACTTTTGAATGATGAAGAAGAACAAACATAATAATAAACATATTAACAAACTAGAACTAAAGTAAATTAAATTAAAACTAAACTAAAACTAAAGTA
The DNA here is from genome assembly GCA_020466265.1 of Siphamia tubifer. Classification (NCBI taxonomy): domain Eukaryota; kingdom Metazoa; phylum Chordata; class Actinopteri; order Kurtiformes; family Apogonidae; genus Siphamia; species Siphamia tubifer. The sequence goes on from CM035803.1 coordinate 4,304,670, forward strand.
CATTAAAGGAAAGCACTTACCTACCCATAAGTATTTTGTCCTCATCTGCAGAAAATGAACTAATATCAGTCAAATCATCATCTTTTTTTGTTCACTGACTTCAGTTTGTAAAAATAATGTGTTTCAGTTTTACCTGACATCAGTTTGTCATCAGTTGGTGTTGACTCCGCCTCTAAAACAAACAAAAACATACATGTCAGATCTGCAGAAGATTAAAATTTTAAGGAAAACGCATGTGTTCGATTGTAAAGATGCATGCGTTCAAAGGATTGTCTGGAGTAAAAATAAGTTTAGTTCATTTTTTAGATGATTGGGAGTACATACTAGCCTAGCCTAGCCTAGCCTAGCAGTGCTATCTATATTCATTACATGTATGGGTCTAGTGGTGCTTCATAGTCAGAGGAGGCGGGGCAAAAAGGTTGTCTTTCAAATCCTCTGTATGCAATAGGACGGTACTACAACCAATCAGTGTAATCTTTAAGATGACGTAGTTAGAGCGCCTGAAAGTTGACGGAGGAGTCTGAAGAAAGTTAGGAATGACTAAACAAAATGGTGGATTATGGAGCTGAACGACTGTTGTCGCTTCTGTAAAAAGAATTTAAAGATTGTTGACGTTTTCTCACATTCTTCACTCATCTGTGATAAAAGGAAATCTACACCTGTTGTTCTTCTTCTTCTATGGTTGTTTACGCTTGTTTCTCTGCCAATCGTCGCACCGTCACTTTGTTAGGCCCGCCCTCTGACTCTCTACTTCACTGTGATTGGTCGACCAGTATCAGGTAAATCTAGCGTAACTAGGTTACTAATGTAGAACATAACATGTGCTGCCGCTAGGAGTGTAGAGCAGCTAGGCTATTAGCATGCAAGTGATTAGGGCATGTCGTTTTCACCGACACAAAATTATTTTTAGACTAAGGGCCAATTCTAATTCCTCCCTTAACCCTTAACCCTCAAAACTAAGTGGCAAGGGCTATTCGTGACTTAGAAATGGGACACCCCTTAAATGTTGGCCCTGAAATTAATCAGGGCCTTTGTTGTCTCTATAGTCCCAGAAATGAAACAGCTGTTTTTGTGTTTATGATTAAACAGGGTTAACAGTGCAAATATTTAAAAAATAATCAAGTTATCATCCACTGGTCCATCAGGTCCATGTTTTTTTAATTGTTGTGGACTATTTGTAAATTATTCCTTCAGTTAGAGCTATCAAAATAATAATCTGTATAAATGGCACACCCATATTCAGCTGTCACCACATACCACAGCTCAATGAAAGGTAAACACCAGCTATCGTTAGCTAACTCTGTGGCTACGGCAGATGACATTAGCCTGGTCATTTTTACCATTATCAACACAAACATGTTATATAGGTTGTTATCTGGATTAAACAACTACATTACCACTGTGAAAAATTACAGTTTTTGTAACGTTAGCTAACTTAAATGATAGCTAACTTGTCCACACCAGCCACTATTGACAAAAGATCGTAAAATTAAAGATGCATGTTATGCAACAATGAGGAACATAATCCATAAAATGGACCTTAACTAAGATAATAAAATGATTTTAGTCATTTTTATATCTCCATTAACAAAGAAAATACTGCATTCTGGGTAAGCCTTGCTCCCAAGGGTGGTGTTGGAGAATCTCAGTATTGAGGGTTTACAGCCCTTAAACTGCCCCTCAACTTAAACTTTCTTAGAATTGGGACAACGCTTACACTTTGCAGGAGTGTGTTTTTTGAGGTTGAAGGTTAAGGGAGGAATTGGAATTCGCCCTAACTCTTCTAAAGTTCTAAACAACATCACACTTCAGTGGTAGTAAGTAGAGGGTCCCTAAAGACAAACCCAAGGGTCCTGGGGTCTTCATGTCCTCAGATAGTGTGTCCACAGTTACTGGTCTACAGACATGGACCTGTGGATTCATAAGACAGCTGAGGAGGAAGTCCAAAATAGTAGATTGCCGCTCTGGAAATTCATGATTTCATTACATTCTTTTTTAAAAAACATAGACCAGTATTTTATTAGAAACTGAAATGAGTCTGTATGTAACGGCAAAGCTTAGCCTACTAACAGGTTGTTGTTTTCAAAGAAGAATGCAATGAAATCATGAATTTCCACAGCGTATCGCAGTCGACTATTTTGGGCTTCATCCTAAGTCGTCTTATGGTACAGTCACACCCAACACAAATTTCCACATTCACACATCACGATTACATACAAAGTGAATGGAGAGATGCGTTTGGATGCAGATTCAACCCAGGTGGCGTGTTGGAGCGTCCGGGCGTTGCCGCAAATACGCGTAAACGCTCAAGTTGAAAATATTTAACTTTACAGGCAAATTTGATGCCGGGCCACGAGGGCCAGTCAGCGTTGAGATGCTGCCAACATTGTGATGGAAAGACGTATGATGCTGGGACCGACCCAGAAGACGACAAAGAAAAACTGAGCCTGAAATATCGTTGAAAGCGGACCTCATGCAGGCAACGTTCCTGGAGGAGGTGGTGTAATTCCTGGTGCTACAGGAGCTTCTGCTGGATCAGGTGAACCTAAAAGTGATGGTGTCTGGTCCTCCCACGTATCTAAGACCTCCAGGACAGGTGCAGAGCAGCAATCCAACTGATCTGAGCCATAGTTGAGGACAGACTGAACTGGAGGGACACATTTGGTTGATCTATGTTTATCCAGCGTCCACACAGGTGTAAATGTGGAAATTCACGTTCCGTGTGGTCGCAGCATTAGCATTCCACAGGTCCATGTCTGTAGACCAGTAACTGTGGACACACTATCTGAGGACACAAAGACCTCAGGACACTTGGGTTTGTCTTTAGGGACCCTCTACTTACTACCACTGAAGTGTGATGTTGTTCAGAACTCTAGAAGAGTTAGTCTGAAAATAGTTTCGTGTCGGCGAAAATCACTAAATCACTTCCATGTTAACACAGTTAGCATGCTAACACAGTTAGCATGGAAGCATTTTGCAATCTACATCCAAATGGTGTGATGTTAATGCCAACTACATGTATGTAGTCCCAATCATCTAAAAAATTAACTGAACTCATTTCCTTTCATTTCATTCTGTTTCATATATCACTAGCATCATGTACGAGTTACACTTTGTTACAGTCAAAATACAACTGTTATAAGATATAAGTCTGTTATATGTGTATGAGTGAGAAAAAAATGACAATTATAAATTAATTAAAACATAAATGCAGAAATAAATGTAGAAATACTTGAATGAATTAATAAAAAAATAAATATCAAAAGGAATTAAATAAATAACTCTATACATAGGTTTTATGTTTTCATTTACATATATTGATATCTATTTATTTATTTTATATTCACATATTTCTGTTTCCATTCCGGCAATAGAAAAATATATATGACATTAAAACAAATCCTTTATTATTTATTTATTAATTCATGCATTTGTTTCTGCATTACATTTTTTATTTAATCAATTCATTTATTAATTTAACTAATTGTGTCATCATTTGCCCCTAATAATTGTGGTTTAGGCTTTAAAAGGTGGATTAAACCATTATCTTCCATCACCTACCGTCATCAGCCAGCGTCACTGACAGCAGCAGAATTAATGCACAGAAAACAAACACATGTAAGTGACTTTAAACAAACACTGACACTGTGTGGATTTAACTTTTACCTCTTTTCTTTATTATTCTATTGTATATTTTAGTTTTTATTAAAACTCGACCATTATGGAAATTTTGTGGCCAATACTGATATTGATTAGCCTAGCCTAGCCTAGCAGTGCTATCTCTATTCATTCCATGTATGGGTCTAGTGGTGCTTCATAGTCAGGGGAGGCGGGGCTAAAACGTTGTCTTTCATATCCTCTGTATGCAATAGGACGGTACTACAACCAATCACCGTAATCTTTAGGATGATGTACTTAGAGCGCCTGAAAGTTGACGGTGGAGTCCGGAGAAAGTTAGGAATGACTAAACAAAATGGTGGATTATGGAGCTGAACGACTGTTGTCGCTTCTGTAAAAAGAATTTAAAGATTGTTGACGTTTTCTCACATTCTTCAGTCATCTGTGATAAAAGTAAATCTACAAATGAATGATGATGAAGGTGAATGCTCACAGGGCTGGATGCAGGTGTGGACCTGTAAGGGCTGACTCCACCACTGCGACCTCTGTTTACTGCAACCAAGCAGAATGACACATGATCATCAGCACAAGGTCACATGATCATCAGCACCTGTATATATAACTAAACCTCAGATTGACTGGGCCCTGGTCCTGGTTCTGAGGTCCAGGTCTCAGACAGGCTCAGACTGGAATTATGGGCATTTCCCCGGTGGGCCGCTGCATGTTCTGGGGTGTCTTTATTGTTACTACGAGTCAAGATGTTTTTTCCAACTATTATTAATTACAGAAAGCTGAGGGTGCAGTTTATGTACCCCTTTACTTCGAGTATACATCTTAGTGACAGTGGGCAGTGCCAGTTAAAAACCTAGGAGTTTTATTTGATCCAGATCATTAACACAAAGCACACATTAACCAAACATGTAGAACAGCCTTTTTTCACTCATGCAACATTAGCCAAAATTAGGAATATTCTGCCTAAAAATGATGCTGAAAAATTACTTCATGCATTTATTACATCTAGATTAGATTATTGTAACTCCTTACTTGTAGCGAGTCCTAAATATTCCCTAAAAAGATTCAACAGCAAGATTATTAACAGGATCAAACAGAAGAGAACACATCACCCCTGACCCCTAACCCGATCACCCCTGTGCTCCAAACCCTTCACTGGCTACCAGTTAGAATTACATTTTAAATCCTTCTCCTTACATATAAAACCATTCATGGTATGGGTTAGGGGTCAGAGGTCAGGGGTTAATGGTATGGGCCCCTCTTATCTTAAAGATGACTATCGTTCTCAGAATGCAGGTTTATTTAAAGTTCCCATGGTCTGTAAAAGTACAGTAGAGCCTTTAGTTACCATGGTTACTGTCTTATGGAGCTAGAGCCTTTAGTTACCATGGTTACTGTCTTGTGGAGCTAGAGCCTTTAGTTACCATGGTTACTGTCTGATGGAGCTAGAACCTTTAGTTACCATGGTTACTGTCTGATGGAGCTAGAACCTTTAGTTACCATGGTTACTGTCTGATGGAGCTAGAGCCTTTAGTTACCATGGTTACTGTCTGATGGAGCTAGAGCCTTTAGTTACCATGGTTACTGTCTGATGGAGCTAGAGCCTTTAGTTACCATGGTTACTGTCTGATGGAGCTAGAGCCTTTAGTTACCATGGTTACTGTCTGATGGAGCTAGAGCCTTTAGTTACCATGGTTACTGAACCAGCTTCCATTCATCCTCTTATCAACAGCAGTTTCCATCACACCTGATTCAAATAATAAACCTGTCATCCGGTTCTGCAGAACACTGATAATGTCTGGTGTGTTGGAAGAGGGATACTTCTAAAACATGCAGGATAGTAGCTCTGCAGGACCAGGACCAGGACCAGGACCCTGGTCTAGCTCCATACGAACACATTAATTTTGCACCCAGTGAAATTCTGCTGCAACTGCAGCCACAAAGCTGCTACGATGGGACTGACAGTGGAAGAGGAGGGTGTTCTTAAAGAGCCTGGGGGGGCGGTACCTCTTCAGGGTACTGGCAGATGGGATCAGGCCGGCACAGGAAGTGGTGCAGGGCAGCTTCCTGGCCTGCCACCAGTGCCCGTCAGACTGGTCCACCACCTCCAGAAGGTCGGCTCTGCTGAAGGCCACCCCAGCACTGGGGCAGGGGATGGAGGGGTCCTGCAGGGGGCAGTAGTCCACCATGGCCCGCATGAACACCTGACACATGCAACAGGAAGTGGAGTTTAGGTCAAAGCAAGATAAGACAAAACATAAGGAAATAAACAGTGATGCCAGGTGATTATGAAAATGTTTAATTAGATTCATCACAGGTTTAATTTAGATTGATTTTAATTCAGCCTTTTTATTATTTATTACTATTATTGTTGTTACTATGATTGTTTTTTTCTCAGAATTATCGAACTATAAAAGACTTTTTCAAAGACAGTTTATCATTGAGGTATGAAATATTATTTATATTTAATATATCTATGCCATTTTTTGTGACTTTTTGTTGTTATAATGATGATATGATGATATTTGGAGAAAAACATTTATTTCAGGAGTATTTTATTAGTGGATTTACAAATAACACCATCTTCAAACGTATTCCTACCCTAGGTTTACTCTGTCCAATGTCTTTTCTTAATAATCCAACATATCTCGACCAGTCAGAAGCCCACTTTGGTGAACATTGTCGTTGCCACGGTAAGAAAAATAATTGAGCCTCCCCTTTGGGGGGGTGGGGTAATAATGGGGCATCTTACCGGTCTCTGGCTGCTGCTGGACTGAACTGCATCTGGAATGATTTTGAACAGGATGGTTCCCTGTGAGTTTATCTACAACACAGATGAAAAACCTGTCAATGATCAATAATCTGTATTTATCACAATCACAGTTTGTTCAGCAGTTCTTACATTAAAGCACACAATAAAAGTAGAAAAGCATATATACGGGACGGGACTTTTCCCGGTGGTCTGGCCCCCCCACCCCCCCTGACTCTATACTCCACCGTGATTGGTTGACCAGTTTTAGGAAAATCTGGCCAAAAGTTACATTGAGCGAAACTAGACTACTACGGTAGACCATTAGATTTGCTGCAGCTAGGAGGGTCTAGCATGGGTAGGCTAGGCTAAGCTAGGCTAAGCTAGCATTGACCTTGTGATGGCCGTCCTCATTGACAGGCCTGTGTCAGTCATGTTTACGCACCAGTATTTTGATGACCTGCTCTGGTTCTAATCCCACCACTGGGCTTCCATTCACCTCCACCAGCTGATCACCAGGATGCAGAAGACCTGACACCAACACCAAAACACAGGGGGTCAAACATGTGGTCCGTGGGCCAAAACCGGATCACCAAAGGTTCCACTCTTTACCAAGAACAAAAATTACACTGAAAATATTAACGGTTAAAATCAGTTTAGTTCAGGTTCCACATTCAGACCAGTATGAAATATAAAATAAAATACTACCATAACCAGTGTTGTACCTGAACGAATTCATTGAACGATCATTCACGAACGACATATTTTTGACAAACGTGAACGACTCGTTCACTTTTGCCAAATGAACGGGAAGTTGTGAACGCGGTTATTCTGACATTTATTGAACTGTGCTCTTATTTAGTTCATATTTAGTTCTTATCACGTTGTAATTATTGAGTCCTATAAGGAATAAAATGGGATCAAAACACAGCATTATCATAGATGTCATTTTTGTATTATTCTGGCTGGGGGGAGAGAGAGAGAGAGAGAGAGAGAGACAGAGAGGGGTGCAGAGAGTTTTTGGGGCGGAGAAAAAGAGTTAAATGTACAAAGTGTGACCGGTGACCAGAGCAGGTGTTTGTCCCGTTCTTGTAAATAAACATTGAAAACAAAACTCAGTGAAACCACTCCTTGTGTCTAAGAACCTGCAGAGGGAAGTTAACCCTGGGAGGGGGACGACATTTTCCCCTGATTTCCTGACTACAGGATAACGTCAGGAACGGTTAATAATAAGTTTACAATAATAACACAAAAAAAAGAATGAAAAAGTTCATTTTGGGATCCATGAACTTCTAGAATGAACGATGAACTGAACTAATTCATATTGACTAACTTGAACTGAACTTTGAACTAGTTCCTAATTAAGGTCAACTTTCCCAACACTGAACACAACTCAGTGAGTCAAAATTAACGCATTAATTAATGCATCATGTTGATTTTTCTGATTTTAAAAAATTAACGCAATTCAATGGAACAGTTATTTAGTTAAATAAACATGTGAATTAGCTCCACCAACGAGGAGTTTGTCTGTCTGCAACATTACTCACAAAGTTACAGATGGATTTTGTTAATATTTAGGTGGTGAACTGGGAGAGTCGTTACATTACGGTGAATGGAAAATACATTTCAAAGTGATCCAGAATCCAGGTCTCTTCCAGATCACCATCTAAATGTAATATTTGTTCCCTGTGACATTCCCAACACATCCTGAAAATGTTATCAAAATCCAAAGGAGGTATTAGATTTGAGTCTGTCTGTCTGTCTGCCTGTCTGTCTGTCTGTCTGTCTGTCTGTCTGTCTGTCAGCAGGATTACGCAAAAAGTTCAAAACAGATTTTGATGAAACTTTCAGGAATGAACCCATTAGATTTTTAGCAATGCAGGTCAAAGGTCAACAGTTAAAACACATCAGTGGTAAAATGTCAGTATTCCAGTGACGGGCTTTAGTGTCGCTACATTAACTTATTGGTTAAACTATATTTTTTTGAATTAACTTTCCTGTAGTTACGTTATATTTTTATCAAGTAGTGACGTTGCGTCCACAAAAGCTACAAATTCCAGGACATGAGTGAGAAAAACAGAGGTTTGCTCTGCAGTAGAATATGTGTGATTTAGAAACAACAACAAAGTGAATAAAACCTTTTCATCACGTTCATGTGGGAGCTTCCATTCTGCTGCTTCTGTCTATGGAAACATCTGCATGTGTACGGCACTGGAATTACCAATCCCCCCCCCGACGCTTCTTCAAATTTCTATAAATATTATGTTTGTTACAAATACATCACCACGGCAAAAACAAAAGTATCCCGAAATACAGATAATCATCTTGAATCATATACTCGCATCTTGGAAGTGATGGATCAGCTGATCAGACAGAGGAGGAGTGTATCTGTGTGACTCTGTTGACGAAAAGGTCGACTTATTTAAGGTCGTTTGAGGTCAAACACAGACTGGGACCATAAAGATGAAAACAATGGTGAGTGTTGAACTGTTTTCATTATTACTTTACATGACAATAGTTCCTTTAAATCAAATTAATGGAGTGTTCCTCTGTCCCTATAGGAATGTTCTGGATGCTGTTTGACCAAAGAACCTTAGAACTGTTCTACAAAAAACCTAGAAAGATCTGGTGTGAACTTTACCACTGACTTATTATTAGTATTAATAATATTATGTTTTAATTATTGTTTTGGTTTGTTTTCATTATACCATTTGTTTGTTAAAAGTCTGATAAATCACTTCTAGAAATAAAATCCGCAGCGCAGCGTCATTTGTTTACGCCACCACGACTCCTCAGCGCTCCTGCTCGCGCTGCACAAATAAATGTTAGAGGAAACACTGCAGACTGACACACAAACGATGGAGGGAACAGACGGACAGAAACACCAGTCGACTGACCTTACATCGTGTCCTCGTCTGTAGAAATATGACACTAGTCAACTCATCACAGGAAAAGTCCATGTTCAGATGTGTGCTTTAAAACCCAAAACCAAACTGTTGTGGACGTTCAAGTGTCCAACACTAACCAGCAGTAGTGAAGTGTCTTTGTATAAACCCAAAGTCATTTTAATTAAATGTTAGGAATGAATAAAAAAACAACAACTAAACAATAACATCATAACATGAACATTAACGCAGCTAGCTAGCAGAGGGACACTAGCCAAATGACAGAAGGTTCTAGATCTTTTTAATAAATACCTTAAACAGTGTAACTATGTGTCATCAGTTTTCTCATTGTAGAATGTCCTGTTTTTTGTTTTTTTTTAAATAAAATTGAGTTTCATCAAATATTTCTGAAAAATCAAGCCTTGGTGGAGGGTCTGCCGTCACTCGCTGTGTTTCCATTACCCTTGGAAATTCACAAATGATAAATGTGTCCGTCCATCATTAAAGCAGTGGTTCAGTCACAGCAGTGTTTCTAACTTTAGCCTCAAATACGTTATATGGGTCAAAATGACCCAGTTTTGAAGTTTATGTATAAAATCCCAGTAAAATGTCTCCTGAACACTTGTCCGGGTTTTTGTTCAATTCCTACCGTAAGTTCTTCAAATCATTAATAGTGAATACGTTATTCACATATTTGCACTAAAGATATAAGATATAAAAAATAAATAAATAAATAAATACATGAATAAAATAAGTGAATGAATAGAAAAATAAAATAAAAAATAAGAGCAAAATGCAGACAACTTAGAAAAAGGAAAGAAAAAAAAGGGAAGAAGAAAAAAGGGAAAAGAAGAAGAAGGAAAGGAGAAAAAAAAGAAAACAATAAACAACAACAAAACTATTTGTTACCTACTTTCCTATCTGCTCATTTGTTTTAGTGTTTTTTGTGTTTTTTGTATATATGTCTATGTTTAGTACTTCAGTTATTGATTATTGGTATTGTTATTATTGTTATTGTTATTATTTTATTTATCATCATTTTTGTACTATGCACTATATTACTATAAGATGAATTTAGGTTATTGGGGAAGTGAAGAAGGGGTAGAATTAAATAAACTTATGCTTCATCCTACTGCTTTTCGGACATGTCATTGTTATTATTATTATTATTATTATTATTATTATTATTATTATTGCCGTATTGATTATTGTTGCACTTTGCACATGTTCGAAATAAATCATTCAAATAAAAAATCAAAGACAAAACTTTGGAGTTATCATTTGTGTCCATTAAAACTGAAAATGCGTGTAAGGGGGCGGGGTTTGTTTTGACAGGCACCTCTTGTTCTAACATGTTTTTCTTTACAGATTTTCTAATGACGATGGAAGTGGAAGGATGTTCACCAACAGACGAAAACCTGGACAAAACCCTGAAGAACACCCCCAGTTTTTGTTGTTTTTTTCCATTTAATGTTTGTAATTATGAATAATTTATTACTGGTTATTATGTATAACTGTATATGAATAAAAGAGTCCATGGTCCACTGGTGGGGCTTTTTTTGGTGCCCACATGGTGGAGCTGCTGCTCAATGAATGATCATTAGTCACAGTTTTGTCTTTCTACAAATCATGTCTATGTAAAAAAAGGAACATGTGTGTTAGGAGGGCGGGGCTTGTTTTGCTGGACAACATTTATTTCCACATGTATTTATTTATTTCTAAGTTAGTGACTTTCTGTCCTCCTCTTCATATTGAACTGAACTAAATGTGGCCCCTGATGGAAAATGACTTTAAACTCATCACAACATTTCTGTCCTCATGGTTCTGTTCTTCTGCCACGTTCGTAGAAACACTTGTGAATATAAACCCATGTTTACACTACGCAGTACAGTATGGTACGGGTCAGGTCTGGTACGGGTCAGGTCAGATACGGGTCAGGTCAGATACGGGTCAGGTCTGGTACGGGTCAGGTCAGATATGGGTCAGGTCAGGTATGGGTCAGGTCAGATACGGGTCAGGTCAGATACGGGTCAGGTCTGGTACGGGTCAGGTCAGATATGGGTCAGGTCTGGTACGGGTCAGGTCTGGTACGGGTCAGGTCAGATACGGGTCAGGTCTGGTACGGGTCAGGTCTGGTACGGGTCAGGTCTGGTACGGGTCAGGTCAGATACGGGTCAGGTCAGGTACGGGTCAGGTCTGGTACGGGTCAGGTCTGGTACGGGTCAGGTCAGATACGGGTCAGGTCAGGTACGGGTCAGGTCTGGTACGGGTCAGGTCAGATACGGGTCAGGTCTGGTACGGGTCAGGTCAGGTACGGGTCAGGTCAGATACGGGTCAGGTCAGATACGGGTCAGGTCTGGTACGGGTCAGGTCAGATACGGGTCAGGTCTGGTACGGGTCAGGTCAGGTACGGGTCAGGTCAGATACGGGTCGGGTCAGATACGGGTCGGGTCTGGTACGGGTCAGGTCTGGTACGGGTCAGGTCTGGTACGGGTCAGGTCAGATACGGGTCAGGTCAGATACGGGTCGGGTCTGGTACGGGTCAGGTCTGGTACGGGTCAGGTCTGGTACGGGTCAGGTCTGGTACGGGTCAGGTCAGATACGGGTCAGGTCAGGTACGGGTCAGGTCTGGTACGGGTCAGGTCAGATACGGGTCGGGTCTGGTACGGGTCAGGTCTGGTACGGGTCAGGTCAGATATGGGTCAGGTCAGGTACGGGTCAGGTCTGGTACGGGTCAGGTCAGATACGGGTCAGGTCTGGTACGGGTCAGGTCAGGTACGGGTCAGGTCAGATACGGGTCAGGTCTGGTACGGGTCAGGTCAGATACGGGTCAGGTCTGGTACGGGTCAGGTCAGGTACGGGTCAGGTCAGATACAGGTCAGGTCTGGTACGGGTCAGGTCAGGTACGGGTCAGGTCTGGTACGGGTCAGGTCAGGTCTGGTACGGGTCAGGTCAGATACGGGTCAGGTCAGATACGGGTCAGGTCAGATACGGGTCAGGTCAGGTACGGGTCAGGTCTGGTACGGGTCAGGTCAGATACGGGTCAGGTCAGATACGGGTCAGGTCAGATACGGGTCAGGTCTGGTACGGGTCAGGTCAGGTACGGGTCAGGTCAGGTACGGGTCAGGTCAGATACGGGTCAGGTCAGATACGGGTCAGGTCTGGTACGGGTCAGGTCAGATACGGGTCAGGTCAGATACGGGTCAGGTCTGGTACGGGTCAGGTCAGGTACGGGTCAGGTCAGATACGGGTCAGGTCAGATACGGGTCAGGTCTGGTACGGGTCAGGTCAGATACGGGTCAGGTCTGGTACGGGTCAGGTCAGGTACGGGTCAGGTCAGATACGGGTCGGGTCAGATACGGGTCGGGTCTGGTACGGGTCAGGTCTGGTACGGGTCAGGTCTGGTACGGGTCAGGTCAGATACGGGTCAGGTCAGATACGGGTCGGGTCTGGTACGGGTCAGGTCTGGTACGGGTCAGGTCTGGTACGGGTCAGGTCAGATACGGGTCAGGTCAGGTACGGGTCAGGTCTGGTACGGGTCAGGTCAGATACGGGTCGGGTCTGGTACGGGTCAGGTCAGGTACGGGTCAGGTCAGATACGGGTCGGGTCTGGTACGGGTCGGGTCTGGTACGGGTCGGGTCTGGTACGGGTCAGGTCTGGTACGGGTCAGGTCAGGTACGGGTCAGGTCTGGTACGGGTCGGGTCTGGTACGGGTCAGGTCTGGTACGGGTCAGGTCAGATACAGGTCAGGTCTGGTACGGGTCAGGTCAGGTATGGGTCAGGTCTGGTACGGGTCAGGTCTGGTGCGGGTCAGGTCTGGTACGGGTCAGGTCTGGTGCGGGTCAGGTACAGGTCTCTTCCATAAAACAGCACACCTTCCTCTGAAGTGTCATGTGACGTCGTATGAGGTGCACTGTGCGACACCAGCTGGAAATATAAACTAACAGACGAAGTAGAGGTAACAGTATTCTTTAGTTTAATCCAGTGTTCTGTCAAAAAGTTCATCCCCATTGAAATGATCGACCATCAGCCAAAGTTAATAATCTACAAATTTACATTATTATGTCAAAATGTGTTACATTACATTTGTAAACACTAGCGTACACTGTGTTCATGATGTAATTGTTGTGTTAATTGTTGATGTTAGTTCATGATCTAATATATTTGTGTGTTTGGCAGAAGAAGAAATACCAAAAGTACGGAGAGGAAAAGGTTCATTCAGAAGAAATCTATGGGAACTAGTTGAAGGAGACCAATCAGTTCAACATTTAGTGTCAGTGGATATTTTCCATCAAGACACTTCATTTAAATCAGATATGTGGACAAAACTGTCAGTCAAAACTTTTGGAAACAACAAGAAATGGCTCCATTGTCTATGAATGGTAACCAAAGACAACTGAAGAATACAGCAAAGAAGAACCAAGAGAAAATGAACAGGAGAGTGAACGGGAGAGTGAACGGGAGAGTGAAGAGGAGAGTGAACAGTAGAGTGAACGGGAGAGTGAACAGTGAACAGGAGAGTGAACAGTAGAGTGAAGAGGAGAGTGAAGAGGAGAGTGAACAGTAGAGTGAACAGTAGAGTGAACAGTAGAGTGAACAGGAGAGTGAACAGGAGAGTGAAGAGTAGAGTGAACAGTAGAGTGAACAGGAGAGTGAACAGGAGAGTGAAGAGTAGAGTGAACAGTAGAGTGAAGAGTAGAGTGAACAGTAGAGTGAACGGGAGAGTGAACGGGAGAGTGAAGAGGAGAGTGAACAGTAGAGTGAACAGGAGAGTGAACAGGAGAGTGAACAGTAGAGTGAAGAGGAGAGTGAAGAGGAGAGTGAACAGTAGAGTGAACAGTAGAGTGAACAGGAGAGTGAACAGGAGAGTGAACAGTAGAGTGAACAGTAGAGTGAACAGGAGAGTGAACAGTAGAGTGAACAGTAGAGTGAAGAGAAGAGTGAAGAGGAGAGTGAACAGTAGAGTGAACAGTAGAGTGAACAGGAGAGTGAAGAGTAGAGTGAACAGTAGAGTGAACAGGAGAGTGAAGAGTAGAGTGAACAGTAGAGTGAACAGTAGAGTGAACAGGAGAGTGAACAGTAGACTGAACAGGAGAGTGAACAGGAGAGTGAACAGTAGAGTGAACAGTAGAGTGAACAGGAGAGTGAACAGTAGAGTGAACAGTAGAGTGAAGAGAAGAGTGAAGAGGAGAGTGAACAGTAGAGTGAAGAGGAGAGAGAACGGGAGAGTGAAGAGGAGAGTGAACAGTAGAGTGAACAGGAGAGTGAACAGGAGAGTGAACAGGAGAGTGAACAGTAGAGTGAAGAGAAGAGTGAAGAGGAGAGTGAACAGTAGAGTGAACAGTAGAGTGAACAGGAGAGTGAAGAGTAGAGTGAACAGTAGAGTGAACAGTAGAGTGAAGAGGAGAGTGAACAGTAGAGTGAACAGGAGAGTGAACAGGAGAGTGAACAGGAGAGTGAACAGTAGAGTGAACAGTAGAGTGAACAGTAGAGTGAACAGGAGAGTGAACAGGAGAGTGAACAGTAGAGTGAACAGTAGAGTGAACAGTAGAGTGAACAGGAGAGTGAACAGTAGAGTGAACAGGAGAGTGAACAGGAGAGTGAAGAGTAGAGTGAACAGTAGAGTGAACAGGAGAGTGAACAGTAGAGTGAACAGTAGAGTGAAGAGAAGAGTGAAGAGGAGAGTGAACAGTAGAGTGAAGAGGAGAGAGAACGGGAGAGTGAAGAGGAGAGTGAACAGGAGAGTGAACAGTAGAGTGAAGAGGAGAGTGAACAGTAGAGTGAACAGTAGAGTGAACAGGAGAGTGAAGAGTAGAGTGAAGAGAAGAGTGAAGAGGAGAGTGAACAGTAGAGTGAACAGTAGAGTGAACAGTAGAGTGAACAGGAGAGTGAAGAGTAGAGTGAACAGTAGAGTGAACAGGAGAGTGAAGAGTAGAGTGAACAGTAGAGTGAACAGTAGAGTGAACAGGAGAGTGAACAGTAGAGTGAACAGTAGAGTGAACAGGAGAGTGAACAGGAGAGTGAACAGTAGAGTGAACAGTAGAGTGAAGAGAAGAGTGAAGAGGAGAGTGAACAGTAGAGTGAAGAGGAGAGAGAACGGGAGAGTGAACAGTAGAGTGAACAGGAGAGTGAACAGGAGAGTGAACAGGAGAGTGAACAGGAGAGTGAACAGGAGAGTGAACAGGGTGTAACTGCAGAAAACAGTCAGGAGGATGCAACAGAAAGTGAAGCAGAATCTGCAAAGTTGAAGGAGAGAAAGAAGTTGAAAGGACATCAATCAGAAAACAAAGTAAAGAAGAGTGAAAAAGGTTTTAGATCTTTGCCATCCACACCAAATACATTTACAATTACACTTAAAAGAGATAACTGGATAAACATCTCACCCCAGACAGGTGCGAGTACACTTAAAAAGCCATGGACAAACATCATTTCCAGTCATTACACCTAAAACTCACCTTATTTAACCATATGTGCTGTTTGCAAATTCTCCACCTGCCAGGTAAGATACACATTTAAATATAAACATAAGCCCAGTCAACGTTAGCGTTACATTAAAATGGTTGTTTTCCAAAGTGGAGAAATAAAACATTTGAAAAATGAGACAATTCAGACCAGCAACTAATATTCACAGGAGCAAAATGATGACATCTGTGGTCAAAGGAGTGAGTGGTGAATATTACAGGTACTGCGTACCACTCCACTTCTACAACTTGTGGCAGGTCACGTAACAAAGTCTCAATAAGAACATCCTGAGATTAATAAGTGCAGAATTTCAGAAAAGCACAAGATTGTATGACAATATAGTTTTAGAAATAGGATATATATTAGATATAATTAGGGAATGTGAACGGCACCTATTACAAAAAGCCAGGATATGTACGTCACCTGCAGGTGTTCACTTGAAGAGGAAAAAGCCTGTGTCCATGTACCTAGATGCCACTGGGGGCGTTGTGTCCAAGCTTCCTGAGGACAAACGATGGTCTTGCCAGGACACGGTAGAGATGCCCCCACCCCCACCCCCCGCTCCCAGTCACTGAAATGGTCTCCAATGAGCACAGTGTACCTCCCCTTACTTTCTGGCTGATGCAGTTTCTTTTAAAATTGTCCAAGTACACTTCACTCAAAGTGCAGAAGGTGGAAACAGATTATATTTGAGCATTACTTCAGGCTGTTCTACTGACATTCAACACAGAAAGTATAGACGCATACCTGAGAAGAACATTTTCTATCATCCAAAGGCAACAGAATTGGTCAGAAATAAAATCATTTACAGTACATTTACAGTGCTCCATCTGTGCTCTGCCCACATCATCAAGGCAGTAAACTGTGGCAATGGTACAACGACCAAAGACAAGTCCTTCAGGGAATTTGCAACATTTGTTTTTGCAAGACTGCAGAATACCATCGACTGGATGACTGCAGAATACCATCGACTGGCATAATAATAGAATATACATTATGCCATACACACTTGCACCATACACCCACACACACTTCACACACAAACCACCAAATTTGCAAATACCCTGTAAGGTTTTACTATTCGACTTCCCCTACCCTATTTTTGTTTTTGTTTTTGTCTGTCTGTTCTTCTCCTCATGTATGTACTCCCCCTGTCTATGTGTGATATGACTGTTATGTTGCAATAAAATGTAATAATAAAAAAAAAAGAATACCATCGACTGGATGACTACATGTCACATATGACGTCACTTCTATAATGTTTTAATGGCTAAGCATTTAAGTGATGATGTGCAATCTAGTATTGACTTTCTGAGGGCACTAATCTCGAAGAAAAACCTCCCTGAACTAGAGGTGGATAGGTGGGAGGATGAGGAAATTGGAAGGTCCGTCAAAACACTTGTTGACAGCTCTCCTTACTCAAGAGAATTCAACAAAATATATCAAGAGGTCATAAGTGCTGGAACTGCAGAACAAGGTCACACAAACCTATGCCACTGCCCTAATATCATCAAGTTGCTGCTCGACAATGACATAAACATTTACCCTCTGTGGACTGGTGTTATGTTGGGGGACCTCCAGAGGTATGCCATAGACAAAAACAAAGTGGAGGACCAGCAAGTCCAAACTAGAGTCACCAATTGCCATATTGAAAACTGGTTTGGGACTGTGAAAAGTAACATTCTCTAGAAGAAAAAAAAACCCAAGGCCAGCTGACGTTGTGAGATGAATGTACTGTTCCCTGAAAGATACACAGAACACATCATCAGCCACCAACTTCCAGAGGAACTCCTCATCAGACCAGTCTGTCCCAAATACACCGTAGATTTTGCTGAAGAGAGATGGACAAAGTGGGGATCCTCAAGAGAAAAAGACAAATCTAAATACTATGCTGCACCTAAAAAAGAGCCCAAAGGAAAAGTGAAGACTGCAAAAGAAGTTAAATATATGACAAACAAAAATAGAAAAGGAAAAACAGGACAGAAAACAAAAGGAAGAAAAGACGTCACTGACAAAGACTAAATGAGAAGCCGAACTACAGAACAAAAGAAGGTGATATAGGGTCACAAACAGACAAAAAAGTAAAGGACAGAGTGGCACAACAAAAGTAGAAATGATGAGGTATTTGAAAATAGTTTGATTAGTTCTGATTAGATTAGTTTTATAGACCCAATGTGATCAATGCTGGCGCTGGTACCATGACTTCTGTGTCACTGCAAAGTATCCAGGCCAACACTGACTTACCATGGCACTGCATCATGTGTCAAGAAAAAAATTAAAACGTGTGTGAAGTAATTAAATCGAAATTCTTAATCTTTTCTTTTGACTCAACATAAATAATATCCTATAAGTGGAGGACATCAAGAAATTAATATTTTTTTCTCTATCAACAGGCTGCAGGACACAAGACAATAAGGACCCCCCCAAAAATAAAGATTTGGATCATAATGCTGTGGAGTGTGCTACATTTTTGAAGGACAGGGGTGGGGAAAAAGGCAACTGCAGCTAATTTTTGCCACAGAAGTCAGCATAAGAGTTCAGTGTGTTTTCAAGGTCACCTCACACATGTTCATATGTTATAGAAATGGCACATTACATAAAAATAAACCAAATGTACAAAGTATATATTTCAAAAAGAAGTCTTTTGGCATGTGAGGAATACCTGTCTTTATTTTACACAGCACACAGTAAATTTTGCAGTGTTAAATCAACACTTAGAGAGTTTATTTAACTTCTTCTAGAGTGTATTTGGTCCCATTGTCTCCAAATTAACACTGCAAAATCTACAGTGCAGGTTTGACATCAGTAAGTCACATGGTCAAGGAGAATAATAGCTTTATTTCTAATATCAAACGTGAATGTCCAATATAAAACTAACTTCATACCAGTCCTACCGCCTTCGGCCTCAGTCACTGTTCGGTTCGTCGGGGGAATATTTTATCAGTAACTCGTGGTCAATACATTATCCCTTGTTAATGACTTAACCACATATTTGTATATCTCCCATATCTTTTTTTTATTTTCACCCTGTACTTCATTGTAGGTTTGGGTCATGGTGCAGTAGTTTTATTCAAGGTCCAGATTGTGGTTAGAATAGGACAGACAGACAGACATAGGAAGGACAGACAAATGGACATTCCTAATCGTCCTCTCATCCCAGTCACCACGCTGGATCTTTCTAACCATAGATGTTGTAGATTTTTTTTTAATGGGTTACATCCAGATGTAATTCTATACAGTTTAACTCTGTCTTTGTAACGATCCTGACAACTGACAAAACAATAACTAGACATTTGTAGTTCTGCTGTAGGTCTGTCATTTATATAAACAACAGTGTTTCCATGTAGTTTTTTTAGTCCGGTCTGCGCACGCAACTTCCTCTCATGTTTGAATGACGTTGACTTTGAAGGAGTGTATAGTCTACTTTTATAGAGAAACAATCTGAAAACATAAACACACAAGACATAAAAAATATAAAAACAAAATGGAAGATCAACATGAGGACTAATTAAAACCATGGTGTTGGAATGAACACTAACATTACCTATAGTAGACCTAGTATATAAAGGGCCCACTACAGGTCATTGCCCCCCCTATAGTGAACCCAACGCTCCGCCCCTGTTTGTAAATGTTACTATTATTATCATATAATGGTCCCACTATAGGTTGACTTTTTAAAATATTAGATTTTTCTAACATTGTATTTAGATTTAGTTACTCAAAGGTAGACTATTGTTTGCGTCTGTTGAACTAATGTGAACAATAACACCCAGACATAACGTTCATATCATACAAAACATACTAACGTTAATACCCAATCTATCCTACACATGTGATTGTTTATATGTTTACTGGTCAACGGCACAATAAAATAAATATACTTTCAAAGTAGTACTGACGTCCAGTGTCCAAGTAAATTACACATCTGTCTGAGGACGATCTTTTTCTGTGAAAACGCTTGGTGGTTATGAGCATGCTCAGAAAGGCTTGGGAGCCCAAAGAGACAGGATGCCTGAACCTGGACCAGGACCGCCGACCGAATGAAGATACTCTGACATTTTAGCCGAAACCAGCTGGAACACGCCCCGCCCACCTCCCGCTGCACCGCCGCCTCACCCATAATGAACAATAAAACTAGTACCTCATCCCGACTCCAAACTCCAGTACCAGACATTTGCTCTTCTTTACAGACGCAGATGGACTTTAAAAATGGTGCCATTTGATGTTCTTGCAATTTCACTGCGCTTCTCCTCAACCAATCACCATCTGGCAGTGCTTGGCTCCTCCCAAATGGGAGCAGTACGGTACACTTGGGACCCCAAGCAGAAGGGTACCAGAATAGTCACGGGTACCATGGGACCAGTACGCTTTTGTCGTAATGGAAAGGCTAAAATAAGCGTAGCGTTCTGAACTGTACCGTATCGAATAGCAGAGTGTAAACAAGCGTTAAGTCTCACCACTGCGGTCGGCCAGTCCTCCATGGATCACCCTGGCGATGTAGATTTCTCTGGTCTCCTCGTCCCTCCTTATCGTCGCCCCCTGGTGGACACACAGTTAGCAGTAGATGCTGGAGCTAAAAACTCCAGCTGTCCTTTTTACACACACATTGAACTGTTAAGAAACTTCATATGTGACCCTCCAGCACAAAAGCAGTGGTTCAGCCTCAGCCTCAAATATATTATATGGGTCAAAATGATCCAAGTTCAAGTTTATTAATCAAATCCCAGTAAAATGTCTCCTGAACACTTCTAACTATGAGTGTTTGTTAAATTCCTAGCGTAACTTCTTCAAATCATGTCTTTAATGAAGAACAACAACTGACTCTGACAGTAATTAAGTCTAAAACTAAGACAAATCGACTCCAAACACGACTTTCCTTGGCGCTGGCGTTAGGTATTTCCCCGTCATGTTTGGTACCGTTGGAAAGATGTGGATTCCCTCTAGACAACCCTTAAATAGAAATCTACAGAATTATAGATTTGAACCAATGGGAGGCCTCAGAACAAAGCCTTCTGCACTAAACTAAAGCCCTTGTTGCTATGGTGATGTTGAAAAACAGCCTCTGATTGGTTGAATTAGTGTCACACAAACATTTATAATAAACTTTAAGATAAATATAAAATATGAATTTATTAAATTTGACCAAAGTGACTGGTTTAGTGTTGGAGGGAAACATATTGTTCTTCAGAATTTAAATCAGGTCAGAATTGAAAAGTTGTTCATTTTTACATGAGTTTTACACCAACTAAAATCTACACATTATAAACAAAAGAAAATGACCAGACTAGCATCTGTCTCTCTAGTTTGCCAAAAAATACACTATTGCATCCATTATAACCAGTGTTTTTGATCCATAAGACAAAGGCAGAAGTCAGGGAAAACAAGTAATTTTTTGTTTTGTATCAAAAATTGTAGTAAAATGGTAAATGGACTGCACTTCTATAGTTTCTATGGAAGCCCTGAACAGCACATGGAGAAAAACTATTGTGTGTAAAAAATAAAAATAAAAAATTGATCTCGTAGTAACTACAATTATCTCAAAACAGGTCATATTTTACAGATTTAATGAAAAATTGGTGATGAAAGTCATACACAGCTTTAAAATGAACCTTTCAATCGTTCATCGAGCGCTACAAAAAAAATGACCATTTCAAACGACTTCATCTGTCAAATACAACCGAACATTGCCTTCGTATGCTTATATCTCACCAGAAACTAATCAGAAATGTCAGTAAAAATAATATTCCAGGACTGACCAAGAACAACATAATCAAATTTTCTCTGGAATGCTACCTTCCCCCACATTTAATGTGTGTTTAATTTCAAGAAAAAAAGATACTCAGTGTTCATGATATAATAGGAGATTTCATTTAAAATAAACTACATGATGAAAAACAGGTTTGATTTTACAGATTTGATGAGAAATTGGTGATGGAAGTCACCTTAAAGCTGTGTATGTGTGCATTCAATACCATAAAAAAACATTCAAACCAATGTATTTGCTAAATATAACTGAATATTGTTTTTATATGATTAGATCTTACTAGAAACTAATCAAAATGTCAGTAAAATAATATTCCAGGGCTGACCATGAACGATATAATCACATTTGCTCTGGATTACCCCCTCCCCCCACACTCAATTATCTCATTATTTGGAGATAATTATCCAATTTCAAAATCTCATGCTGTCTCAGATGAGCTGATTGAACCATTAGAGGCACGTGATGATCGCAGACCACAGCGACAGCCTCTACTCCATCGTCTCCTCAACATCATATATAAAGTGAACTTTAAATAATGGTAAACTTGGTTGTTGAGATCCATTTAATTAAGCTAGATTTAAAAAATAAAGAAAGAAAGTGTGTCACAATGGTGCAGTAGTTAACACTGGTGGTGCAGTAGTTAACAGGGTGGTGCAGTAGTTAACACTGGTGGTGCAGTAGTTAACAGGGTGGTGCAGTAGTTAACACTGGTGGTGCAGTAGTTAACAGGGTGGTGCAGTAGTTAAAAGGGTGGTGTAGTAGTTAACAGGGTGGTGCAGTAGTTAACACTGGTGGTGCAGTAGTTAAAAGGGTGGTGTAGTAGTTAACAGGGTGGTGCAGTAGTTAACACTGGTGGTGCAGTAGTTAAAAGGGTGGTGTAGTAGTTAACAGGGTGGTGCAGTAGTTAAAAGGGTGGTGTAGTAGTTAACAGGGTGGTGCAGTAGTTAACACTGGTGGTGCAGTAGTTAACACTGGTGGTGCAGTAGTTAACAGGGTGGTGCAGTAGTTAACAGGGTGGTGCAGTAGTTAACAGGGTGGTGCAGTGGTTAACAGGGTGGTGCAGTAGTTAACAGAGTGGTGCAGTGGTTAACAGGGTGGTGCAGTAGTTAACAGGGTGGTGCAGTAGTTAACAGGGTGGTGCAGTAGTTAACAGGGTGGTGCAGTGGTTAACAGGGTGGTGCAGTAGTTAACAGGGTGGTGCAGTAGTTAACAGGGTGGTGCAGTGGTTAACAGGGTGGTGCAGTAGTTAACAGGGTGGTGCAGTGGTTAACACTGGTGCCTCACAGACAGAAGGTTGTTGGTTCTATTCCCACACCAGACCTTTCTGTGTGGAGTTTACATGTTCTCCTCGTGTCTGTGTGGGTTTTCTCCAGCTACTCTGGCTCCTCCCACCATCCAAACACATGCACTGATAGGTTAACTGGTTAACTAGTTAACTAGTTAATCTAAATTGTCCAAAGGTGTGAATGTGACAGTGATTGTTTGTTTATATATGTTCAGCCCTGAGATGACCTGGAGACTCATACAGGGTGACCTCTGACCCCGCCTTCACCTGCTGGAGCTGGATTAGACCCCCAGTGACCCCTGTGACCCTACTGAGGATAAAGCGGGTTCAGATGATGAAACGAGATGAGCTTATTTAAATACAGTGGTACATCTACTTACTACAGACCCAGCTAACGAATGATCCAAGTAACAAAATACCTTTACCTCAATTTTTCGTCTCTGGATACGAAAGAAATGAAACAAAACTGAAAGCAGAGACATAAATACTACGTACAGTACGTACAGTAATGGACGTAGTATTTATGTCTTTATTTATGTTACTGTACGTACTGTACGTATCATCCCATTGGCTATGAGGGAGCTACCCATGATGACCTTTGGTGACCTTTGACCCTCACTCATCACCATTTTAACCATACACATGTAAAGGACAGAGCCACCGCTGGCCCCAGAGTCCCCCTGAGGACGTCCACTGAACCCCCCCACAGCACCACCCTCCACCAGCCCAAAGAAAGTGACTCTGCTGCGAATGAAAAGAAGAAGCGTCTGCGTTATCAACACAAGTGAAACAGGAGACCATAAAAAAGGAGGCGGAGCCATCACTGCACCAGCACCAACAAAAGACATGAGGGCCAAACCCCCCGAACCTGCAGAAAAAAAACACCCTGAAAAAATGTCCACGAGTCGTGCCCCGCCCACCCCAGGAAGATCACGAAAAGTGGTCAAAGTCTATGGTCCCTGGATCTACACCCACCGAACGTCTGTCAACAAACACCACTGAAAATGACCCACATGTCTGGGATGAAAATGACCCACATGTCTGGGATGAAAATGACCCACATGTCTGGGACGAAAATGACCCACATGTCTGGGACGAAAATGACCCACATGTCTAGGATGAAAATGACCCACATGTCTGGTTCATTTGAATGGTTTAATATTTAATGTTCAGTCAGTGACACATTTACCAACTGACACCAATAAATGACATTAAAATATACAGTTTCTTTTTCTTTTAACATATATTTCATTCAAAATTGGTAAATTTGTGTAATTTAAAGGGTTTAGGGGGTAGTATTGGAACTTGGAACTAATCAGACCTTTTACATGTAAAATGTGACTATTTACGAAAAATTCATAGTACGAAACCACTTCTGGAATTATTTCTTAAGTAGAGGTACCACTGTATATGTGTGTGTTATAATATGCATAATTGTAATAGTCAAAATTATGACATAAAAATTGACAATTGTGAAATAATTCATAAATATGGTAGAAAAATTAGCACTTAGTGTTTAACTATGTTTACATCGAAAAAGTAAAAAGTCTATTCTAAGAATGTAAAGAAAATGTAAAGTACATATATTTATATAAATGTAAAGAGTATAAAGTACATATATTTATATAAATGTAAAGAGTATAAAGTACATATATTTATATAAATGTAAAGAGTATAAAGTACATATATTTATATAAATGTAAAGAGTATAAAGTACATATATGTATATAAATGTAAAGAGTATAAAGTACAAATATTTATATAAATGTAAAGAGTATAAAGTACATATATTTATATAAATGTAAAGAGTATAAAGTACATATATTTATATAAATGTAAAGAGTATAAAGTACATATATTTATATAAATGTAAAGAGTATAAAGTACATATATTTATATAAATGTAAAGAGTATAAAGTACATATATTTATATAATGTAAAGAGTATAAAGTACATATATTTATATAAATGTAAAGAGTATAAAGTACATATATTTATATAAATGTAAAGAGTATAAAGTACATATATTTATATAATGTAAAGAGTATAAAGTACATATATTTATATAAATGTAAAGAGTATAAAGTACATATATTTATATAAATGTAAAGAGTATAAAGTACATATATTTATATAATGTAAAGAGTATAAAGTACATATATTTATATAATGTAAAGAGTATAAAGTACATATATTTATATAATGTAAAGAGTATAAAGTACATATATTTATATAATGTAAAGAGTATAAAGTACAAATATTTATATAAATGTAAAGAGTATAAAGTACATATATTTATATAAATGTAAAGAGTATAAAGTACATATATTTATATAAATGTAAAGAGTATAAAGTACATATATTTATATAAATGTAAAGAGTATAAAGTACAAATATTTATATAAATGTAAAGAGTATAAAGTACATATATTTATATAATATAAAGAGTATAAAGTACATATATTTATATAAATGTAAAGAGTATAAAGTACAAATATTTATATAAATGTAAAGAGTATAAAGTACATATATTTATATAAATGTAAAGAGTATAAAGTACATATATTTATATAAATGTAAAGAGTATAAAGTACAAATATTTATATAAATGTAAAGAGTATAAAGTACATATATTTATATAAATGTAAAGAGTATAAAGTACATATATTTATATAAATGTAAAGAGTATAAAGTACAAATATTTATATAAATGTAAAGAGTATAAAGTACATATATTTATATAATATAAAGAGTATAAAGTACATATATTTATATAAATGTAAAGAGTATAAAGTACAAATATTTATATAAATGTAAAGAGTATAAAGTACATATATTTATATAAATGTAAAGAGTATAAAGTACATATATTTATATAAATGTAAAGAGTATAAAGTACATATATTTATATAAATGTAAAGAGTATAAAGTACAAATATTTATATAAATGTAAAGAGTATAAAGTACATATATTTATATAATATAAAGAGTATAAAGTACATATATTTATATAAATGTAAAGAGTATAAAGTACAAATATTTATATAAATGTAAAGAGTATAAAGTACATATATTTATATAAATGTAAAGAGTATAAAGTACATATATTTATATAAATGTAAAGAGTATAAAGTACAAATATTTATATAAATGTAAAGAGTATAAAGTACATATATTTATATAAATGTAAAGAGTATAAAGTACATATATTTATATAAATGTAAAGAGTATAAAGTACATATATTTATATAAATGTAAAGAGTATAAAGTACATATATTTATATAAATGTAAAGAGTATAAAGTACATATATTTATATAATGTAAAGAGTATAAAGTACATATATTTATGAACAAATGTAGGGATGAAAAGTCCAAAGTTTCCAGATGAATAAATATACCAGTAAAGTACAGATACCTAAAAAAATCTACTACTATAGTACTGTAATAGAGTACTTTTACTTATTTACTTCCAATTATAATCATGTGTAAAGTCTGACGACAGTTAATCTGTGGAATTATGTTCATGTGGAGAGTAAAAAAGTAAAAATACAAGTAAAAAAGAAATAAGCAGGAGGTTTTCACACTTTACTTCTATTTAATTTTCTTCGTCTTGCTTGTTAAACAGCCTGTCGTGTCACATTCATATTGATCGTCCAAATACAATCTGGACACGGCTCTATTTTTGAGCCTCACTTGTCCGTTACTACTGCTACCACCTGACAAATGGGCAGCACTAAAAGTCACGCCTCTTGTCGTCTGACTCGGATCTCTTAGCAGCAGAACATTGTCTGTGCATGTCAAGATCGAGGTGGATGAAGAAGAGGAGCAAGAAGACAAAAAAGATGAGACACGACGTGGGTTGGAGTTTTGAGTATGGTCTTCGTAGGCAGTGAGGAGACTCTTGGTGAAGGTGGAGGAGGCTGTTTGGGCCTCTGTGGAGGGGAGGACTCTGGGTGTTTGCTGACAACAATCAACCACCATCTTCGTGCACTCCCTTGGTGCTGTGTTTGATAGTTGTGGCAACAGTCTGAACTATGGACCTGATCTTCTCAAGACTGCACTCACTCTACTTCTATTTCATTTCTTCTTCTTGCTTGTTAAACAGCCTGTCATGTCGCGTTCATATTGGTCATCCAAATACAATCTGGACATGGCTCCATTGTTGAGCCTCACTTGTCCGTTACTACCACTACCACCTGACAAATGGGCAGCACCAAAAGTCACTGCCGCTTTCGTCGCACCTCTGCTCATCTGACTCTGACCTCTTGGCTGCAGAACATTGTCTGCGCATGTCGAGATCGAGGTGGATGAAGAAGAAGAGGAGCAGGAAGACGAAGAAGACGAGACATGGTGCGGGTAGGGGGTTGGAGTTTTGCGGACAGTCTTCGGAGACATTGAGGAGACTCTTGGCGGAGGTGGAGGAGGCTGTTTGGGCCTTTGTGGAGGTGAGGACTCTGGGTGTTTGGTGGCGACAATCAGTCCCTGGAGCTTATCCACCACCTCCACTAGAAGGTTTAGCGCCTGGGCGTTCTCCTCCACACTGTCCGTCATCATTTCAGTTGCTGCCACCATCTTCTGTCCAAGGTGGCGCACGTCCTCGGTGCCGTGTTCGATAGTAGTGGCGACAGTCTGAACCGTGGACCTGAGCTCCTTGATACTGCACTGCCTCATCAGCTCAGGAGGCTGGTGGAGTTTCAGTTGGTTATTTTGCTTCTTCTGACCATGGTATCCATTAGGGTGTGGAGTTGTGGAGTAGTGAAGCATCTGATGATTCCAGGCTTCTTCGTGGTATCCAGTCAGGTGTCCGTGTTTCCCACCAGACATTGAGACGGTACTAAGTCCATGTTGTCGAGTCGCCGGACTACATGGCGCCGTGTGGGCTTTAATCCCAGAGCAGGAAGGGTTTCTACCAGGTGTGGGGATGGTCCTTGAGTGACCCCCGACAGACCCCTTTTTGTACGTGACAGGTGAGTTGGGAAGGCTGAGCGTGTACGCAGGTACAGGAGGTGGAGGGTAGGCATAGTCATCACTGTTCCCTCTACTGAGCGCACCGTCACTGGGTTTAGGTTTATCTGATAATGAAACTCCATGGAAAGAAGAAAAGAAAAGTTGGCAAAGTTAATGCCAGTAGAACAGGGAAAAGAACAACCACGTTAATAAACAATGAAGGACAAGACAGTCAGTACGGTTACATGCACTTAGAAATTTGAATTATTGCCTTAATCTGATGAAAGAACAGAACTGGAGTTTCCCAGAAATCCGAGTTTACATACACTGGAAAAAGTCAAATTATTGAGTGAGGTGAGCATGCTTCCGGTTGGTGCAATAGAAGATCTATTGATCTTCTGTCCTACATAGTAGGAGGAGGACAACACCACCCAGAGAAGATACAAACCACAACGATGACAATATGGACCACAGCCATGAAGATACAGTGGTACCTCTACTTATGAAAGCCCTAGCTCACAAAAAAATCCAAGTTACGAAAAACCTTTACCTCAATTTTTTGTCTCTGAATACGAAAGAAAATTCCATTTAGAAAATCAAACTGAAACCTCCGAGACATAAATACAGTACATTACTATTTGTAACTATTGGCTGTGATGGAGCTACCCATGTTGCTTTTCATTACCCTTTGACCCTCATTCATTACAGAGCGGCTGCTGTGTTTCCATGGTAACAAAGTCACTTTAACTGTCATTTCTCCACCTAGACCAGCGCTTTTAGTGGCAAAAGTTCAGCCGAATGGTATAAGAAGAGTATATGACCCACAGACTATCATCAGCTTAAGGACAATTGTTAAAAACTTGGACTCCACAAGCCTGGAGACGCTACAGAGCAGCTGAGTCTCCCTCCACCTGAGGTCGACATTGGAGGCGGCGCGAGAGGAGGTAGAAGCACGGCTGTGACAGTGGATTTACAGCTAAGCTAAGAGCTAACCTGTTCTGACCGCTGCCCTGCTCGCCAACGTATGCTCACTGGAAAACAAACTGGACTACCTGAAACTGCATTTAAACACCAAACATGATCCACCAGACTGCTGCATCCTCATTCTCACCCACACGTGGCTCAACTCTTCTATCCCGGACACCCACATTAGCCTGGACGCACTAACAATATTCAGGTCAGACAGAAGCCATGTTCTCACAGGTAAAACCCGAGGGGGGTGGTGTTTGTATCTACACAAACCGCTGGTGTTAGCCTGGACGGGCGAAAATCTAAATCTAAATTTTCTTTTAACACATTTCATACAAAATCTGTAATTTTTTTAGAATTTTTAAAGGGTTTGAAGGGTAGTATTTGGGGCCTTTCATGTGTAATATGCGACTATTTATGAAAAATTCAAGTTACGAAAACACTTCTGGAAGAAATTAATTTCGTAAGTAGAGGTACCACTGTATAGACCACAACCATGAAAATACAGACCACAACCATGAAGATACAGACCACAACCATGAAGATACGGACCACAACCATGATGATATGGACCACAACCATGAAGATATGGACCACAACCATGAAGATACAGACCCCAACCATGAAGATACGGACCACAACCATGATGATATGGACCACAACCATGAAGATACGGACCACAACCATGAAGATATAGACCACAACCATGAAGATACAGACCACAACCATGAAGATACGGACCACAACCATGAAGATATGGACCACAACCATGAAGATACAGACCACAACCATGAAGATACGGACCACAACCATGAAGATATGGACCACAACCATGAAGATATGAAACACAACCATGAAGATATGGTACATGTATTCATTCATTAATGAATAAATACAAAAATTAATGAGTGAATAAATCGAAAGACGAATGAATGAATGAAGGATGAATGAACCAGATGATGCGTTCATACAGATGTTGTTCCATATCTTCATCTTAAGGAAATGGAAACTAAATTTTGGCACATGACGACATGGATGAACCTGGGTCACATGACCGTCACATGACTCTTTTCCTCCTTCACCTTCTTACCCGAGTGGGAGGTGGGGCTAAATATGGAGGGTGCTGATTGGTTGAGGCCTTTCCTCCAGAGCTGGGGGGTTTGCGGACACAAACAGCAGCTCCCTGTGGACTGGTAACGGGGCAGGAAGGCTCTGGAGTGCCCTCCTCTAGGGAGGGGGAGGAGCCTGCTGTCACTCCCTGTCATACTGAGCTCCTCCCCTGACCACGCCCTCCTGGCAGGGACCAGACGCTCCAGGGTGAGGCGTCGAAGGCTGCTCCAACGGCTGCGAATCACTCCGACTCCTCTTCCTACACTTCCTCTGCGGCCCTCGCCATTCTTTAGGGGCGAAAAATAACTTTAATTTTTGCGTGGAGTTAAAAAGTGAGCCAAGACGTGTCTCCTCATTCACGTTTTAAGTACAAATGTCTTAACCATTAAGTCCTGAAGAGAAAAATAAGCAAGAAAATGAAGAAAACAGCCAAAGTGATCAATAAAAACCAACAAAATAATAAATAACATGAAAAAAATTAAGATACACATGGAACTAAAGTGAAGAAAAACTAGATCAGTGGTAGAGTTCAGACCTCAGTGAAGCAACACCAGTCTGTGCTAACGCTAACACATTAAACTAGATCAGTGGTAGAGTTCAGACCTCAGTGAAGCAGCACCAGTCTATGCTAATGCTAACGCTAACACATTAAACTAGATCAGTGGAAGAGTTCAGACCTCAGTGAAGCAGCACCAATCTGTGCTAACGCTAACGCTAACACATTAAATCTGCCAAGGTTTGGATCTGGATGTTCAGAACTTCTTTATAAACTAGTGTTCTGTGTTCACTAACCATTTATTTTATGGATCATTAACAATCCCTTAGAGGGTTTAAAAACATTCCCAGAAATCCTGGCTCCTGTTTTTCACATATGTCCATTTCAATATTTGACCACGTATGACGTCACTGTGACGTTATGTGACGTCGCACAACGACCAAATGTCACATGTTAGATCTAATGTTAAATATGAAGCACAAGATATTGTCTGATTTAACTAAATATGTCAATAACCTGCTTTAAGGTTAAAGGTCATACATTTACCAAATATACCATTGGTGCGACGTCACGTGACGTCTTTACGTGACGTCATGGAGCCTATGGGTGTTATCTCATCTGAGGTCAGAAGGTCAGACGAAGTGAAGGAAAAAACTGTTGACCTTCACTGGCACCTTGACCTTTGACCTTTAGAGATGTGTAATGGTTTCTTCATTGACACATTATCAAATATCTCTGAAAGTTTCATCAACATCTGTCCATAACTTTATGAGTTATCTTCCTGACAAACAAACAAACATAAGGTAAAACAAAACAAAATGAGTAAAAATAACGGCCGGTACAGTGGTGCAGTAGTTAACAGGGTGGTGCAGTAGTTAACAGGGTGGTGCAGTAGTTAACAGGGTGGTGCAGTAGTTAACAGGGTGGTGCAGTAGTTAACAGGGTGGTGCAGTAGTTAACAGGGTGGTGCAGTAGTTAACAGGGTGGTGCAGTAGTTAACAGGGTGGTGCAGTAGTTAACAGGGTGGTGCAGTAGTTAACAGGGTGGTGCAGTAGTTAACAGGGTGGTGCAGTAGTTAACACTGGTGCCTCACAGACTGAAGGTTGTTGGTTCTATTCCCACACCAGAACTTTCTGTGTGGAGTTTACATGTTCTCCTCGTGTCTGCGTGGGTTTTCTCCAGGTACTCTGGCTCCTCCCACCATCCAAACACATGCACTGATAGGTTAACTGGTTAACTAGTTAACTAGTTAATCTAAATTGTCCACAGGTGTGAATGTGACAGTGGTTGTTTGTCTATATATGTTCAGTCCTGAGATGACCTGGAGACTCATACAGGGTGACCTCTGACCCACCCTTCAACAGAGCCCCCTGTGACCCTAGTGAGGATAAAGCACGTTCAGAAGACGAGACAACATGAGTAAAAATGACCCAAAAAAAATCAACAATCATATGACAGCCAAATGTGACATCATGGAGCCTATCGGTGTTATCTCAACAGACACACACACAGACAGACAGGCAGACAGGCAGACAGGCAGGCAGGCAGGCAGGCAGGCAGGCAGGCAGGCAGGCAGGCAGGCAGGCAGGCAGGCAGGCAGACAGACAGGTCTTACCAGTGGTTGATTGTTCTTCACCAGACAGACGATCCTCATGGCTTCTTCATCCTCAGAACAGTCTTCAGGCAGAGGCGGTAAAACAGGTTCAAAGTCAGACTGGGCGACGCTGTCATGTGACCAAAGCAGCGCCTGGAAACCACCCACAAAGACCTGCATCACATGGGTCCATGTCTTATAACCAGTGGACATACTGATTCTATTTATCACTGTACATGCATGATATGACATGTACACTGCAATGTAGAAGAAGGGAAGCAAATGATTGACTCATCTATTGATCATTACTTGGCCTTATCGATTGATTTAAAGATGGCTAATCTGAATTCCTCTTTCAATCGTGTGTGAATAAAAAGCAAAATATTGTTTATATATTAATTAAAAGGTTATGTCATTTTGTCATATAACTTTAGTCTGTTCTGTTGTTAAAGGGACAGTTCAGTATTTTTCAGATGAATGTGTTTGTCATCAGTGTCTTTACTCTGGTGCACCCACACTGACTCCGCCCCTTTACTCTGGTGAACAGTATGTGTTGGAATGAGTGATTTATTTACATAACAAAACTGTCACAGAACAAAAACTCACACCTCTTAATTGTTTGGTAATCGCTTTGATAGCGATCAATGTGCTAGTGTTGTCACTGCTAACAGCTGTGCAGCTGCACGTACCAGCCTCAAACACTGACCAACAACTGATGAAAGTAGTTTGATAAGATGCACAGCTGTGAGCAGTGACAACGACCATTGTTCATTCTAGTTCATTTTATTTATTTTTGTTAATTTTATGGATGATTTTGTTCATTTTACTGAATATTTTTGGTCATTTTGTTCATTTTACTGTTTTCTGTTCTTTTTATAGATTTTATTCATTTTACTGAATATTTTTTCTTATTTTTGTTCATTTAAATAATTTTTTGTTCATTTTATGTATTATTTAATTCATTTTACTGAATATTTTCTCTGTGCATCTTATCAAACTACTTTCATCAGTTGTTGTCAGTGTTAGCGGCTGCTACATGCAGGTACACAGCTGTTAGCAGTGACAATGCTAGTGCATTGAGAAAAAGTAGCTCCAATCAATTACGAGTTGTGAGTTTTTGTTCCGGGATGTTTTTGTTATCAGTTATCAGTGCACCAGAGTAAAGACACTAATGACAAACACATTCATCTGAAAAATACTGAACTGCTTTTTAAACACGAATCACACTGTGAGGTCGAGCGATGTTATGTCAAAGGGACAAAGTGACTGAAGCTGTGTGTGTGTGTGTGTGTGTGTGTGTGCACAGAGACATATCATGCTAAAACTTATGAATACTTTAGATATGGGCATATACCTATAACTAATGTGCATCAGATGCAATGATCTATTTGAGTAAAGGTCAAAGGTCAAGGTCACAATTAAATAAAAGGTCAAAATCCTATTATTGGTTATAACTCAAGAACACAGGGTCACAGAACTTTCAGGTTGGTACCAAATGATGTGTAATGAAGATTTATACAATTCTCACCTACGACCAATAGTTTTTGAGATCTCTGGAGGTCAAAGGTGATATGTGGCAAAATTAACTTCCGTAACACTATTAATGTTTATTGCATTATTTAGATTTTTTATCTCATAATTTTGACTTATCGCGTGATTTTGTCTTTTTAATTGCATGTTCAACCAATATTTTTTCAGATATCGAGAGGTCAAAGGTGACATGTGTCCAAATTAACTTTGTAAATGGTAAATGGACTCTTCTTATACAGTGCATTTTATTCACCAGTTGGTGCCCAAAGCGCTTTACATTTCCTCACATTCACCCATTCACACACACTCATACACCAGTAGATGATACGCTGGTGCTAACCCTACTGGGAGACACTTAGGGTTCAGTGACTTGCCCAAGGACACTTCAACATGTGGACAGCCAGAGGCAGGATGTGAACCGCCAACATGCCGACAAATGTGTTTGTGTCATATCACTCTATAACTTAATCAATACTGGATATATTATCATAATATTACATGTACAGACGCATATATACTTATAATGAAATTATCAATATTGCAAAAGTTCAAGGTCGCATTTAGCAGAAAGAACAAAATCACATTATTGGCTCTAATTCAACAGGTTGTCATGGAAACAAGATTAGACATTCTGTGAATATTAGTTGACAGCAAGTGTTTGTAACAGGATGTATTTACATATCTGAAGTGCTGAACAATAAACTCATATGGGGAATGTATGTGCACATGGCGTCTGTCTAATGCCAAAGCATGTCTGTAGACTTTCCCCTGAATGAGGAAAGGTGACGTATCTAAGCTTGTTATGTGTTTTTAAATCAGCGCTCTGGTTGTAATCCCTCTGGGACCCCCCAAATATCCCCAAACTGGGGATTGTGAAAATATTTGGACTGATCACTGAGCCTCATTAACTGTTTGAAGTCTGTCACACACACACACACACACACACACACACACACACACACACACACACGCACACGCACACGCACACTCACACACGCACACACACACACACACACACACACACACACACACGCGCACGCACACTTGCACACGCACACACACACACACACACACACACACACACACACACACGCACACTCACACACGCACACACACACACACACACACACACACACACACACGCGCACGCACACTTGCACACGCACACACTCACACACACACACACTCACACACACACACACACACGCACACACACACACACGCGCACTTGCACACGCACACGCGCACACACACACACACACACACACACACACACACACGCACACACACACTCACACTCACACACACACACTCTCTCTCCAAACTAATGTTGGGAGAGTTTAATAAATGTCATTTTGCCAATAATTTAGACATCCCCCCAAACTTTCCGAAATATTTTCGGGGGATCTTATTTCTGTTTTAGGGGATCCATGACACCCCAAGTAACCCCATAATTCGACCCAGGGCCGGTTGTGATCCGGGTGCGAGTTTAGGCTAAAAATTTACTCAGCACCCCCTGGTTACTTCCTACAAAAAAAGAAAAAAAAAAGCATAATGAAAACTGTGTGCATCCTCAGAGTTCTCCTATCCTAGTGGAGAACTGTCATGTCACCATGTGATTTGTCTAAACCAATCAAATCCTTCTACTTCCAGCCTTTTCTGATTGTTTTGACAAATGGACATTTGATGGTGGTTCCACTGCAGATGAGTGACAGTAAGATGTGAAGGTAGGCCTGTGCCATTACAATTAGTCAACAATTCAATCCAATAGTAGTGTTCCCTGGTCTGTGGACAACTATAAAAACCACCTTCACCATCATTGATCTCATTTTGTCACAACTGGACATTGTGAACAACCACCATGTAGGCTTGGTCATTATTGATCTAAAATTATCTGTTTGATTGGATAATCATTCAGGTAAGAATGAGTACAGTACTAGTATAGTTGTATCTGTGCTGATTTCTGCACTGAACAACTGTGTTATGTATAATTACGTCCTCTTTCATGGTAGGAAATGTGACCTGTGTGTGAAGTTATGGTTTATAAAAGTTGTTTTTGTAGGATTTTAACTTTGTCATGTCCCGTCTACAATGAATATGTTCCTACCCCTTTATTACTAATAAATGAAAGTTACATGTTTGTGTTAAAAATAGATGTATTGTTGTGCATAAGTGCATTGTCATAATAGTGTGTAGTGTGCAGGTGTTCATGGGGACAGTTCACACACATTATTTACTAGATGTTTAACTCTGTTACCCTGACTGTTGGTTAGCATAGCATAACGCTAACACATGATCAATCAGGTTAGAACTCTGTAGCTTTACATGTTAAACCATCTTGTCCATTTCTGACAACAGGGTTTGAATCATCTGTGGAGAGGGGGCGTGGCTTTGGGGATTTATGCCCCGGATCTTTATTTTTCATCTTGTAAAAAAAAAAAAAAATCACCTGTGTACTTCGCTCCAAACAACACATATTAAAACTGATATATGTAGGCAGCAATCCTACATCAAAATGACCCACCTTGACCTGACCCAGCTGATCCACACCCCACTTTTCTTTGAATAGAATGGTGAGAAAAATAAAATATATGGAAAAACCAAAACTAAACTAAAACTAAGCATTCACAAAAAAAACCTATCAAACCTGTTCAAAAGACACATTAAAACTAAGTGAATTAGAGGGAAAAAGTCCAAACTAACTAAAACAAAACTATAATGAAAAATCCAAACTATTCTAACCCTGATCCTTAGTTTACATTTCTACATTCTCTTATTTTATTTATAATATAGTGTTAATATTTACTCAGTGTTAAATATGTTCATTAAATATGGACTCATTTACATTTTCTTCCCATTAAACAAAGTTTCCTTTTTTCCCACAAGGAAACTTTGTTTAATGAAACCTTTCAGTGTCTTCATTTAATAATGTTTGTCTTCATGTCACAGGGTCACAGATATAGAACACATTCCATTAACTATCTCTGTCAATTACAATGAATGTTTCACTTTAATCAGTGCCATCTTTATATGGGGGTAACACTTCTTACCTGATCATCACTTGACAATATCTTCCCTGATAGTGTGACAAATATATGGACCTTGTACCAAGATGGCGGCTGTGGCACCTGAGGCTGGACATGCTAACATGCTAACATACTGATATACTCTATAGTGTTCTATATCTATGTCATGAGGTTAGCATTTGTCAAACAGGTCACCTTAACATGCTAACATGCTAACATGCTAACATACTGATATACTCTATAGTGTTCTATATCTATGTCATGAGGTTAGCATTTGTCAAACAGGTCACCTTAACATGCTAACATGCTAACATGCTAACATACTGATATACTCTATAGTGTTCTATATCTATGTCATGAGGTTAGCATTTGTCAAACAGGTCACCTTAACATGCTAACATGCTAACATGCTAACATACTGATATACTGTATAGTGTTCTATATCTATGTCATGACATTAGCATTTGTCAAACAGGTCACCTTAACATGCTAACATGCTAACATACTGATATACTCTATAGTGTTCTATATCTATGTCATGAGGTTAGCATTTGTCAAACAGGTCACCTTAACATGCTAACATGCTAACATGCTAACATACTGATATACTCTATAGTGTTCTATATCTATGTCATGAGGTTAGCATTTGTCAAACAGGTCACCTTAACATGCACTAAAGTACAGAACATTACATTTAATAAATGTGTTTTTCTCTGGGGGAGGCCCCCCAGACCCCCCTCTGGGCTAAGACCTGGTCTTCATAATGTCTGGCTAGTTTGAATCACAATTAGACCAAATTAAAAACCTTTAAGAGTTAGTATGGATGTTTATTTATATTTGAACAGTATACTATTCATCTGTACATTTTTCTTGTATGAATTTTATCCAGACACCTGTTATTAAATAGTGAATAAATTAAATGTTACATTTACCCCTGCCTGCTTTAGAGGAATTATTACATTTGAGTACCTATGTGTGTGAGTAGACCAGGAGTTGACTTGCAGTAAGCTAACACAGTAGCAGTGAGCTAACACAGTAGCAGTGAGCTAACACAGTAGCAGTGAGCTAACACAGTAGCAGTGAGCTAACACAGTAGCAGCTAACCACAAACAGCCTAGTGGTCTATGGGTATTTTTTTTTCTTACCACCTTATCACCACCACACTTCACCAGAACATCCCAGAACCAGAACATTTGTTTCTCATCCAATAAGTTTATACATTGACATGGAACTGGTAAGTTTGTAAGATAAGTCTTTATTTCAGTGCTTGTGGATGGTAGATGATAGTTTATTGGTCAATTAAAAGAAAAAAAAAAGTTTAGAAATGGATTAAACTCTTTCATTTAAGACAGGTGCCACTGTCAGCACTGGGGGCTGAGCCCCCCTAAAGGTTACATGCTAGAATCGCCCCTGTTCTGGTCAATGTGGTGCCCTAGGCCAACACTAGGACAACACTAGGACAACACTAGGCCAACACTAGGACAACACTAGGACAACACTAGGCCAACACTAGGCCAACACTAGGCCAACACTAGGACAACACTAGGCCAACACTAGGCCAACACTAGGACAACACCCCTCTTTCCTTTTAGTGTAATTCTAAATGATCATGTGTAAACATAGTGTCCTACATCTGATGGAGTACGTACTGAGTGTCCATGAATAATCACTGTCAATGTTAACTTTAATGATTTATTTACTGTATTTTCACACTATAAGGTGAACTGGATTATAAGGAGCATTAAGTGAAGATAAACACTAACAATAACTAAACCTAGAGCTCGATTTAGATTTAAAATCGAGTTTTATGGCAAAATCGATTCATATTTTAGGAAAATCGTGCAATCCGATTCCCCTCCACACGCACTTTCTTTCCTCGCAAAAAGAAAACCATGAACCAGGCTGCTTTCCGTAGTGTTTCACCCCAGGCCCCGCCTACGATCCCCTTCTTCTGCAGCACAGGGACCAATATGGAGCCTCCAGTGAGGGAGACACGCTGACTCCTAAAAAGGTTCTAAAGGTTCAGTTGTGTGGAATCGGTTTGGGTTTTTAGGGTCTGACGAAGCCCAGCTACTGCCTGGTTGTCAGCTGTGTCTTCAGACTGTTGTTGTTGACGGTAGCGGTACGACCACTGTGTTCACATCTGAAGCAAAAGCATCCAATGGAGAAAAGCAGAACTGTTAGAAAAGGCAAAGACTAGCGCTGCCAGCACTTCTTCCAATGTTCAACAAACACTGACTGAAAGCTTTTCTCGTGGCACACCTTATGATAAACATGGAACACGATGTGGAGCGATAACAGACACAATAACATCATATATCCAAAATATTGGTAACATGTTCAGGTTTATTGAAGTAGTTTGATTGATAATAAGGTTTTGTTTTATTTTGTCCTTACAAAGTAAAAATGTTACTAGTTTTATTTTTATTTTACTTTTGCACTACTACGTTTTTTACAATGTTTTTCATATAATATGAGTATTAATGTATATTGTTTTAGTTGTTAAAATATTTTAAGCTTTATTTTTTCCAACAAAATGTATCTTTTACACTATTTTTTTTGCACAGTTTTTCCTGTAACAGTGGTGGATATGTCTGGACTTACTACAGTTCATGTAGACAAAGTCTCAGGTTGCAGTTGCACCTTTTGCACAAATGATTTATTATTTACAGTTATTTTTAGAAGTGTTTTTGTTTTACATGTTATTTAAAAAAAAAAGAAGACGAAAGAAACCATGTTTCTAGTGTTTTCATTTTCATTTAGCCCACGTGGGAAAAAATCGTATCGTGAATTGAGTTTTTTGGGAAAAAATCTGAGATTTTTTTAAAAGAGAAAATCGCCCAGCCCTACCCTAAACCTTGCTGAGTTGGAACAAACAACACACTCTTATTCTGATAAATCAAACTTTAAGACAGTCCAAATTCTGAGATAAAAAGTAAATGACATAAGAAGTCAAAATTATGTGATTAAAAAAAACTATAAATTATTTGATAAAAAGTCAAAGTTCCCAGTCATTAAGCACAACCAGAATTATAGTCTCACTGTGACAAAATTAAAGTCTTTTCAGTTCACCTTATAGTCCAGAAAATACAGTATCTTAATATTCTAATTCTATGGGACTGCAAAGACATCTGGTTCCCTAGGCAACTGCCTAGTCTGACTATGACTAAGGCCGGCCCTGATTCGAACCTTGCTTACACGTACACAATGTCTAATATGTAGATTGTGTCAGAAGTGTTAACTCATTGGTTTCCTCATGTATACAATTAATCGATGTCATTAAAGGGATTATTAATATAAATGGAGAACAACAGTGGATGTAGAACAGATCCCTGGGGAACCCCTTATGAAGGAGCACAGTGTTTTTCAAAAATATATAACACTTGCAAAAACCATTGATTGCCATTGAATTTTGATCAGTTTTATGGATAAACTCAAACGTTCTTGGTGGGAAAGAGGATGCAAATGAAGGAAATGACCGGTGTCACTGAAGGCTGGATGTAAAACTAACCCATCCTACAGACCTGTAAATGAGGTGAGTTGAGGAGGCCGTAGAGTTCTTGAACTTCAGCTGAAGGATGGTGAATGGTCTTCATTACAGTCACAATCTAACAGACAGTTGTAGGAAATGTTTAGGTCGAAAACATGGATAGAAAAAGCTCAAACAAGTGACATATGTTCTTCACTTTGGAACAATCTAGTGAGAAATATGTTTTGTCATGTGTTTCTTCATTTGTTTTCTTAAATGTAAAGGATTAAAGATGTCTACAGTCTGTCATCAGTGTCTTTACTCTGGTGCACCCACACTGACTTACCCCCCACAGTGTCCTGTGAGCCCAGTTCTGGTCCAGTTTTGGTCAAAGCCAAAGTAGTCCCTGCAGGTTTCCTAGGGTCAACAAAATAAAACCTGTTCCTTCTCAAAACAGTATGTGTTGGAATGAGTGATTTATTTACATAACAAAAACTCAAACTGTTTTGAGAATAAATATTTTATTTTGTTGGGACTACTTTGGACCAGAACTGGACTCACAGGACACTGTCATCAGTGTCTTTACTCTGGTGCACCCACACTGACTTACCCCCCACAAACACATTCATCTGAAAAATACTGAACTGTCCCTTTAAAGGGAAGGAAGGAGCAGAAGTGTCACCTCATGACAGAGTCCAGAGGAATAAGGTAGAAAGGGGCGGGGCTTGAGTCTCTGAAAGTGCAGCAGGCACTCGTAACTCTGGAAGAAAAAACAACAGTAAGACTCATCATCCTGTCACATGTCAATAATCAGCAGAACATTCTAACATTAAAACATCCCATGTTATGTAGTTTAATGAAATAAGGAAGTTTTGTGTGTTTTTTTGGGTCAGTGTGTAGTGTTGTTGTTGTACCTTCATCAGAGCGTGCAGCCATGGTGAACTCAGAAGTTCATGAAGAACTTCAGCTCCTCCAACGTTTCTACTGACAGCTGCATCAACATCTGACACCACACTGGACAGAACATCACTGACATCTGCTGGACACACACACACACACACACACATACACACACACACACACACATACACACACACACACACACACACACACACATACACACACACACACACACACACACACACACACACACACACACACACACATACACACACACACACACACACACACACACACACACACACATACACACACACACACACACACACACACACACACACACACACACACACACACACACACATACACACACACACACACACACATACACACACACACACACACACACACACACACACACACACACACACACACATACACACACACACACACACATACACACACACACACACACACATACACACACACACACACACACATACACACACACACACACACACACATACACACACACACATACACACACACACACACACACACACACACACACACACACATACACACACATACACACACACACACATACACACACACACACATACACACACACACACACACACACACATACACACACACACACACACACACACACACACACACACACATACACACACACACACACACATACACACACACACACACACACACA
Organism: Siphamia tubifer; assembly: GCA_020466265.1. Taxonomy (NCBI): domain Eukaryota; kingdom Metazoa; phylum Chordata; class Actinopteri; order Kurtiformes; family Apogonidae; genus Siphamia; species Siphamia tubifer. The sequence continues at coordinate 4,346,218 of CM035803.1, forward strand.
CATACACACACACATACACACACACACAAATACACACACACACACACACACACACATACACACACACACACACACACACACACATACACACACACACACACACACACACACACACATACACACACACACACACACACACACACACATACACACACACACATACACACACACACACACACACACACACACACATACACACACACACACACACATACACACACACACACACACACACACACATACACACACACACATACACACACACACACACACACACACACACACACACACACACACACACATACACACACACACATACACACACACACACACACACACACACACACACACACACACACACACACACACACACACAGTATACAGTAGATACACACCAGTGATGTGCAGGTCGATGTATATTACCTGACCCGCTTCTGGACCCACATTTTTTAAAAAGTAGTCAATGGTGTTTATGAACATGACATGACCTTTGACCTTACTCACATACCTGCATTTATTTCTGTGTTAAAATTCATGTCATTGTTTGGGTGTTACAGGTTGTCAACCCCTGGCTGATAAACATTAACTTACAGACATTTGAACCTGGTTTCCATGGAAGCGAAAACACTGGCTGAGATTTTTATAGATGAGCGGCTCCGAATGAGTCTCAAACCTTCCTTTTTTGTTTGGATGTTTCTGGGTGTTTTCTCTCTTGCTCCCTCCATACCGTAGACCAGTGGTTGACAAACTTTCTTCAGTGATACTCCCCTTAGAAACATATTTTTAGTCCAGTACCCCCCAACATGGGCAAAACATTTTTGTAAGGAAAAAGAGGAACAGTGATGTAAAATCTAAACTAATATTTCATATTTCATGATTTTGACTTCACTTAATGTGCCTTATAGTGTAGAACACATGGTACTTAGTCTTTATAAGAATTTTGAAAAGCTTCCCGTACCCCCTGCAGTACCTCTATGTACCCCCAGGGGTACGAGTACCCTCATTTGAGAACCACTGGTGTAGGATACTGTCCCTGTTATACAACACCTTCACACAAATTCACTTAAAGTGTATTTACCAGGTTATTTTAATGTTTATCTCAAAGGACCTGAACCCCAATATCATTAAAAATATTTTCCAATGACCCGCCCCTGCAAGTGACCGCGCTTTATCACAGGAACCTGCTCACTTCGGGTCTTTTTTTCCAATATATTGCCATATATTTCAGTTTCATAAGGTTGAAATACAATTAACAGATAAAAAAAATGTATTTAATTATGATTACTCAAAATGTATAATCTGACTACATGTTCATCATTTGCCAACACTAGTATTTTTGGTGTTTGAGTTCTAACAGGAAGTGAGTTTAACAGTATGGCTCCTAAAACCACAGCAGATGTTTGTTTCTCTTGAGGCGAAGGTGAAACGTGTTTAGGTCAGATGAGATTAACTGAGGAATTAATACCATCTGAATTAGTCCTGAGGGAAGATTACACTATAATTAAAGCTCTGTCGTTCTGTAGAACAGGGGCCTCAAACATGTGGCCCAGGGGCCAAATGTGGCCTGACAAAGGTTCCAGTCTGGCCCTGGGATGATATGATAAAATAGAACTGCATGATATGATAAAATAGAACTGCATGATATGATAAAATAGAACTGCATGATATGATAAAATAGAACTGCATGATATGATAAAATAGAACTGCATGATATGATAAAATAGAACTGCATGATATGATAAAATAGAACTACATGATATGATAAAATAGAACTACATGATATGATAAAATAGAACTACATGATATGATAAAATAGAACTGCATGATATGATAAAATAGAACTACATGATATGATAAAATAGAACTACATGATATGATAAAATAGAACTGCATGATATGATAAAATAGAACTACATGATATGATAAAATAGAACTACATGATATGATAAAATAGAACTGCCTTGGCTTTTGCCATTTCTTCTCAGTTTGATGTGAAGAAAACTTAACATTTTTGTCTTTCAGTGCAAAAAAAGAAAACATTTGCATTTACAAACTGCCCTGAAATAATAAAATGTGAAAAACAAATATGAACAAACTGAAATGTCTAAAGAAAATTCAGTGCAATTTCAAACCTTTTCTGCTTCTGTCATTAAGTGTTTAGTGTCTTCATAGATCCCATCCATAATACACATGTAGTAAAGATAACTGTAGGTATAATACTGTTAAAATTACACAGTTCTCCTCGGAAATGTCTTTTTTTCCAAGTTATTCACATTTTCTTTTTGGTTAGTTTATAAAAGTTAGTATTTTCATAATTTAATTTTTTATTTTTTTTTTTACACTAAAACAAATATTAGGAGTTGTCATTCTTTCTAGGTTATTATGTTATCTATTCTTTTATTGGAGATTAAATCAGGCAGAATGTGGCCCCTGAAGGTAAATGACTGAGACCTCTGATGTAAATGTAAGTTGGAACCAGGCCTCTACAGTGCGTCCATTTCACTCACATTTGCAACAAATATTTCATCATGCGAACGAGGAAAACAAAACAGTCACACATGTGTGAGTGTTTGTTGCAGCAACAATAAGACACACAGACCTGAGGAGTTAATGAAAACCTACTAGAAATGAATTAAAAGTGTGTGAACAGCTCCACATAGAGACGAACACGGCACATATTGAAAGGATTAACCCTTTAACTCCTGATGCGTCAGCGCTGACACGTTCTGAGTGGATGGTTTAGTTTAAAAATTCAGACAAATTCAAGTGTTTTTTTAACTGTTATTTTACTGAGAATTTTGTTCATGGAACTGATGTACAGGTGTCGAAAAGCAAGTGATTAAGAAAAAGAAAAAGCTCAAACTAAAACTACTGGAACCAAATTACAACACTAGTTATTTATTCCTTTTTTTACTTCATTTTGGGTTTTTGTTTTTTGCCTTTTTTTCCACATTATTTCTTATTTTGTGAATATATATTAGTTTCTGTTGATGTTGCTTATTTTGTTTATTTTTCTGTTTTTTTATTTTATTATTTTTCTTTAATTGTGTTCTGTTAGTGTCTTACTTTGTTCATGTTACATATTATTTTGTTGGTTTATTATTCATTTTTGTTCATTTTACTGATCACTTTGACTGTTTTTTGTTCATTGTGTTGCTTATTTTATCTTATTTTATTTTTTACTGTGTCTCAGTCTCAGGAGTTAAAGGGTTAATCATTCTAAAATGGATCTAATAACAAGGCAGCCAATACAACGTTCTAAAATGTATCAAAGGACAAAACATCCCATAATACAAAGTTATGTTATGGTCTGCTCTAAATTAACACAAATGACAGCAGTCATTCAACAATGTTGGTATCTGTGCGTAAGTACTGCACTGTAAATAAATAAACATTTAAAACTAAAACCTACTTGTGCCCCTATTTTTTTTGTGTGCTCCTAAATTTTTTAACTTAGGGGCACGTGTGCTCCTGGATAAAAAAGTTAGCGTAGAGCCCTGGTTGAGACCAGACCTGCATGTTTCTCACCGTCCTCCATAGTTTGCCTCATGGTGACGATTGGACCACAGATTCACCAGACGATGAAATCCACTGAAAGAAACAAACACAGCCTCACAGCAGCTGTTATGATAAACCTTTATTCGTCTCACAGCAGCAGACAGTAGGGCTGGGCGATTAATGGTGATACATTTCAGGTCAATTCCAGTGATCAGCTGTGAGCCTCCATCAAACTTTAAGAGTCATTTGTTCTGCTAATCCACATGAAACCACAGCTACACTGCCAGAACCTATGGGGGCGCTGTAGCTCACATTTGGATGAGAACAGATGAAGAAAATGAATAAAAACAGAACAGACAGAATGACAGAGAGTGGAGCTGATGACAGTGAAAGACATGAGTGGAGTTATTCTGCAAAGAAAACGATACTATTGAGAAAAAAGGTGAGTGGACGTCAGTGGTGTGGTGACCCTAAGAATGATGTAGAGCACAGGTGTCAAACTCCAGTCCTCGAGGGCCGGTGTCCTGCATGTTTTAGATATTTCCCTCTTCCATGTGATTCAGTTTAACCCTTTAACTCCTGAGAACTAACAAAATAACTGGTAACATGAGCAAAGTAAAGACACAAATGGTAGAAAATCCAAGTAAAATAAAAAAAATTAAAAGAACCAAAATGTAGAAAAAATGAACAAAATGAACAAAACTTATAAATATTTACAAAATAACAAATAATGTGGAACATTTTGGGGAAAAAATTACTAAAGAAGAAAACTAGTATTGACATTTGGTCACAGCAATTTAAAAAAAAATAGTGAAATAAAATTAAAATCTTGCTTTTTGGCACCTTTTCCATGCACGAAATAAAATAAAACTGTTGACTTTTTCTGAATATTTAAACTAAATCATCCATTCAGAACACATCAGCACTGACATTTAAAGAGTTAATAATCAGTTCCTCATCAGACTGATAATGATGTAATGACCTCCAGGTGTAATGGAAGAGGGAAACATCTAAAACATGCAGGACACCGGCCCTCGTGGACCACAGTTTGACACCCCTGATGTAGAGGAAATCAACCCGGTGTGTTGGCGGTCGGTGCCATTGAAATCTGGCAACACAACAGATCATTTTAATCACTTAAAGAAAGAACAGTGATTATGGAGAAAGAATAAACATGTGGGTGGAGTCTGTAAAGAGTGTTGACAGTTCAGAAGAACAGTGTTGGGGAGTAACGGAATACATGTACCGCTGTTACGTATTTAGAATACTAATTATGAGTAACTGTATTCCGTTACAGTTACTGCTGTTAAACCTAGTATTTAGAATACAGATTACTCGTGTTTCCAACACTACGTTGCCAAGCAGTGTTCCTGTGGAACGACTGTTCAGCCAGGGAGGACTGATCTTCACTCCAGAGTCCTGCACGGTTCTGATTTTGACAAACCGCAACCACCCGTACCGTCATGTTCAAACCCGTATCCGACCCGTTTTCCGACGAAAAAAATAAAAATAAATCCGCACCCGAACCAACCCGCTATATATGAACCCGATATCCGACCCGAACCCGGAAGAAAATGTCAGATATCCAAACTTAAATACAAACATTTATTGCCACGAATATACTGAACAGTGACATAGCCAAGGGCCAAATAAAAAATGTTGTTAAACAGTAGAAGACAAATAATAAACTCAAAAAATAGTTTTATCCGTGAGCTCAAACACACACACACACACACACACACACACACACACGGGTACCCGAACCCGTGCAGGACTCTGCTTCACTCCTCATCGTAACAGGATGACAGATAAACACTTTGAAATGTCACTTTTGCTACAACAACCTTTACTGGACCATTGGATTCAGAAAACCTAACTCACTACAAAAATGACTGAGTGAAAGTGTTACCTCGTTCATTTTTGTTTACCAGATAATTTTGTAGAAGTTTCTAGGGGTGACAGGTTGTTTTTTGCTATAGTTGCATAGCTGTTCTTATTGAAAAGTTTTATTTATGTTTACCAAACTTTTGTTGTAGTTTTTTTTTTGCATTATTTGCAATGCTGTTCTTTTTGAGAAGTTTACAGACTCAAAATGAAGGTGATGGATAAAACTTTCATTATATTTCACATTTTCTATTTGTACTTTTGACGTGCTCATTTTTGTTTACCAAACTTTTGTAGCAGACAATTTTTTTTACTTAGTTCCAATGTCGTTCTTATTGAGATGTTTACAGAATCACCAGGAAGATGATGGATAAAACCTTGATCACATTTGTATTGTTCTTGCTCGTGCAGTACTGCTTAAAGTTGATCAGTTTTTTTTATCAAGGGAGAGGATTCTCCAGAGTTAGTCCTCTGCAGGATAGTTAGTTGGTTGGACTGTCACCTCATAGCGCACACACTTGGTAGTTTTGATTGTCTGTTGATTTTCCCGGAGACCTTCCAACCATTGGTGACCAAGCAGTATTTAAATGTTAAGAATAGTTGGTGCTATGTTCAGGCATATTGAACTTTTAATAAATGAACAAATAATAATTGAACTTTAATGTTTTATTTATTATTTTACCAGTATGTTGTGATGTTAAACATTATAATACATATTATTTAGTGTGTAAAGTTATTTATATTTAATTAAATTAAGTTTTAATAAGAAGTATTCCAAGTATTTAGAATACAGTACCATGTTAAACCAATGTAATCCAATACTTTACAAATTACTTTTTAATTCAGGTATTCTGTAACGAAATACATTTACAAAGTAATCTCCCCAACACTGAAAAAGAACAGCAGCAGGAAACTAGACCTGAGTCCTTAATAATACTGTTGACTGTGTAGCTGGTCATCTGAACCCGCTTTATCCTCACTGGGGTCATGGGGGTCACTGGGGGCCAGCTACGGTGGGTGAAGGCGGGGTCAGAGGTCACCCTGTATGAGTCTCCAGTTCATCTCAGGACTGAACATATATAAACAAACAATCACTGTCACATTCACACCTATGGATGATTTACATTAACTAGTTAACCAGTTAACCAGTTAACCTATCAGTGCATGTGTTTGGATGGTGGGAGGAGCCAGAGTACCTGGAGAAAAACCACGCACACATGAGGAGAACATGTAAACTCCACACAGAAAGGTCTGGTGTGGGATTCAAACCAGTGTCCTTCTTGCTGTGAGGCACCAGTGCTAACCACTGCACCACTGTGTTAACCACTGCACCTCCAGTGTTAACCACTGCACCTCCAGTGTTAATCACTGCACCTCCAGTGTTAACTACTGCACCACTGTGTTAACCACTGCACCACCAGTGTTAACCACTGCACCTCCAGTGTTAATCACTGCACCTCCAGTGTTAACTACTGCACCACTGTGTTAACTACTGCACCACTGTGTTAACCACTGCACCACTGTGTTAACTACTGCACCACTGTGTTAACCACTGCACCACTGTGTTAACTACTGCACCTCCAGTGTTAACCACTGCACCTCCAGTGTTAACCACTGCACCTCCAGTGTTAACCACTGCACCTCCAGTGTTAACCACTGCACCACTGTATATAGCATATATAATATATACTGGAGACTTTCACTTTATTCAAGTGGTTTGTAATTTTGATGGACATTTTAAGTGTTAAGTACACAGTTAACTCAAAATGTTTATATTTTTCTATATACTTTTGCATGTTACTATAGTACTGAGGTGACCGTTATGGTTTTGACAAAAGGCATTTGATCAGCGTTCAGTGCTACTAATATTTATATTGTTAAATGTTTGTTTCTTAATGTTATATTTTATGTTATAGATATGTATAACATAACTATTTAACATTGTCCCTTGCAGATAATGAAGGTGCCTGTATGTAATTTTGTATGCTGTATACCTAAAAACAACTGTTACACTGTTTTATAATATCTAAAAAAAATGTTTTTGCAGTTTAGTTTGATTTGTTTTAAGATAAGAAATAAATAACACAGCCAATTAAATAACTAACTCTAAACTCTAAATAACTAATCTCTAGTTACTTTATTTTTCAGTACAGATGCATTAAAATTGGCAGTTTAAAAACAATAACAACAATAATCATATAGTTGTTTTTGCCCTATGGTCCAGCCCTAGTGTCTGGTTTCTCTGTTGTTTTCTATGAATGTTGGTAAATCCATCCAGTGGAGGGAACACATGTGTTGGTAAGTCAGGGTGACCCATCAGATTCCAAAAGGAGAAAAGTGGTTTTCAGTGGAACGACACCTTTAAGAACTGATGCACTAAAATGACACATGGAGTTTAAAATATATGGAGGAGAGCTGAATGGTTTGAAGAAAAAAAACTCAAGTGATATTTATATTATGGTATTTATTCCTTTCCACTGATACTTGATTTGAATAAATACCATAACTACTGCAAGAAAGACACACACACACACACACACACACACACCTCGTAAAGGACAGCTCCCCGCCCCTGCCTGTCCTCTAGCTCCGCCCCTGCCTGTCCTCTAGCTCCGCCCCTGCCCATCCAGTGATGTCAGGCCAGTGAGTTAATTAACCTACTGCTGCTGGAGGACGTCCTAGAATAAACAGTGGGATAATTACAGGTTTAGATCCTTCTTATGTCAGCGTCAGTTTCTGCTAAAGCTCTAGATGAACTTTCAGCTGCAGTTGGTTATAAAACACTTTGATCTGAAGTGTTCAATCACAACTTTGGTTTGACGCCAAGTACAAACTATACAGCAATTATATATTTACTAGTTCTATTAAAATTAAACCCAGTGTGAATTATCCTCCATATTTGGGGGGTACTGTTCCATGGTCCACTACTGTATCAATGCCACCATGATCACAAATACACATACAAGGTCTAAACATGTCACAGTTTAATTACAAGTCATACATATACAATAAGTCTACTGCTGATTTAATGAAATAGTTGTGTTCCCTCCAGGTCTGATCTAAAAATTAACCAAATCAATGTTATATCCATTAGGCCAAACAAAATAATACGTGTGGTTCCGGTCACCCGACCGACCCAATTTTTTTACGACGAAAATGCCGACTATGTAAACATTTTATCAGTTTGTCAAAATAAATTAAATATAATGAACCGGCCGACTGCCGACTCTTATCTTCGAAATTCCCAATGACTGATGATGAGAGAATTTATTTCTCCGTATTTAGTCCGTATTCATGTTTACCAACATCTGTCACCTGTCTGACCACCGTGATTTATGACTAGCGACAAACGACGACCATATACATGGTGTCCATGTCCATCAAAACAACCCTCAATGCATGTGATTGCTGCGCCAGTTTTGATTGGCTGTTGGCCTCTTGATGAATCAGAGTACATCGTCTGTTAATTTCCCACTCACTTCACACCAGAGTCCTGCACGGGTTCGGGTACCCATGGATGACCCGTGGGTGAACCGCAGATTTTCACGAAACGGGTGAAAAATGTTGTGCTGTGTTGGATACGGGTTCGGTTCGGTTCGGACGTGGGTGATCGCGGGTCTAATTTGCGGTTCATAGGTTAAAAGGTTAACAACATTTTTATTTGGCTCTGCCTTGGCTATGTCACTGTTCAGTTTATTCGTGGCAATAAATGTTTGTATTTAAGTTTGGCTATCTGACATTTTCTTTCGGGTTCGGGTCGGATATCGGGTTCATTTATAGCGGGTCGGTTCGGATGCGATTTTTTTTTCCGTCGGAAAACGGGTCGGATACGAGTTTAAACATGACGGGTACGGGCGGTTGCGGTTTGTCAAAATCAGAACTGTGCAGGACTCTGGTTCACACTTGGTTTGTTTCAAAAACACCAGCGTTTGTTTATTCATTGGGAAGATGGTTTCATATCTTTATGGAGCATCTCTTGGTCACACAGACTTGTGTGCCTGGTGTGGGGAACCAAATACAAATCCTCTTCCAGAGCTAAAAAATAAATTTAAAACTGTACTCCCGCTCTGTCAAGATTGTGAGGAATGTGAAGAAGCCAGTAACAAAACAGCAGTATGGTAAGAGGAAATAAGTTGAACAGTAAATAGATAGCTGTATATGTCCACTAAAGCCTTCAATATTGGGGCCTTTATTTCATTAAAATAATATTTAGATGTGGATAGAATTTACATTTGTAGTTAAACTGTATTTTTGTTGAAAAAAAAATCAATAAAAGACAAAATGTTGATGTCAAATCAGATTTTATTGTATTTCAATCATCTAAAATTCATTTATGCTCTCTTAAAACATTCTGTAAATATACATGTACATGTACATGGAAAATCTGAGGCAATGTGTTGATTTTCTAACTGCTGGAAAGAATAACTGATATTAAATCTGAATTTTTGGAGCTTCTTTTTAGAAGACGGGTATATAAAATTGTAAATAAAATAAAATATGGATGACCGACCTACCTACCCAATTTTTCCTATCCATGTGATGGGAATCACATATATTATTTTGTTTGGCCTTATAAACAAACCACTGTATAGTCTTTGGTCATTAGTGTCAGAGTAATTCTGTTAATTTACTGACATTTGAGAAACCTGATCCGTTCTTGTTTTATTATTTTTCACAATATCAGCAAAATGACCTGAACCCATATATATATATATATATATATATATATATATATATATCTCAACTATTACAAATTAATTGTAATACTATATTATATACAGTAGTACATATGTATATGAAACCTCAGACATAAATACAGTACATCACTGTACGTAACTATGTAATTTACATAAATACATCATATACGTATCATCCCATTGCCTATGCTGTGTTTCCATGGTAACAGACACTTTAACGCTCATTTCTCCACCTAGACCAGCGCTGTTAGTATCAACAGTTGAGCCCAACGGTGCAGAAGACTATATGACCCACACACTATCATTAGCTTAACCACAGTTGGTCCAAACATGGACTCATCAAGCCCGGAGACGTGGACCGTCCTACAGCGGAGTCTCCCCCCACAGAGGCTCCGCCTCCAGAGACATGGGAGGCGGAGCCAGAGGAAGTAGAAGTGCGTCTGTGGATTTCCAGCTAAGCTAAGAGCTAACCCATTCAGACCGTCCTTCCATCAGTCCTGCTCGCTAACGTACGCTCAGTGGAAAACAAAGTGGTCTACCTGAAGATTTAAACACAAACATGATCCACCAGACTGATGCATCCTCATTCTGACCCACACCTGGATCAACTCTTCTGTCCCACACACCCACATTAGCCTGGACCCACTAAGATATATCTACATTTTATAACACATATTTCATATAAAATCGGTACATTTTTATAATTTTTAAAAGGTTTGAGAGGTAGTATTGGGGCCTTGGAATTAATTAGGCCTTTTACATGTAAAATGCGATTATTTATGAAAAATTCACAGTTCGAAAACACTGATGGAATGAATTAATTTTGTAAGTAGAGGTACCACTGTACTTGTAATCAGTACTCGAGTTGAGGGAGGATGAGGACGGGTGGCATTCCCCATAAAATAAAAGCCATCAAAATCATCTCCCTGTAAAAATGCCCCCCCCCCCATTCACCCATTCACTTTTTATAGTACATTGTGGAAATATAACTTATAATTCTATAAGTTCGGCTGTGGTTCAGTTGGTAGAGTGGGTCGCCCAATGACCGAGAGGTTGGCGGTTCGCGTCCCGGCTCTGGCTGTCCACATGTCGAAGTGTCCTTGGGCAAGACACTGAACCCTGACTTAGGCCCCCAGTAGGCCTTACCATAGACCTTAGAAACCTACTGGTGTATGAGTGTGTGTGAATGGGTGAATGAGAGGCTAATGTAAAGAGCTTTGAACCATGAAGGTGGAAAAGAACTATATAAGTGCAGAACATTTACCATTTATTGAATTATTTAATCAGAAAGTAGTACGCATGTTGAGTAAAAAATACAATCTGAGGGCACAGAGTTGCTAACATGCAATGAACATGTTGGTCATTTTCAATTGGTTGACATCTGATGCCAGAGGGAGGGACAAACTGCAGTTACAACACTCATGTCAGCAACTCAGCATGGCCAATGTGAAAATTACAGGTGAGCTATGGATCACGACTCCTGAAACTCAATTGTTACTTTTCATTCATCTATACAAAAGTCTGCAGACTCCCCAGAGATAACATGCACAACAACAACACAGCTAGTTTTCCAAGCTTGCTGTGTAGCCATAAAGCTAGCAGAGGTTAGCTCACATTCATTTCTCATTAGCTAGCTGCTAAAACACAGGACTTGTCATAGAGTGATGTTAGCGTTGGGTTTATGAGCGTGGCAGACGTCGAACACATAGGACACGCCCCCCCCCCCCCATGGTTCAAAAGCGGCAATTTGCCCCCCAACATTTTGTCTAATATGTCACATATAAAGTCCTTTCACGATCAGTCCCTTTCTGTTCCCAATTTACATTCAATGTAGGAAACACGAGAGAACGAATCAACTGAACAATCAAGTTAGAGTAAAACATTACGCCCCCCCTCCTCTATTGTAGACTTGGTTTAGCCTAGAATGTTAAGTTGCAGATTTGTTAAAAAATTCTGTGTAGTTTTTTATGGTAAAGAAAGACTGACCAAAAGAGAGACATTTGTTGTTTTTTCCTGCTGGTATGAAACTGATCGTACATGTACTTCTATGGTCAGACCTTGTCTTTGTATGTGGCTTCATGAGAAGTAATAGTGATAACACTGTTTAACGTAATAGTCCTGGTTAGGTTTTCAAAGAAGTTCTGATGTCCCTATGTGGTTCTATTGTGTCACTATTAATAAGCTAGTTTCAGTGGGGACACGTCTTCTAGTGCAGATGCACTAGAAGACATTATTTAGTCATAGAAACAGTTGTGAAAACTATAGCAGCTAAAGCTAACAGCTAACAGCTAACAGCTAGAAGACTGTCATTGAACTGATAAGTTTCCTGTTGCTTAGCAACGTCAACACGTCTGGGCCGTCCTTACACACCTGCTACTCTTACAGACTATAACACTTCAAAACACTAATGAAACTGACGTAGCGCCTGTCCACTGCACACTGGGACATTATTTTGTTGTGAATGGACAGTGTCAACTTATGCTGTTTTAAATGTCTGCATGTCTGTCCACACCGTTGTCCAGCAGGCAGTGGTTTATGCTGGTATTTGTTTTAAAAGACAGTAACATGTATGGAGGTAGAGGAGACACAGATAAGTCTACCTGCACTGAAGAGCATCTAAAAATAAACAATGGCATTTTCTTCCACCAGTATGTAAGTAGTAAGAAGTTAATATTCAAATGAATATCATCATTTAGGTACAATGTACATTAATGGTTATGTGGTCATGATGCAGACAGAGCAGCAAGATTAAGAGAGGGACAGTAGAGGACAGGCAAAGAGGGACAGTAAAGGACAGGCAAAGAGGGACAGTAGAGGACAGGCAAAGAGGGACAGTAGAGGACAGGCAAAGAGGGACAGTAGAGGACAGGCAAAGAGGGACAGTAGTGGACAGGCAGAGAGGGACAGTAGAGGACAGGCAAAGAGGGACAGTAGAGGACAGGCAAAGAGGGACAGTAAAGGACAGGCAAAGAGGGACAGTAGAGGACAGGCAGAGAGGGACAGTAGAGGACAGGCAAAGAGGGACAGTAGAGGACAGGCAAAGAGGGACAGTAGAGGACAGGCAAAGAGGGACAGTAAAGGACAGGCAAAGAGGGACAGTAGAGGACAGGCAGAGAGGGACAGTAGAGGACAGGCAAAGAGGGACAGTAGAGGACAGGCAGAGAGGGACAGTAGAGGACAGGCAGAGAGGGACAGTAGAGGACAGGCAGAGAGGGACAGTAGAGGACAAGCAAAGAGGTACAGTAAAGGACAGGCAAAGAGGGACAGTAGAGGACAGGCAAAGAGGTACAGTAAAGGACAGGCGAAGAGGGACAGTAGAGGACAAGCAAAGAGGGACAGTAAAGGACAGGCAAAGAGGGACAGTAGAGGACAGGCAAAGAGGGACAGTAGAGGACAGGCAAAGAGGGACAGTAGAGGACAGGCAGAGGGACAGTAGAGGACAGGCAAAGAGGGACAGTAGAGGACAGGCAAAGAGGGACAGTAGAGGACAGGCAAAGAGGGACAGTAGAGGACAGGCAAAGAGGGACAGTAGAGGACAGGCAGAGGGACAGTAGAGGACAGGCAAAGAGGGACAGTAGAGGACAGGCAGAGAGGGACAGTAGAGGACAGGCAAAGAGGGACAGTAAAGGACAGGCAAAGAGGGACAGTAGAGGACAGGCAGAGAGGGACAGTAGAGGACAGGCAAAGAGGGACAGTAGAGGACAGGCAGAGAGGGACAGTAGAGGACAGGCAAAGAGGGACAGTAGAGGACAGGCAAAGAGGGACAGTAGAGGACAGGCAGAAAGACAGTAGAGGACAGGCAGAGGGACAGTAGAGGACAGGCAAAGAGGGACAGTAGAGGACAGGCAGAGAGGGACAGTAAAGGACAAGCAAAGAGGGACAGTAAAGGACAGGCAAAGAGGGACAGTAGAGGACAGGCAAAGAGGGACAGTAGAGGACAGGCAAAGAGGGACAGTAGAGGACAGGCAGAGAGGGACAGTAGAGGACAGGCAAAGAGGGACAGTAAAGGACAGGCAAAGAGGGACAGTAGAGGACAGGCAGAGAGGGACAGTAGAGGACAGGCAAAGAGGGACAGTAGAGGACAGGCAGAGAGGGACAGTAGAGGACAGGAAAAGAGGGACAGTAGAGGACAGGCAGAGAGGGACAGTAGAGGACAGGCAGAGAGGGACAGTAGAGGACAGGCAGTGAAGAAGACCAGGTAAGACAAGTCTAAACAACATGAGGATGATGTGATTTTAAAATCTTGTCATACTAATATGTCATATACTATATGTCCACCTGCTTGTGTAATAAAACCATTGCAGATGGTTGTGGTTGGTATTGACTTATGTTATTACTCTGTACATTTATAACATTCAACACCACTTCTGGAACACACAGCTGAAGGACATGCTGTCTCCTTCTAAAGCCTTATGTTCCCACCAGTTTTATCTGTATTTGTCCAACTGTCCCAGGGACTGTAAGGGACATGAGCCACATTTTCAAACACTGACAACTCCTGAAAATGTTCACGGGGGGGGCAGATGACCTGGTAATGCCCAAGGTGACATATTTAACTGGTGCATTAATAGTTAATAGGTAGTCATCATTATAGACATTATTGACTCTATTTCTTTCTCTCTGTAAATTTTAAAACATGCAGTGCCACTTGAATCCAGTAGATGGTACCACATCACAGAAATATTTACCCTGGAGCTGCTAGTTTATAAAACATGATGGTGTGAGGTTATGAACAACATTCATAGCTGAGGAATAGTTCAAATTCCACCTTATTTACATTATTTTAAAATTGTATAATGTGAATATATTTATAAAAGCTACGTTCAAAAACATAAGAAAAGGAACAGTTTTAAAATAATGTATTTATCAGTTTCTAAATATTATATATATTATTATACTACAGAAGCAGCCTCTACAACTCAACTTCAGTCTCTTCAAGTAGGAAAGTTCACTTAATAAAACCATTTAAAAAGAAATAGCCTAGTTAAGAGGATTTAGACCTCGACATTTTGCACATTTATCAATGATACCAACACAATGTAAACTGTAACATGTCAATAACTATTAAATAATAGTTGAGGACATTTAGACCTGGTCATTTCTAGTATTTATCATGGATATTATCACACTAAATAACTAAACAATTAAAACAGCTAAGTGGATATTTACATATTTACATGATAATTTAATTGAAAATGTTACCCAACTCAAAGAAAAATATGACGAATTCAAAGAAAAAAACAATGTTGAAATACCTTGAGTGTTAGACTTTCCTCCTACTGTCCTTTTCCACCTTAAAATGTACTAGAATGCAGGAAATGACAACTAGAAATCTAACTTTTTCTGGGAGAGGCTAACCCTAGAGAACAACTGGAGAACAACTACAGAACAACTGGAGAACAACTACAGAACAACTGGAGAACAACTACAGAACAACTGGAGAACAACTATAGAACAACTGGAGAACAACTACAGAACAACTGGAGAACAACTAGAGAATAACTGGAGAACAACTGGAGAACAACTAGAGAATAACTGGAGAACAACTGGAGAACAACTAGAAAACTAGAGAACAACTAGAGAACAACTGGAGAACAACTAGAAAACTAGAGAACAACTAGAGAACAACTGGAGAACAACTAGAAAACTAGAGAACAACTAGAGAACAACTGGAGAACAACTAGAGAACAACTAGAAAACTAGAGAACAACTAGAGAACAACTGGAGAACAACTGGAGAACAACTAGAAAACTAGAGAACAACTAGAGAACAACTGGAGAACAACTACAGAACAACTGGAGAACAACTACAGAACAACTGGAGAACAACTACAGAACAACTGGAGAACAACTACAGAACAACTGGAGAACAACTACAGAACAACTGGAGAACAACTACAGAACAACTGGAGAACAACTAGAGAATAACTGGAGAACAACTGGAGAACAACTAGAGAATAACTGGAGAACAACTGGAGAACAACTAGAAAACTAGAGAACAACTAGAGAACAACTGGAGAACAACTAGAAAACTAGAGAACAACTAGAGAACAACTGGAGAACAACTAGAAAACTAGAGAACAACTAGAGAACAACTGGAGAACAACTAGAGAACAACTAGAAAACTAGAGAACAACTAGAGAACAACTGGAGAACAACTGGAGAACAACTAGAAAACTAGAGAACAACTAGAGAACAACTGGAGAACAACTAGAGAACAACTGGAGAACAACTACAGAACAACTGGAGAACAACTACAGAACAACTGGAGAACAACTACAGAACAACTGGAGAACAACTAGAGAATAACTGGAGAACAACTGGAGAACAACTAGAAAACTAGAGAACAACTAGAGAACAACTGGAGAACAACTAGAAAACTAGAGAACAACTAGAGAACAACTGGAGAACAACTACAAAACTAGAGAACAACTAGAGAACAACTGGAGAACAACTGGAGAACAACTAGAAAACTAGAGAACAACTAGAGAACAACTGGAGAACAACTATAGAACAACTAGAAAACTAGAGAACAACTAGAAAACTAGAGAACAACTAGAGAACAACTGGAGAACAACTAGAGAACAACTAGAAAACTAGAGAACAACTAGAGAACAACTGGAGAACAACTGGAGAACAACTAGAAAACTAGAGAACAACTAGAGAACAACTGGAGAACAACTATAGAACAACTAGAAAACTAGAGAACAACTAGAGAACAACTGGAGAACAACTAGAAAACTAGAGAACAACTAGAGAACAACTGGAGAACAACTAGAAAACTAGAGAACAACTAGAGAACAACTGGAGAACAACTAGAGAACAACTAGAAAACTAGAGAACAACTAGAGAACAACTGGAGAACAACTGGAGAACAACTAGAAAACTAGAGAACAACTAGAGAACAACTGGAGAACAACTACAGAACAACTGGAGAACAACTACAGAACAACTGGAGAACAACTACAGAACAACTGGAGAACAACTACAGAACAACT
The DNA here is from genome assembly GCA_020466265.1 of Siphamia tubifer. NCBI lineage: Eukaryota > Metazoa > Chordata > Actinopteri > Kurtiformes > Apogonidae > Siphamia > Siphamia tubifer. Next base: position 4,363,294 of record CM035803.1, read on the forward strand.
GGAGAACAACTACAGAACAACTGGAGAACAACTACAGAACAACTGGAGAACAACTACAGAACAACTGGAGAACAACTACAGAACAACTGGAGAACAACTAGAGAATAACTGGAGAACAACTGGAGAACAACTAGAGAATAACTGGAGAACAACTGGAGAACAACTAGAAAACTAGAGAACAACTAGAGAACAACTGGAGAACAACTAGAAAACTAGAGAACAACTAGAGAACAACTGGAGAACAACTAGAAAACTAGAGAACAACTAGAGAACAACTGGAGAACAACTAGAGAACAACTAGAAAACTAGAGAACAACTAGAGAACAACTGGAGAACAACTGGAGAACAACTAGAAAACTAGAGAACAACTAGAGAACAACTGGAGAACAACTACAGAACAACTGGAGAACAACTACAGAACAACTGGAGAACAACTACAGAACAACTGGAGAACAACTACAGAACAACTGGAGAACAACTAGAGAATAACTGGAGAACAACTGGAGAACAACTAGAAAACTAGAGAACAACTAGAGAACAACTGGAGAACAACTAGAAAACTAGAGAACAACTAGAGAACAACTGGAGAACAACTAGAAAACTAGAGAACAACTAGAGAACAACTGGAGAACAACTGGAGAACAACTAGAAAACTAGAGAACAACTAGAGAACAACTGGAGAACAACTATAGAACAACTAGAAAACTAGAGAACAACTAGAAAACTAGAGAACAACTAGAGAACAACTGGAGAACAACTAGAGAACAACTAGAAAACTAGAGAACAACTAGAGAACAACTGGAGAACAACTGGAGAACAACTAGAAAACTAGAGAACAACTAGAGAACAACTGGAGAACAACTATAGAACAACTAGAAAACTAGAGAACAACTAGAGAACAACTAGAGAACAACTGTTCTGTCAGGCTCATGTACGACTCCATTGTACGGCTTGACCAGAGGTCTGTGGTGATGGCGTAGAATCCCTGTGATAGTAGTTTATTTGCAACTTCTTGGCGACAATTGTTGTATAATGCAGGCAAAGCTGACCGTGTGAAGTGATGACGCGACGGTAATGAATACTGCTTATCCAGGGTTTTGATCATATATTTGAAGCCCGAGTTTGACAGTGTTGATTGCGCACATGCCTTTAGCCAAGTGATGGGAAATGGACTTTGTAATTTGTTTGTGTCTATCTGATGTGGTTGAGTATGGAGTGGCAGCGTAAAGTGAATCTCTGAGTGAAGACTGAGCAGAAGTGGAAGTTGACTGTGTAGTCTTTGGCTCGGTGCTTCTTTGTTTAAGTACCTCATCATAGAAGGTTCAGTGGTTAAATCTTAGGTGGTTGAAAAGTTTCGTCGTGTTGCCAGTTGGAGCAGAGATGACAACAAAGCACTTTTTGCATATTATGAGTCTTTGCTCCGCGTCTTCTTCCTCATAGACAAGGTGTTCCCAAATGACTGAATTAGTCTTTTTCCTTTTGCCTACAAGCTGTTTTTCCTGCAGCTCTGCCATTGTTCAAATCACCTTTCCACATGTAGCTAGTAGATGCAAACAGCGGGGCGTGCATGAGCTGTGGACTCACGAACGCACTTGCACATGAACACACGCACAATGAAGCGTTAATAATCGTATTTTCTCGATTACACATTTTTGGTAATTGACCAGCCTAATAATTGTAATCGTGATCGAAATTAATTTAATTGCACAGCCCTAGGTGTGAGTGGAATGTTATGTTTTTAAATCAATCACCAATTCCTTTGTTTTTTCTGCATTTAAAATCAAGTTGTTTCACCTGCACCACTTCACTGTAGTTGGCCTCCTCTTTCTGAATGAGACCCACCACAGTCGTGTCATCCACATACTTAATAGTGTGATTTGTGCTGAATTTTGCACAACAATCGTGGGTCATTTGAGTAAAGAGGGGACTCAGAACACACCCCTCTGGGAACTTATGCTCAGTAAGATTGTATTCAACCTGTTCTTCCCTCCCCACACATACTGAGGCCCGTCTGTTAAGAAGTTAAATATCCAGTTCTGCATGGGGGTACTCAATCTGAGAGGGCTAAGTCTACTGACCAGATGCTGAGGGACGATCATATTAAATGCTGAACTCACATCCACAAACAGCATAGGGACGAGGGCATCCCTGTTCTCCAGATGTTCCAGAGTCAGATGAAGTGCAGTGGATATGGCATCCTCTGTAGTGCAGTTGGGGCAGTATGCAAATTGAAGTGGATCTAGTGAAAGGGGCAAGACCGAAGTAGTGTAGTCCTTGACCAGCCTTTCAAAGCACTTCATTATTATCGATATTAAAGCAACATGTTAAAGCAACAGGTTAACATCTGTGTCAAACTGTTGTGTCCTCATGCTTCAAAACCTCATAAGTTATTTCAGTCACAGTCACAACTTTAAATGACTATGTCTGTAAGGACATGTGTCAACTGTTCCGCACAACCTTTTAATACGCAGCCTGGAATGTGGTCTGGGCCTGCAGCTTTCCTCGGATTGACTTTCCTCAGGGTACGTAGAACATCAGCTGGGTCCAGACACAGTGCCTGTTCATTGGAATGAGGGGGGGCATCACTGGTGATGTGTCATTTAGTGCTTTGAACCTTCCAAAAATAATTATTTAGTTCATTTAGAAAGTTAGAACTATCATTAGATTTGTAATCTGAGATGGATTTAATTGCCTGCCACAGTTTCCTGGCGTTCCTATGGTTCTCAAAATGAGTCCTCATTTTATGTCCATGGGCCCTTTTAACCATTTTGCTCACTTTGTTCAGTTTAGCTCTCTCTGTTCCGAGGGCAGCCAAGTCTCCGGATTTAAAAGCACAGTCTCATTTTTAATGTTGCTCACACGTCAGCTGTCATCCATAGTTTGTCTTATGCTCTGACAATGATGGTTTGTGTGGTGCAGACATCTGTACATTTATTTATGTAGCTGCACACAGTCATTGCATATTCATTTGTGTCACTCCCTTGTTTGTGGTAGCTGCCTCACTAACACACAGCCCAGAAGCGCCACCATGGCTCCCTCTGGCCATAGCCTCACCTGTTTTTTTAGATGGTTTTTCCCAGGTGAGCCGAGGTCTGTATGCTGGAGTTAGCATGACTGAGATGTGGTCAGATGAGCCGAGGTGTGGGCAAGGGGCTTCCCTGAATGCACCTTTAATGTTAGTGTCGACATGTTCCAGTGTGCTGGTTCCTCTGGTGGGAAAATCTACATGTTGATAAAAATGAGGCAAGACTTTCTTCATGTTTGCCTGCTTGAAATCCCCAGCAACAATGACAGCTCCCTGTGGGTATGTGGTTTGCAAATGGTTTATGCATTTAAAGAGTGTGTCCAAGGCTACTATAGAATCAGTCATATTCATAGTGGCTGTTTACATTCCTCCAGATGCTGACAGTTCACGCAGAAGGTAAAAGGGTCATAACCTCAATGTCCACAGAACAGTGTGTGTAATTCTTTATTGCGTCCACACACCATCTGTTATTTGTGTAGATAATAGCATCCCGTGTATTGCTGCTGAGAGCGCTGCTCCCGTCTTAGTAGTTAGCTCCGCCAGGCTGATCACTGTCTCCGTACCAGGTCTCAGTGAAAACAAAAACACAGCAGTCCCTCATCTCCCGCTTTGATGTTAAATCCAACCTGAGATAGTCTTGTTTATTTTTGAGTGTACGAACGTTTGCCACTAACATGGATGGTAGTGGCGTTCTACATGGATTAGCCTTTGCCTTCACACTGAAAACACTGCGTACACCTTGCTTCCGTTTCCTCATGCACCGCCGCCGTCTTGTGCCCTAGATGTTGATAGTGCTGCTGGATGATGACGGCTGTGAGCTGGCTTCCCTGCCTGTACGTAGCAATGATAGTTCCTTCACCAAAACCATGGTGTTAGGATCTACAAAACACATCTTCTGTTTCCTGCACAGTAACAAGGCTATGACATCTGTATGATCGTGGTTCCATACCGATCAGTGTCGAATTGTTCTATTTTCGTAGAGATGTGATTTTCTCCTGCGCCTCTGCCACCAAGGGCGACACCATGCTTTACTCATGATTTAGACTTTTTAGCGCATGATTTTGATGTTTTATCACATAATTTTGACTGTTTCTAGAGGTCAAAGGTGACGTGTCCAAATTAACTTGTGTAACACTGTGTCAGACATATGACACTATAACTTAATCAATATATCATCATATCATCATAATATTACACACACTGACACAAATGTACATATAACCAAATTATCAATATTGCAAAAGGTCAAGGTGGCATTTACCAAAAAGGTCAAAATCATATTATTGGCTCAGGTTGTCATAGAAACTGGAGAATGGAACAAAAATTTTATTTGGCATTCTCTGAATACTAGTTAAAGTGGTTTTTGTCTTTGGTAGAAAAAGGTTTGTAATTTTTTTTTCCTACTTGGATTTAAAATTTAGTTTGTTAAAACACGTCAAATTAAATAAAAATAACTGTCCAGTCACACAGGTGAGGTTGTGCTGGGGGAAAATAAGATACTAATTAAGTCAAAATAAACACTTTTTTGATTACATATGAAGACAAAATCAAAAGTATTGGAAAAACAGCTAAAAGGGTTAATGTTCTAAAGGGTTAGTGTTCTAACACTTTGTTCATATTGTTCTAACTGTCCTGCTTTATGTGCACATATGTCTATAGTTATCTACATTTATGGGTAAATGTGGGATTATGTATCTGTGGACATTTCTATTTATGGTACGAGTGCATATTTAACAATATTAATTCTATTCATACTCACACAGATGCTGCTGTCATCTAAGATAATGTACATTATTCTGCACCATTATATGTAGGGTTCCATAATATTAAATGGTAAACGGTTAAATGTTCTTCACTTCTATAGTTGTTCAAAGCTCTTTACATTAGCCTCACATTCATCCATTCACACACACTCATACACCAGTAGGTTTATAAGGTTCTGTCCGTCCTACTGGGAGACTTCTTGCAGCTATATTTTGAAAGCACACATATAATGGATGATTTCTGAGGGTTTTTCATATATAAAGGTTATTATGCAAAGTCTAAATCATGAGATACAAAGTCTAAATTCACTAAGATCAACCTGAATTAATCTATATATAAGACGCACTGCGTTCTTTAGAGCAAATTAAAGTCTTTTGAGTGTCACTTCATAGTCTGGAAAATACATTATTCATAACGGTATCATCTTACCGATGGATTAGAAACATGGCCACCTTAGTATGGGTTTGGGGCCCTGTTGAACCACATTTAGTAATAAACATTCAAAATGTAATAACATTTTCATTTCATTTTATAATAAATGTTTCTTCATTATATAATAAGTTATTCCATTTTTCAGCAGCAGGTGCTTTAGTGGTGTGACATTAAAACTAAAGGAGCAGTTTGGTTTAATTACCAGCCAAGACATAAACCAATTAGACATTAGGCCCATTGAAATTATAGATATATTTAGTAAATAGAAATGTTTGTTTAACCTTTTGAGGTAATCATTTGTCTTTTTTTCCATATCTCATTTTTTACCTTTTATCTCATTCATTGGTTGATTGGTGAAAATGATAAGTTCAACCTTAACAGCGTCAGTTTGTTTACAGAGCTGCTGTGACCACATCATTTATCCACTAATATTCAGTTTAACCTTTTGAGGAAATTTCATATTCGTTTAACAACAACAACAACATTTATATTTACTAAATGTATCCAGAATTTCAGATTGGTTTATGTCTTGGTTGGTCATTAAATATATTAGACATTAGGACAAACAGCTCCTTTAGTTTTAATGTCACACCTTATTATACAAATATATATTAAACATTATAAAATTAAATGAAAAAGTTATTACACTTTGGACGTTTATTATAAAATGTGGCTCAACAGGGCTGTAGTGGGAATATTATAATATGATTAACATATTAAAGGTAGATGTGAGCCACAGGCAGAGCACTTTGTGGCTCTGTCTGTGAAAAGTGCTATATAAATAAAATGTACTTACTTACTTACTATGTTGGAAAACTGTTCCTGTTAGTTTTATTTTGAAAGAAACCCATGCCCCTTCATCAGCCCACCCCTCAAAAAGACGCCTTCAAAAATACACGAACGCTCTGCTGTCTGTTGGTGAACCTCAGTGATCGCTCCATTCACCACAACATCAATTATCATCTGAAATAACAAAACAACCAACAGTTTGTGTCACATGAAGCTTCGCTAACAAAAGGTTTAGAAGAATGAAATAAATATGTGAAAACTAATGGATAAGGACAATAACCTTTTTACAACATTTGTTTGTCTATATATGTTCAGTCCTGAGATGAACTAGAGACTCATACAGGGTGACCTCTGACCCCGCCTTCACCTGCTGGAGCTGGATTAGACCCCCAGTGACCCCTGTGACCCCTGTGACCCTAGTGAGGATAAAGCGGGTTCAGATGACGAATAACATGTTTATGCATGTTTATGTTATTGTATTATTTATTTTTCAGTGCATTTTAGTATATTTTTAGTGCATTTACTCTATAGTTGCAGAAAAAAATATATTAGACCAACCAAAGTCATCAAAAACAGTCCAATCCTAACTCCTGTGTTTATCATGTGACTAAGACAGAAAAGAAAGAGTGAATTAACAAAATCAGTTTTTATCAGAACAATGACACATATTGATGGAAGAGCTGAAGTGATTTTTTTTATCCAGAAAACATGTTAAATAGACAAATATCAGCTGTGAAATTCAACTACTGTGAATTATTAGTGTTGGTTCGATTATATTCGTCCAAACAAATGGACTTTTAGTTGAACCAGAACAATAGTATGTGTCCACACTGCTGTGTCTAATATAAAAACTATAAAAGAATGCAGATTTACCCCTGGCTGCTGCTCGTCCTGATGAAACTGTGAAAAGTGAATCCGTTTGTGCTGTTGTCGTGACGACAGCCAGTGGTGACTGACATTTACGACCAAACCAACACACGCTATAATCCTTCTGAACACACTTAATCCAACAACCAACAACCACACTATATATACTCACTCCTGTCTCTACACTCCTCCCTCCCTCCCTCTCTCCTCCATCCCTGTCCTCTCTCCCTCCTCCTGTCTTCTCCCCCTCTCCTGCTCTGCCCCCCCCTCTTCTCCTCTGTCTCTCCTCCAACTCCTTCATATATTTTAAATATTTTTATTTTTTTTGGAGGGGGTGTTGTTCAGTACTCTTTCTTCCTCTGTCCTCAGTCTCCATCTGTTTCCTTCACTTTCCCACTCTTACCGTGGACCTTCTTCCTCTCTTACTCGCTTTAAATACGTCAACAGATCACAAAGCTTCTTAACTCTTCACTGCTTTTATCCTGGCTGTACACACACACACACACACACACACACACACACACACACACACACACTAACAGCGTTAAACAAAGGCAGAATAAGTGTAGAGTCGTGCATTAAACATGTAGAGCTTTAAACATCTGGGTCTGGAAGAGGACAGTCACTGGGTCACAGATTAAAATTCATCCTCCAGAAAAATAAAAACAGCCAGCTGCCTATTTACAGAATAATGACAGTTTATGTGAGTATTATGTTAGTGGCCGTTAGTGTTTTAGTTATAGAAAAGACAAAGGTCTGACACAAATAATGGAGGTTATTTAATACAGACTGATATTATGAGGGCAGGTGGGTCATGTTATGGTACAGTCTGTCACCTCTGTCAGCAACGGTGTGAACTTGACCTTTGCTCAAAAATCCTATTTGAATTTCATTTGGAAATTAATTAAGATACTTGAATTATTTTTAATAATTAATTATATAACCCTGAAAATGTCTCACCAACATCAGTATCCAAATTAAGTATTATATTCAGTCCACCAGGGGGCAGTATTCAGTCCCATTTCACCCCTTTATATTTACTGTGGGAGAATACTAAAAACCAGGAAAAAGGAAAAAATATTTACAAAAGACCCCAAAAAAAAGTTGGTCTCAATTATCATTCTTCAACACTCAGATTTGGGATTGGACAGTGGCTGTTTTCAACTCCAAAACTCTATCTCCACAAAAAAAAAAGTCAAACTTCAACTCAACTCAGTTAACTGGGAAAAGCCCAACAGGGTCGTCTTTCCCCGCTGATTCTGCCAAGCCATTCCCTTGGCTGTGGTTTCGCTAGAGGGCAAGTAGGGACAGTGGGAATATCGTTCATCCATTCATGCACGTCACTAATTAGATGACGAGGCATTTGGCTACCTTAAGAGAGTCAGAGTTACTCCCACCGTTTACCCGTTTATTTCTTCACTTTGACATTCAAAGCACTGGGCAGGAATCACACCACGTCAACACCCACCGTGGGCCTTCGCGATGCTTTGTTTTAATTGAACAGTCAGAGTCCCCTGGTCCGCACCAGTTCTAAGTCAGCTACTAGACTCACCGCAGCGGCCTCCCTACTTGTCGCAGCCTAGCCCTCGCAGCTCCCGTTGCCAGCGACGGCCGGGTATGGGCCCGACGCTCCAGCGGCATCCATTTTCAGGGTTAGTTGATTCAGCAGGTGAGTTGTTACACTCCTTAACGGATTCCAACTTCCATGGCCACCGTCCTGCTGTCTATATGAACCAACACCTTTTCTGAGTTCTGATGAGCATTGCATCGGTCACCTTAACCCAGCGTTCGGTTCATCCCGCAGCACCAGTTCTGCTTACCAAAAGTGGCTCACTCACATTCCATGCCCAACTCCAAGCCAGCGAGCTGGGCTTCTAGGTTGAGAACCCACGTGGACCACAACCGTTTACCTCTTAATGGTTTCACGCCCTCTTGAACTACCTCTTCAAAGGTCTTTTCAACTTTCCCTTAACGTACTTGTCGACTATCGGTCTTGTGCCGGTATTTAGCCTTAGATTGAGTTTACTACCCGCTTTGGGCTGCATTCCTAAACAACCCGGCGCGACGGGGGCCGTTACTGGACTCGCACTGTAAATGGGCTGAGCCTCGATCAGAAGGACTTGGGCCCTGGAGCGACACCGGGCAAGCGGTCTTCCGTTGGCACATTTCCCACGCCCGCCTGTCGGATGGGGATTCAGCGCTGGGCTCTTCCCTCGCTGCTACTGAGAGAATCCTGGTTAGTTTATTTTCTTCGCTTAAATTCAGTGGGTCGTCTCATCTGATCTGAGGTCACAGTCAGAGAACAAAGGAGGGTGGAGAAGAGGAAATAGGGGGCAAAAAACAGGCGGGAAGCCCTGGGAGAGAGGGCAGGGGGCCGGCGAACTGTCCCCGCAACCCGACTCCTGCCGCCTCAATCCCGCCGGGGCACCCCTTGCGCCCGGAGCGACCCGCTCTTTTCTTTCCGCCTACACTCTTCTGCCCCCTGCTCACAAGCTCGGTTTGACTGGACGCCGGCCGGAGCGAACGGAACCCAATCGGGAACCCAACCAGGCGCTCCGCCACATCGAGACCTGATGCGCGTAATGCGGGCAACGCGATGAAAGAAACAACCGGCAGCCATGCCTGACTGACGCCAGGCCTGGCGGGGCTGACCCACACCCGCAACCACCCGGGAACTGTTCACGCTGAAGGGGAAGCGGAAACCGGCTCGTCCGACACCCGAGGTCATCTGCACTTAGGGGGGGGACGAAGGCAGAGCCGGAAAAGGCCCTGACTCCATCCAGACTCGGGCGTACTTTTCAGTTTTGCAAAAAACTGAATTGAATGCGGCAACTGTTCTCAATTACATAAAGAACTTAATCATATTTGTGAAGTTTCTCAAAATGAATTGGGAACTCCAAGAGCTTGATGAGGCACATTACCAAAGATGTGAACGCTTCAGAGACATGCTCCACATCCTGAGAAATCCTGTCTTCAAAATGCTGTCACAGCATATGGTACAAAAAAGGTAAATATGTCCACTCAGCTGACACTATATGTGACCCGCCACCACGAAACCAGGCATAAGTCGCGCTGAGCCGTTCAGAGCTACAGCCAAATTTAGGCTGGAAGGTGATTTGTTATTTGTGTTTACACCTTATCAAAAAACGGTACCTTAACACCTCTATGTTCACTTCCTGTGGTCATTACATTGAAATCCAATCAATAAAGGTGTTTATTGAGTCAATTATTTAAGCGGCGACAAAAGTTCAGGTATTGCTGAGCAAAGACAAAGACGACTTCCACCTCTTTTCGCCGAACAAAACGATCTCCATTCCGTGGGTAAACACCCAAGTGTTTGGTACGAGGTAAAAGCTTATATTGAATGTTCTGTCCAATGGTGTAAGCCAAATGATTATAATACGTCACACTTCTGTCCTATTATTATAATATATAAAACTTCTGTGACATGTCCATCAGAGTGTCCTTTAACATCTGTCAACAATTTGTGTCAATCGGATACAAATTATTATGCGTTGCTAAGGACTTCCTACATCAAAACAGTCCAAAACTTTAACGGACAATATCTAAAAATATGCAAATTGTAAAATATGTCCAAATGTGGATATTAAAATGACCATAACTTTGGTTCTACTTGTGATAGAAACATCATTTTTTCACCATCTTAAACCTTAGTTTCCACTCTACCAAGATACACACATAACTCAATTTTGATTTCCAGACACTTATGCCTGGTTTTGTGGTGGTGGGTCACATATTTGTCTTCACTCACGTTACAGTTCACTGCTGCTATGAACATTCAAACAGCTTTTTTCATATCATGTGTCTTTTCTATGATTTGAGGTGGGATCATTTGGTCAGTGGGATGAAGAGCGTAAGGAAGTGTCAGGAAATCCTAAAGGTGGCGAGGAAAGACTTCCTTAATCTACATGGGAAACTGATGAATGGCCAACCACTCACTGACCACGACGAGACCATCTACTGCTACTACCTGGAGGCTGTCCTGTGTCCAATATTTCCAGCACCCAGGAGCTGTGGAGGGAATGACTAAGATGGTGAGTTAACTTGATGAGCTGTCTCCTGCTTATTTGTAAATGTATGCATTAATAGACTCTGATTGTTCTGTAGGTGGACGAGTATGTCAATAAAAAGGGATCCAGTGGCTGTATAGTGATTGGCATCAAACGCCACAAGACTGCGACCCAGCAGGTGCCAGCATTCAGCCTGACCATGGAGGAGGATGCTTTAGGATCTTTTTTTTGATAGTCCAGCTGTCTTATGCTTGTCCAGTCACCACTGTGTGTACTGCTCACAGTTGAATCCAGTCAAGTAACTGTGTCTTGTTCCCATAGTCGTTTGATGCGTACTACCAGCACATAAGACCCGAGTATGAAACGAGCCACTGCTTCCTTCTTCATAAGCAGCAACGGAAAACCACTTCATAAAGTGACTAATGACATCCATAGACTCCAGGACATGTATGCATCTACACAAATGCACAAATGACACTATTGGCTTTGTCCTACGTTTGTGTGCTACTATCATGACTACAAAAGATGAATGTGGCTGAATTATGATTCAAAATAGTTTAGATTTTTCTTTATTTCCACAAATCTAGCCTCACTTTTCTCTTTCACCTAGGGCTGGGCGATTTTCTCTTTTAAAAAAATCTCAGATTTTTTCCCAAAAAAACTCGATTCACGATTCATGATACGATTTTTTTTTTCGTCTTCTTTTTTTTTAATTAAAAATTTTAATACATTTTTTATAAATTTTGTTGGAAAAAAGAAAGCTTAAAATATTTTAACAACTAAAACAATATACATTAATACTCATATTATATGAAAAACATTGCAAAAAACGTAGTAGTGCAAAAGTAAGATAAAAAGAAAACTAGTAACATTTTTACTTTGTAAGGACAAAATAAAACAAAACCTTATTATCAATCAAACTACTTCAATAAACCTGAACATGTTACCAATATTTTGGATATATGATGTTATTGTGTCTGTTATCGCTCCACATCGTGCTCCATGTTTATCATAAGTTGTGCCACGAGAAAAGCTTTCAGTCAGTGTTTGTTGAACATTTTGAAGAAGTGCTGGCAGCGCTAGTCTTTGCCTTTTCTAACAGTTCTGCCCCCCTCGCTTCAGATGTGAACACAGTGGTCGTACCGCTACCGTCAACAACAACAGTCTGAAGACACAGCTGACAACCAGGCAGTAGCTGGGCTTCGTCAGACCCTAAAAACCCAAACCAATTCCACACAACTGAACCTTTAAAACCTTTTTAGGAGTCAGTATGTCTCCCCATATTGCTCCCTGTGCCTCAGAAGAAAGGGATCGTAGGCGGGGCCTGGGGTGAAACACTACGGAAAGCAGCCTGGTTCATGGTTTTCTTTTTGAGAGGAAAAAAAGGGCAAAAAATGTGTGTGTGTGTGTGTGGGTGGGGGGGGTGGGGGGTGGGGTGAATCGGATTGCACGATTTTCCTAAAATATGAATCGATTTTGCCATAAAACTCGATTTTAAATCTAAATCGATTTTTTGCCCAGCTCTACTTTCACCCTTAATCATTCAATGTTGTTCATTTGCTTTCTACATCTACTACATTTTCACTTCAACAGATTAATGAAAAATGACATGTTTATTTTTGTTTTGTCACATTCATGCATTTGTCTACAGTATCTTTTTAATGTTCATGTTAATAAAAACTGTCAAGTGTCGCCCTAGTCACAGATCTATTATCCAGTCATATCATACTATCCTTTAACAGGTACAACGTGGAACCTGCCAGCAGCCAGGAAGTGACGAGGGCTGCAGAGACCAAGTCAGCCAATAAGTTTACTCCTCAACAGAAGGAGAAAGTGGCCCAGTACCTGGCTCACACCACCCAAGTGGCCAGTGCACACTACAGGATGGTGAACATTGAACAGACAGCGCACACTGCTGAGCTGATGATGCTACTGCACAAGTAGGTGTTCTGTTCTCATCTACACATAATCACCAGTGAATTGTTTTTTTTAATCAAAAATATGTGTTGTGTGTTTAGTAGGTTATAAATGTATAATACATTGGAAAGCGAGCTTAAAGCCGCACATGGACCAAACTTTCCATACACTAAGGTATTAGGGCTATTAGGGCTGTGTCTGTGTCTCACTGATACTGATACGTAAACATTCCATTCATACATGAATGGAATGGATAGGATTATAATAGTTGGTGATTTGAACATACATGTCGATAACAACGCTGACTCTCTTAGTAATGCATTTAGTGACCTACTAGACGGATTAGGCTTTATCCAAAATGTTAATAAACCAATCCACATTCACAGACATACTCTCGATCTGATCTTAACACTTGGTGTTGAAATTAATGACCTTGTCGTTTTTACCCATAATCCCATACTCTCAGATCACTTTTTAATGACCTTCCAGGTTTTGTTTGAGGATATTTCTACCTCAGTGATTAAAACGCAAATGAAAAGGATACTATGTGACCGTGCTGTCTCAAAGTATAAAGAGTTAATTCAGTCCATATTTGTGTCTATGTCATGTGATTATGTAAAGGACACATTTAGTCCCAGTATAAGTGATGAGTTAGTCGATAGTGCCATGCTCACACTACAAACTACGCTAGATATAGTTGCCCCCCTTAAGTTAAAAACTACTAAGATTAGATTAACCTCCCCATGGTACAACGCTGACACTCGCTCCATTAAACAAGCAACACGTAAATTAGAGGCAATGGAGGCGATCCAACTTAGAAGATTCTCTCAATGCCTGGAAAAATATCTTAATAAAGTATAATCAAGCTTTGCGTACAGCCAAAACTAGATATTACTCATCCATAATAGAAGAAAACAAGAATAATCCTAGATTCCTGTTCAGTACTGTAGCCAGACTGACAAACAGACACACCTCCGTGGAACCAGTTATTCCATCCACGCTCCATCCTGGTGATTTCCTGCAGTTCTTTAACAATAAAATATCAACTATTAGAGACAAAATAGACACATTTCTCCCAAATATTAGATCAGAAAAAGTAGCGCTTTCAAACCTAGGCCTTTTTATAAATCCCTCTGTAACACTAAATAATTTCACCACTGTAGACCAAACTGATGTCATATCTATTATCATGTCTTCCAAATCATCACCTGCCTCTTAGATCCAATTACAACTAAACTCTTTAAACAGATTCTGCCCCTAATTATTAGCACTGTCCTAAATATAATTAACACTTCATTAATTACTGGATATGTGCCACAGTCATTTAAATATGCTGTTATTAAACCAATTCTGAAAAAGCCTACCCTAGATCCTGACATTTTAGCCAATTATAGGTCTATATCTAATTTGCCCTTCCTGTCAAAGGTTTTAGAACGAGTAATAGTTAAACAGCTGTGCCAATTCCTGCAAGATAATAGTTTATTTGAACAGTTTCAGTCTGGCTTTCGTGCCCATCATAGCACTGAAACAGCGTTAGTTAAAGTTACTAATGACTTATTATTAGCCGCTGACATCGGACTAATATGGGTCCTGGTGTTATTAGACCTTAGTGCAGCCTTTGACACCATCGACCACAGTATCTTAGTGCACAGATTAGAATGTGATATAGGTATTAGAGGAGCAGCCCTCTGCTGGTTTAAATCATATTTATCTAATCCATACCAATTTGTTCACATCAACAAACAATCATCGCAGTCCTCCAGAGTTAATTATGGCGTTCCTCAAGGGTCAGTCCTTGGGCCTATTTTGTTTACACTATATATGCTCCCTTTAGGTAACATCATTACAAATCATGGCATTAATTTTCATTGTTACGCCGATGACACACAGCTATATTTATCGATTAAACCTGATCAGACCAGACAAATAGATAAACTAAGTACTTGTGTACAAGACATAAAAATTTGGATGAGTGCCAATTATCTTTTACTGAACCCTGAAAAAACTGAAGTCGTTATAATTGGTCCTAAAGATGCGAGAGACTCCCTAACTGACCAGATAGTTACTCTGGACAACTTAAGTGTAACACCCAGTGCCACAGTTAAAAATTTAGGAGTTTTATTTGATCCAGATCTTTCATTCAAAATGCATATTAACCAAACTTGCAGAACAGCCTTCTTTCACCTGCGCAACATAGCCAAAATTAGGAATATTCTGTCTAAAACGACTGCAGAAAAATTAATTCATGCATTTGTTACATCACGATTAGATTATTGTAACTCCTTACTTGTAGCATGTCCTAAAAAGCTTCAACTGGTTCAAAATGCAGCAGCAAGATTATTAACAGGATCAAATAGAAGAGAACACATCACGCCTGTGCTCCAAACCCTTCACTGGCTTCCAGTTGAGTCTAGAATTAAATTTAAAATCCTCCTCCTTACATATAAAACCATTAATGGTATGGGCCCCTCTTATCTTAAAGATGATCTGGTTCCGTACCAACCCAATAGAACCCTTCGTTCTCAGAATGCAGGTTTACTGAAAGTTCCTAGGGTTTCTAAAAGTACAGTAGGAGCTAGAGCCTTTAGTTACCATGGTTACTGTCTTATGGAATCAGCTTCCATTTAATATTAAAAACGCCGAAACAGTCTCTACATTTAAAATTAGGCTTAAAACATTCCTGTTTGAGAAAGACTATGGTCAGGTTAGTTAAAAATGATGTGACTCATATATCATGTATACATGATGTATGAGTCACAGTTCAGTCTAGGCTGCCCTAGGAGTTAGAATGCTGGGGGAAGTACATACACTGAGTTCTTTCTTCTCTTTCTCTTCCTCACACCTGTTTCTGTCATTTTTATAACATATCTTTCATACCAAGTCTGTTCATGACTAGTCACCTGGTGTCCCCTTTCCCCCCTCCCCCCCTGGGGGGAGTGGTGGTTTTCCTGACAGTGCCTGCACGGGAGCCATGGACGACAGGATCTGGAGTATCTCGCCTGTGCTGACCTGTGACCCCGGACCACCGCCCCTGCCTGTCTGGACCAGCCCCCCTTCCTGCATTTATAAATGGACGTTCATCTATAGTCTGTCCGTCCATGGGAGTGGATCTGTCCTTCAATGTGGTTCTCCTCAACATTTCTTCTTTTTCCCACTGGGTTTGGAAGTTTTTTCTTGCCGAGAAGGAGGGTCTAAGGACAGAAGGAGGGTCTAAGGACAGGGGATGCCTGGGACTTTTCATGTATTTCTGTAGTTGATTATGTTTTTGTAAAGCCCTCTGAGACGACTTTGTTGTGATTTAGGGCTTTATAAATAAAATTGAATTGAATTGAATTGAATACATCCCTGAGTGGAAGGTTGTCTCCAGAGACATGGTGTGGTTACAGTGGTATGAGAAGGACAGTGTTGGTCCCTGTCATACCACCCTCGGAATGTTTAGAAGAGTATAAAAGAGTTGTAGTTTAGATGGAGCATCAGAACATCTGACGACAGCTCGTTCTGTTCATGTTCTGACTTGCATGCAAGTTCCAAATTAAGTTGTTCATTTCTTCAATAAATAATTGTTTCTGACTTGAACAGTTTTCTCTCCCTGTGTGATATAAAAACTTCCACAACACATGTCTGGAAGAACTCATGGACTATTTGCCTCTCAACCACCCAATGTACTGTCTCGAGCTGTTCTCCGTGCAGAAGGCATTTTTCTTCCCGGAGATCAACTTAAAGGAAGGCGTCCATCAACAATTCACCTGGATGAGAAAGGAGAATACAGACTCTGCCGGGCTCGGGCAGGCCGGACTGGAAATACTCTGGACGTTCAGGGCAGAGTACATCCGAGGGTACATCAGGAAACACGCGAAGTGGCCGTCTGTTCTGTTGGGGACCTCTTGCCTAGGAATATTACGGTACTCCAGGAGCTCCGGGGAATGGCCAGCTGAAGGCCGATGGAACTATGGAATGTTCAAGCACGTCCAGTTACTATATCAAGGGACTCCACTCGAATATGATCCAGACCTGAATGACATCATTACAGACAAGGCCATCATTCAAGATCGAACTAGATGGACATTCGAATACAACGCGGAAGCCTACTTAAGGAAACACGGAAGACGACTAGAGAAGCAACACCCCGAGCCTGGGCACAAAAGACTTATCAAGGCTGCTCTCGCCGGAGAACTCGATGAACTCAAAGAAAAGCTCAAGGGCTATGAGGAAGGAGTGATAGATGCTGAAGATCTTGTTACCATACTGGTGCCTAAGGAGAGGGAGCTCAAGGTCAAGGGAAGGTATTTCTCTAAACAGTCACTCAAGACCCGGGTTTATCAAGTACTATCCAAGCTCAACTTGAAGAAGCACGTGATGGAGTACTTCAGAACGCACACGATGACAACTTCAGCAACATAACTTTCCCATATTCTCGACAGGATATCCTCCCAAGTAACCTCAAAGAACGCATTTGAAAGAAGGGTGACTTTGTTTTATTTATCACAAATAAATCAGTTCTACCTGCTGTTATCAAATATCTAGAATACATGTGTTTAGGGTCAAATTAATACCTACATAAAAATGAAATGAATACACCCCGTCTTCAGTAAGTCATGTTATTAATAAGTTATATTTTAATGATCATCACAGTAACCTGAACTGAACTTCAATCCTATAATGTCTTATTATTTTAATTATAATAATTATTATCATTATTTAGTCTTAATTTAATATATTTTTTAAACCACATAGTTTTAAATTAGTAGTCAGTCCATCCTTAAACTCATCTTACAGACACACCTCCTCATACATACATACAGACAATAGCAGTGGGAAGTGGAAATGATGGTGTCACAGCTCCCCCTGGTGGGAATACTGTGGAATATACTCAAATACACAGCCTAAATACTACTGAAATAACTCCAACCTAACACACATACACACACAACCCAAAAATTATTCTTAGTGACTTTGAAGACTCAGTACTACATACATTATTCTAAACCTGTGTGTATATGTATATATCAGTCCCACAGTGCCATAGCACAGGCTGATCAAAAGTCCAAAGCCAAAAAAACACTAATAGCAATGTCCATAATGCACCACTTTTTAACGGTACTTTTGTGAATATTGCAAATATTTAAGGGTTTAATATGAAACTGTAGTGTTAAGTGTGACATGATCAGATATGTTTTTTATCTGACTTCCATGGAATGTGGGGATCTCACGAGCCTAGATTTGACTACAGTGTGTGAAACGTCAATAAGGGACTTTTATATTCAAATGTATTTATGTAAATTGACGTCTTGAGAGGCCAAAGGCAAATTTCCACCATGGTGGATAATAAAGTTTTCTTATCTTATATGAATTATTGTTGTGACTTATGAAAAAGGTTTAAAGGACAAAAGTAGGCAAATGTATCATTTAAAACCTTTAGACCTTTCTCTGAAGTGACCCAGGCCTAAGCTACAGCAAAATGTGTGAAGGATGAGAGCAATCTGCAATAACGCCTAAAATGCAAAAGAATGTTGATGGTTTTTTATGTAAAGTGAAAAATTGAGGATGATGATGATGCAATGTGTATTTATTGTGTTCAGTGATGTTATTTGACACGTTTGGCCTTTGAACACCTCGTGGTGCAGACCACACACTATGTGGTGCAGACTTCATCTGCCGTGGGGCCCACCTCTTATGCCACTCCCCCTTTATACTCTTATGCCCCTCCCTCAGGCATACACTGAAAAAAAGATAAACATTGAATCAACTTCAAAATTCTTCAATAGGTCACATAAAAACATCTAGTAGAGTGAATCAAATTAAATTAAAATAAACCTAGCAATTTAATTTCTTTCACTCAACTAGATGTTTTTTATGTGACCATAAAAAGTCAAAATGATGAGATAAACTCAAATTTTTTTTAAGTTGATTCAATGTTATACTTTTTTCAGTGTGCCAATCAATATATATTTATGTAAAATACCATATTTGCACAGAATATACATCAAAATGAAATCACATTAAATCTTATAAGCAGTGGCACTAATTGCATTCCATACTTTTATATTCAACAGAAAAAAAGAAACAATGGATAAATGTCTGTTCAATGTAGCTCATGGTTTAGTCTGTGGTCATGTGTTCTATTCAGCGCACCAATTAGGAGTATTTAAAAGAGCCATTCTATGGCTATTTATCAATATTAACTTTATTAAAGGACTCATTCTATGCTTATTTATCAATATTAACTTTATTAAAGGACTCATTCTATGCTTATTTATTAATATTAACTTTATTAAAGGACTCATTCTATGCTTATTTATTAATATTAACTTTATTAAAGGACTCATTCTATGCTTATTTATTAATATTAACTTTATTAAAGGACTCATTCTATGCTTATTTATTAATATTAACTTTATTAAAGGACTCATTCTATGCTTATTTATTAATATTAACTTTATTAAAGGACTCATTCTATGCTTATTTATCAATATTAACTTTATTAAAGGACTCATTCTATGCTTATTTATTAAGGCCAAACAAAATAATACGTGTGGTTCCGGTCACCCGACCGACCCAATTTTTTTACGACGAAAATGCCGACTATGTAAACATTTTATCAGTTTGTCAAAATAAATTAAATATAATGAAGCGGCCGACTGCTGACTCTTATCTTCGAAATTCCCAATGACTGATGATGAGAGAATTTATTTCTCCGTATTTAGTCCGTATTCATGTTTACCAACATCTGTCACCTGTCTGACCACCGTGATTTATGACTAGCGACAAACGACGAGCATATACATGGTGTCCATGTCCATCAAAACAACCCTCAATGCATGTGATTGCTGCGCCAGTTTTGATTGGCTGTTGGCCTCTTGATGAATCTTTGGTACATGGTGTGTTAATTTCCCACTCACTTCACACTTGGTTTGTTTCAAAAACACCAGCGTTTGTTTATTCATTGGGAAGATGGTTTCATATCTTTATGGAGCATCTCTTGGTCACACAGACTTGTGTGCCTGGTGTGGGGAACCAAATACAAATCCTCTTCCAGAGCTAAAAAATAAATTTAAAACTGTACTCCCGCTCTGTCAAGATTGTGAGGAATGTGAAGAAGCCAGTAACAAAACAGCAGTATGGTAAGAGGAAATAAGTTGAACAGTAAATAGATAGCTGTATATGTCCACTAAAGCCTTCAATATTGGGGCCTTTATTTCATTAAATAATATTTACATGTGGATAGAATTTACATTTGTAGTTAAACTGTATTTTTGTTGAAAAAAAATCAATAAAAGACAAAATGTTGATGTCAAATCAGATTTTATTGTATTTCAATCATCTAAAATTCATTTATGCTCTCTTAAAACATTCTGTAAATATACATGTACATGTACATGGAAAATCTGAGGCAATGTGTTGATTTTCTAACTGCTGGAAAGAATAACTGATATTAAATCTGAATTTTTGGAGCTTCTTTTTAGAAGACGGGTATATAAAATTGTAAATAAAATAAAATATGGATGACCGACCTACCTACCCAATTTTTCCTATCCATGTGATGTGAACCACATATATTATTTTGTTTGGCCTAATATTAACTTTACCCTTCTATTACATTCCGGGTCAAAAGTGACCGAATGACTTTGTTTTTTATCATAAATATTGTATTTTTCACCCAATCGCCTCAAGATCTCATCATATCCTCCACACTAGGCCTCTGAACAAATAAAACTGATGATCACCACTTGCATTGAATTTTGAGTGATTTATTCAATAGTGTAACACCCATGACGTTTTCGGTCAGAATTGACCCGCATAGGAAATGAATGGCTCTCCACAACTTCCAGCCATGGGAACCTCTCACTTTGTCGTGCTGTATGTATCAATGTATCATAACATCTCACAGGTGCAAGCTCTGTGGGCCTCGAGAAAAAAACCTCTCTTTCTCGTGCTAAATGCCCCTCCCTCTCTGCCTCTCATGTGTATTTGTCCCTTCCTGTCATTTTACTCATTGACACGATGAGTAGGCGACTGACAAGGCAATTTTCTCTGAGAGAGGTTCTGGATCTCGTGTTTGAGCCAGATGAAGATGAAGATGTACCAGAGATAGAGGAGGATGTCTCAGAAATTGAAGACAACACCGATCCAGGCTATCAGCCTGACCAACAGTCAACAGGTCAGGAAGAGGGACCTGAGGCAGAGGAGGCTGAGGGAGAGGAGGCTGAGGGAGAGGAGGCTGAGGGGACATTCTAGTCCAAGAACGGCAACCTGCTCTGGTATTCATCCCCCCAGGAGAGAGGAGACAGAGTAAGAAAGGAAAATGTAGTGAGGATGACGCCAGGACCAACTCGCTATGCAATTTCTCGCGTGGATGACATCAAATCCAGCTTTCAGCTGTTTCTACCTGTGACAGAGTGAGTCTGTCACTGGGCAGCGGAGTTGCACGGAGAGCACGAGAGGAGACGCACCCTCCATTTCCTCATCTGGCGTCACATTCATTACTTTCATTTTCCCTCTGTGCTTATGCAGTAACCCGTTAGATTTGTCTTCCCAGATTGTTCGACAGCGACCAGGGGTGCACACTTGGGCCGCTGGGTTTCCATCTAACAGAACACCTGGATTTTGACAATATACTTGCCATACTTCTGCCGACACTCTCTTCCTCTCTGCGCTGTCCTCCGCTGTGGTGCGTTCAGGGAAACCCGAACATTCCCACACGGTGTGTTTAAATGCCGTGGTTTCCCGGGGTTTCTTGGGTCAGGTGACCTGACGTCAGCCACTTCCCCAATTAACAGTATTTTAATGATTAGAAGTGTTTGTGTGTGATATTTAGCTGTGGGGAAAAACCTGTGCTCTGTGCTCTGTGTAGCATGGGAAAGAAAACCATTTAATTGCAGAAATAGGTAAAAGAATAGTGTTTCTTTGGGGGAATTGAGTAAAATGGGAGGGGCATGCGGGGATATATAAAGGGATGTTCCAAGCTCCTTGGCAGTCTTCTCCAGGCTACAGAGGAGGTAGTTTGGCTCCAGCAAGGCTCCAGGTTATATTTTGGGTCTGGTCATGACATATTTTTGTTGTTGTTGTTTTGTTTGTTTCAACTAAATTTCACTTTTGCACTGTAAATACTGAGCACAATAAAGAGCAACTGAAAAGAGATCTTCCCGCCTCAGCCAAATTCATTTAAACAACCCACGACACTACCGGAGTCCATTGAAAGAATTGTGCTTGATATGACTAACTTGGAGGGTAGGCGTGTGTTTGGAGACACATGGAAGGAATTGGACCAGGCAGACCTCCACGCCTACATGGGTCTGTTGATTCTGGCAGGAGTGTATAGGTCACACCATGAAGCTACAATGAGTCTGTGGGATGCAGAGTCTGGGAGGCCTATATTCCGGGCCACTATGAGCTTAGGGCGGTTTCATCAGATTTCAAGAGTCATCTGTTTTGACAACAGGGACACACGCCCTGCCCGGTGGAGAAACGACAAGCTGGCTGCCATCAGGGATGTTTGGGACAGGTGGGTGCAGCGCCTGCCGCTGATGTACAATCCAGGCCTTGAGGTGACGGTGGATGAGCGTTTGGTCCCCTTCAGGGGTCGTTGCCCCTTCAAGCAATATATTCCGAGCAAACCTGGCAAGTACGGGCTCAAGATCTGGGCAGCTTGTGACTCAAAAAGCAGCTACGCATGGAACCTGCAAATTTACACAGGAAAACCTGCTGATGGAAGACCAGAAAAGAATCAAGGAATGCGAGTGGTGCTTGAGATGACAGCTGGTCTCAAGGGCCATAACATTACCTGTGACAACTTTTTCACATCATATGCCCTGGGTCAGGAGTTGTTAAAGCGCAAGCTCACCATGGTAGGGACGGTGAGAAAATGCAAGCCAGACCTTCCTCCAGTACTTGTGTCCACTAGAGGACGAGAGGTGCTCTCCTCAAAATTTGCATTTACCGACACACACACTCTGGTGTCATATATCCCCAAAAAGAACAGGAATGTCATCTTGATGAGCACCCTGCACAAAGATGCCGCTGTCACCACCAGGGAGGATCGGAAGCCACAGATTATTCTGGACTATAACAGCAACAACAAAGGGGGAGTTGACTGCCTGGATAAGGTATAGTAATGTATTTTTTCATCTTTCTTGTATGTTGATTCATGTGAAACATTTAGTCTTATATGAGACAGTTAAAATATTGCTTGCAAGTTTCCAATCTCTTATTTCTTGTTTTATTGCAGCTTACTGGTACCTACACCTGTAAGAGAATGACAGCCCGGTGGCAGTATTCCACAACATAATCGACATCTCTGCCTTCAACGCATATGTGTTGTGGACAGCCATAAATCCAGCCTGGAATGAGGGAAAATACCATGTGAGGAGACTCTTCCTGGCAGAGCTTGGGAAAGCTCTGGTGACTCCACTCATACAACGGCGCCAGCATCTTCCCCACACACCAGTTTCTGCCAGTCTGGTGAAGAACGTGCAGAACTCTCCAGACACTCCCCCAGCAGCCCCCCGCCAAGGTCAGAAAAGGAAGAGGTGCAAGCTCTGTGCCCCTCGAGACAGAAAGAGTAGCCACATCTGTCAGAAGTGCCATGCTTACATCTGCAAGGAACATTCCACCACGATTGTGCATTGCCAACTATGTGTGTGAATCACACACACACACACACACACACGTTGATGTTGATATTGTATAACAAGTTCTACAATGCATTTGCATGTATATTTATAAATATATACTTACATACTGTACACACACACACAGACGCGCGCGCACACACAAATGTTGATGTTCTGTTATGGTCTTGAATAATTATTTTTCAATAAATGTTCATCGAGGAAAACAGTATCAGTGTCCTCTTTTATATTCATCACAGTGCATGCACTGACTGCTGAACTTGATGGGTCCGGATCATACTGTAGTACACTGAAACACTAGTTTTCCTGTATCAAATCAATACATCCCATACATCATTGGAACGGGAAGAATCTCAGCTACAACACTAACTAAAGCATATCCATCTCCAGTAAACAGGCACTACATGGCAAGATTTTTTATAATATACAGTAATGTACGGTAAACACTATCTTTGAATTTACTGCAAATTATAACATGAAATTCACCCCTGGTGTCATTCAGTCTAACACCCCTTGATTTTACTGACTTTGACTGTTATAATAAGATGTCAACCATCAAAATTGGATGAGGGGTTCCAGAGATATCACTGTGCAAAACACACCGGGCAATTTTGACCGAAAATAACATGGGAAGGGGGGTATGAGGACTCATTCTATGCTTATTTATTAATATTAACTTTATTAAAGGACTCATTCTATGCTTATTTATTAATATTAACTTTATTAAAGGACTCATTCTATGCTTATTTATTAATATTAACTTTATTAAAGGACTCATTCTATGGTTATTTATTAATTTTAACTTTATTAAAGGACTCATTCTATGCTTATTTATTAATATTAACTTTATTAAAGGACTCATTCTATGCTTATTTATTAATATTAACTTTATTAAAGGACTCATTCTATGCTTATTTATTAATATTAACTTTATTAAAGGACTCATTCTATGCTTATTTATTAATATTAACTTTATTAAAGGACTCATTCTATACTTATTTATTAATATTAACTTTATTAAAGGACTCATTCTATGCTTATTTATTAATATTGTTGTTCTTCATTGTTATTGAATTCATTGTGTGTTGGTTCTATTTATAAAAACGTTCAGATTGTTTTGTTTCCAGTTGTTTTTTCACGGTAGAAAAATGACTGGAGGTGGAACAACACAGTTTACTTCTACTTCCTCATACATGTCCATGACGCGCTGATGAGGCGTCTGTGATTGGCTCAGAATGTGTGAAGGAACACTCCCCCCTCCCCTCTGGCTCTGTGTGTGTTTACCATCCCAGAGTAACATCCAGCTAGGTTTGGTGACGTCACTTGTTTTGAAAACGTGCAGTAAAAAAACAGTCTTTATTTCCACAGAGACACATGAACCAGTTTGATCCAACAGTTTTTTACAGTTTGTGCAGCAGCTACTGTGGCACCGTCTGCTCTAGTAGATGCTAATGCTAATGCTACTGCAGATTGGCTGCAATGGGGGAGGGGCTTAACCCCAGGTGGGTGGGGCTAAAGTCCTGGTGACGTGTAGCGGACAGACTTTGAGTGTCTGTTTTCTATGAATGATGGTAAATCCATCAGTGGAGGGAACACACCACGCTGTCAAAGTGCAAAGTAAACCCATTATTCATTCACTCTCACATGCTCCCTCTGGTGGCTTCAAAAGTACCTATATGTGCATGCTGTCTGGAGTGGTTACAGATGTTCACCAGAACTCAACGTTGACTACACTGAAAAAAGTACAACATTGAATCAACATAAATTCTTGAACAGGTGAAACACAAAAACATTTAGTTGAGTGAATTAAATTAAAATAACCCCAAACCTATGCAATTTAATTTGGTTCACTCAACCAGATTCTTTATGCGTGACCATAAAGTTACAATTATGAGATAAAAAGTCAAGTTTGAATTCAATGTTTTATTTTTTTCAGTGTAGCCTAAACAACAGTAGTTAACTTGTAGCCACTGCATCGTCTCCAGTAAGACCATGAACATCATCATGAACATAAACAGGCTGTCATAGTGGTCACATCAACATGTATTTATTCTAGATTAGTTGTTGAATTGTCCCCTGTTGATTTGATGAGTTACTCATAGTAACTTGATAAGCACTCTGAGAGCGAAGACCTCTGCCAAGGTAGCCCTACCCCCACACCCCGATCACCCCCAAAACAAAATCAGTTCTTCCTGTTCACATTTCCAACATATCTTGAAAATTTCATCAAAATCTGCCGATACATTTTTGAGTTATCTTTAACAGACAAACGCCAGCAAAACATAACCTCCTTGGCAGAGGTAAATATGCAACATGTCAAGGTGTAAATGCTCTAAACTAGGCCAATTCTGGTTAAAATTATTTTATTAAGTGCACTTTCCTACTTAAAGAAAGTTGAGATGTAGAGGCTGCACATTTAGAAAATCTGACATTCTGTAGTATAATAATATTTAAAGACTGGTAAATACATTTTAAAAAGTATTTTAAAACTATGTGAAATAGTCAAGGATATCTTTCTAAAAACTATGTTCAAAAACAACAGAAGAAAGGGAACAATTTTTGAATAATGTAAATATGGTGGAAGTGGAATTGGTTATTGTAGAGTCAAACTATTCTTCAACTATGGATGTTGTTCTTAACCTTACACATTATGTTTTTATAAACTACAATATCACTTCAGTCCAGTAGATGTCACCACATTACATACATCTTTAACCTGTAGTTAATGTTTTACAATTTGTAGAGAAAAGAAATAATACATTTAAAGACTAAAGTACAGATATTTCTATAAACGTAAAGAGTATAAAGTATAGATATTTATAAACAAATATAAGTAAAATTCAAAAGTTTACATCAAAATAAATACTCCAGTAAAGTACAGATATATTAAACTTTCAGAACAGTAATGAAGTACTTTTCCCACCTCTGGAAAGGACCCAGAGTGTGATGAGATGAATGGAACAAAGTATTATGGGATGGAGGACAGAACAGGATGAAAAGCAGCAAATTTCCAGAATATTCTTGTTACTGGATCTAATGTGGGTTAAAGTCTTGTCTGCTGTCATCCATCTTCTGTTCCGTGTTCAGATGCAGTTTACAGCTCGTCAGCGGGGGAACAGAGCTGGAAGGACAAATGTTTCAGCTCATCGCCTCGCCGACGACCCCGTCACCGAGGAGCTATGAGTCTGACAACACCAACGCTGCTCAGGTTTGGTTAAGAGTCAAGTGTAGTGGAACATGTGGTTGTGAACGCTCTGTAAATACATGATGGATGGAAAGAAAGGAACCACAGTGACACCCCCATGAGGAAAGTACACTCAATACACACACGTCCTGTGTATAAACCTTTAACCCCTGGTGTGTCAGTACTGACACCGTCTGAATGGATGCTTTAGTTGAAACATTCAGAAAATTATTTTTTTCCCCAAGTTTTGTTGATAGAACCCCTCCCCCCTTTCAGGTTTTTTTCTACCGCTTTAACATTAACGTTTTAAATCAGATTAATCACAGGGTTGATTTGAAGTGATTCAAAGTGGCCACCTAGAAATTTGACCTACTTATGTCTGGTAGCCTGAACTTTGACCTGTGACATCAGCAGAGGAAGACTTCTCTACTTTGCTCGTGTGGAAACATGGACGACATAAACCGCAGCGATTCCAGCAACAATTTAAGTGATTTTTAATTAGAAATAGAAGCAACAAGTGATTGAGTTGAAGAGGAAAATATTCTTCATCCAGATCAATTTGATTCATATGAGACAGACGACTAGAGTGTTGAAGTGGAGGAAGAACAGCTGAACTATGCAGACATTGACTGGGATCTGAACGCTGAAAAACACAGAATAGTAGGAATACTGGTAGTCTATAAACTTATGAACTCTTACACATTCACTATAGTCTGATGTTTACAACTTTTCTCACGGCATTGTTTCTGAACTAAAGATGGCTGACTGAGCCCTAGTCCAATAACCTGACTGTCACCAGAAGGTGTCTCACAATATCTGGGACCTTTCCGCAACCAATCCGTTTTCAAAGAAGGGGCCTTATCTAAAATCCTTGCATGTGATTAGATGAAGAATCCGTCCGTCATCTTGGCTGACTCGGGGCTACCGAACACTAGCCGATAACATCTGTTGCAGATGCGGTTGTCATTTCTTCCTCCAGTTCCATTACTGTCAGCCTTACTTTACTATCAGCCTCTGTGACTGGGTCCTCTACCAACACAACCAGGGGGGTACCACAATAACCATGGGCTTCTACACTGGTACTATTTCTGTATCCACCAATGGAGCCATCTGATAGATCAAACTGTTGCCAAACCAGGTCGGAAAAAGAGTGAAATCATCATTTCCATTAACAAACTTCCAAAGTTGTCCTCTGTTCATCTTTACATGAATGAACATACGGTCGACAAAACACTGGAAGTAGTCGAGTCGATACGTAACGCACGCTGTCATTGTTGTGCATCTGAAAAGACTACATTGCCGTCACTTCTACTTTATGTCACTCCAGCCACAATGCCAACGGGTAGTCCCACCCTGCGACACTGATTGGCTCCTTCATTTTGAAGAAAACCTGAACCTCATGGCACTCAAATGCTTGCGTGAGCATAGCCAAAGGCAGTCAGATGACATGAGTCAGGTTAAATCCGCTGGACAGATTACAGCAAATTCTATAGGAAAAAAAAGACTGTCACTGTGGACCGCTACTACTGAAATACAGAATATTTTATACTATTGCAGTAATACTTCAATAATTTTGTGATGCCTTTAGGTCAAATTACTATTTCATATATTGTATAAATGTAATTTAAAATCAGTTGAAATGTAATTAACTGTAAAGTTATAGGAGTGAGATGTCATCTCTTTAAAAAACTCTGTGTTTGCTGTGTGTCATTGTTCATGGTGAGTGAGTGTTCATCTTGAGTGGAGCTTTGCCTTATTTTCCGTTTGGTGTCGATCATACGTTCTGGCAACTTATGATCTTTAACCTTGTATAATTTTTGTCTTTGTAAGTGAACAGTTCATGTTATAAATATATATGATAGATGTTACATATGTAAAGTTTGTGTTGTGCGAGAGAATGAGTTAAGTGTTAGTGTTATTTAGGCTAACAGTCTGAATGTATTATATATGTAGTGAATGTGTGAAGCGAAATTGAATGTGTTCTGTATGCAACTAAAATTGTATATGTTCCGTGTGTTGCAGTTACAAACTACAGAAACTACGAAATTTTAAGAATCTAAACAAGAACCAAACCAAGAAATGTACGCCTTGTATGGACTCCTTTAAAAAAGTTTGTTCGCTAGCTGTGTAGCTACACAGCTACGTGTCGTGAGGACAGCATAACTTCACTCCCCATTTCAAGTTACTGTAATATCAAATCGATTTCAGAATACTCCTGGAGTAACCTGAGTCAGATTCTAAATGTGTACAAATAAGGCTCATAAGTAAATCTGTGGAGTTTTGAGTTTATAAACTACCAGTATTCCTACCATTCTGTGTTTTGCAGCCGTCAGATCCCAGTCAATGTCTGCATAGTTCAGCTGTTCTTACAGGGTAGTCAGTCATTTAAGCAACATTTTCTGAATCTATCATTGGGAAAATTAAACAATTATCCATTAATGGTTACATATTTATATTAAAAAAAGGCCAAAAACAAAAATGTGTTTTGACAGAAATACAATAATGAAAACCTGCCCCTCTCTACCCCTACTCAAAACATCCAAAAGTGTTCCTTCGACTGTCAGCAAATTATTTTAGGGTATATGTCACAAAGCAAGACCGTTTATTTAACTTAGTCAAGCAGTAAGTAATGAGGAATGTTTCTGTTAAACAGTTTGTTAAGACCACAATGAAGAGCCGTTTATATTTGACTTTAGAACTGAGGTGCACTTCATTTCCTTATGCTGGTGTACCACCAGGGCGGGTAAACAATTTAAACCATAGATATTGTAACGATCCTGCAATGATATTGATGTTTGTTTGGCGTGATTGTGACCGACAGTAACTGTTTATCCTGAAATAAAAAGTAGGTGAGAAACTCTCCGTCCGTTTCCTGGATCCAGTAACGATAGAATATATAACCTCAAGAAAAAGTTTAGGGTATGAAATCATCTGGTTGTAGAAGTGGGGGTGTCACAACACACCCATCCTCCACAGGTACGACGACCATGTGTTCTTCCTCCACTTGAACACTGAGTTGAAGAGGAAAATATTCTTCATATCATTTTGATCCATATGAGACAGACGACCAATCACCTGTCGCTTCTACTATTTCAACAGAAAAATCTTTTAAATTGTCACTGGAATCACTTTTGTTCTTTGTCATCCATGTTTCCACACATGTTTCCTCTGCTGATTTCACAGGTCAAAGTTCAGGCTACCCAGAAATAAGTAGGTCAAATTTGTAGGCGGCCATTTTGAATAAATTTGTGGATTAAATATAATTACATTCGCGGTGTTAGAGATTTGTGAATCAACTTTAAACATGAACTTTCATAATATGTACATTTATACTTTACTCTATTACTATTGTTGACAGAAAGGAAAATACACGTAGGCGCAAATGACCTTTGACGACCTAGAGAAGCCAAACCCATAGTTTCACATTTTGAGAGGAAGATGTTCATTAAGAGCCTACATATTTGCAAGGGGGAAGGGTTTGTTGCTCCTGGCACCAGTTTTATGTAAAATAACAGAGTTTTGATTGAACAGCTGTTTTTTTCTTATCGATAGCAGGTTACAAATGAGTAAGAGCTTCTCACTTTTGTTTTCATTAAAGCTTTTTGGAAAACACTTCAGTGTCCCAAAGGGAAGCAGTGCATGATGGTTAGTCTTTCGATGACAAGCATCGTCCTACCAGAGTTCAGTAGAACAGCTGAAGGAACTGCTACTTCATACACTTCCTGCTTCTATTATTTTTATCTGTGTGGGCGGGACTTCCTGAGGAGCACTATTAATTGAGCTGTAGAAGAACAGCTTGTCATCCATTATGTTTAAATACTCATGTTGACAGAACATCTGGATTTTAATATGAGCTGAAAACATTTTCCACTTTTCAGATGTTTGTCTTTCAAATAAGCACTATACCAGGTCCAATGTGTTCCAACTAAAAAAATTAAATTCACACTAGTTACTTTTACATGATTATTTTTATTTCCAAATGATGTCATTCTGAATAAAATAATTTGGAATTAAATATATTTCCTTCGTGTTTACATGGACATGTTAATTTATTCTTAATAAAAATACATTTGAAATAAAAAAATAAAAAAATAATGTCAAAGTAGGGAGTGCGAATGTAAGATTGGATATTTGGTGGACATTGGGAACACCTTAGACCTGTTGGGAACACAAAGATGTTTAGAAAATAGCTTGGTTTCGTTTGACGTAGACCTGACGTTGACGTAAAGCGCGAAAAATTAGTGGAGGTCGGAAGTGAGAAAGATAAGCACAAAGACAAAGCCTAGTCAAAGTGTAAAAAGCCTATGTATTGTTGTGTTTATGGATGCTCCTGTAGATCGAGCCAGGAAACCGACAAACGGTATTTTAGGGTACCAAAAATCGCCTAACGAAGAGAAAAATGGAGGAAGCTTACAGAAAAACTTCGGAAAAAATAAATCTCTGTCTTCAATCCAGAGGAGCAGAGTCCCTCAATGCTCGTGTCTGCAGCGACCACTTCGTCAGAGGTAACATTGTGTTTGCAAACAAACTTATTAGCATTAGATTGTCGTTAAATTCTCTTTTACTTAGTGATTTAAAGTTACCAGTATTCTAATGTTGACTTGATTGGGATGATGAAGAGGAGGAGGACTGGGCTCCGACGGTCAAACTTGGTTACGAACGAAAGCCAAAATCGGAATCTGCTGTCAAACGTGAGAAAAGGATGAAGCTTAAGACAAAACAACATCAACGTTTGCAATGTGTAAAGGTGATTTTGGATCTGAAACAGACGACTGAGAGCACGGATTTGATTCTAGATCTGATGTGGACGGTGGAGAGCCCTGAACCATAGCTGCCGTGTTTGTTGACGTTAAAGCCGCTACCGCTAACTGTTAGCATGTTTAAGATATAAAGCAATATAAGAAGAAACACTCACCCTAGCAAACACCAAACTGTATCCATCACAGAGACGTTTTGTTCCAAGGTTGTGAACCCACCCGCTGACAAAATAATAGTACACCTCAAGACTCATAAAGGCTTTCATTTGCTGCCTAGTGTAGTAAGAAGTCTGGAGGAACAAGTCATTAGTGATATCCACAGCTTTGATAGTTGGCAGATAGTTGAAATCAGTTGTGTATTCGGACATTTTCATTGAATACGGATCACGTCCGATATATTTTTCCACAAGCTGTTTATACCTCTCCCGAGAAACTGGGTCTAAAGTGGAACAATAGCTGCTCTCCTGGCTCACTTGCGTCTCCTCCGTGTTTACTTCCGACCTCCACTCAAATTTTGCACCGCCTCCGCACGTCATCAGAACCACGTGACTGAAACCCAGCTATTCTTTATTATAATTTGGTTTTTAAATAAAATATATATTTTTTATAAAAATACAAATAAAAAAATAAATTTTCATAAAATTAATATTGATTATTTAAATAAAATATATTTAATAAAAATACAAATCCCAAATAAATATGTTTAATAATAATTTTACAATTTTGAAAATAAAATGTAAATTTTTAATGAAATAAAATATAATAAAAAAATAAAATAATCCCGGGGTGGCGGTCTGCTTGCTCACTGGTCTAAAATCAAATGTATCCTCAGGGAGTGAAAGCATCCACAGTTTGACAGACACATGTGACTCCACCTGCGCCACACTCGGGGCATGTTGGGATCATTATGGGATAACATTGCACCATCTCATCTATGACACATGGAACGCTCGTACGGCCTCAGTGACGCCTGTGTCCAGCCCGAGGCCAGCGTCTCCGTCCTGTGGATCAACCTTCACTGTCATTACACAAAGCACACTGACATTTTGTCCAGCAGCCGACAGTGAAATACTAAACACAAACGTATACACTAGGGCAGCGGTTTTCAATTGGAGGTATACGTACCTCTGGGGTAGTGTTGTCACGATACTAAAATTTCTAACTCGATACCGATACTAAGGATGATACTCGATACTATTTTGATACTGGAGATGTGAGGGATTCCTTTTAAAATGTCCTCCATGGACTGTTAAAAAAAGGTAGTGAGTGCGGGTGCAGAATAAATGCATGTCTATCTCTTGGTAAGTTAAGGTAGGCCTATCTTTTTACCCAAGCCCTTCTGCAGTGCTAACTGCAAGACTCTTTATGGTCGAGCGATTATGTGCGCGGGCGGCAGCGTATTGCATCATGTGACCACCGCGGACCCCTTGCGGGACTAGCAGCGCGCACGTCAAAAATGATAGGCTGACATGCTCACGGTGGCCTCCGTGGTGGTAACGTGATACTATGCGCTACCGCCTGGCTGCCGCCCGCGCGCATAAACGTTCGACTATATGGAGGCCTTTAAAAGCAAAGTTACATCGGATGGTCCAATCACAGACCTATAGAAATAGTGTATAGGTCTGTGGTCGCACTGGCGTCATCCCGTGTGCTGTCAGAGGCAGCTGGAGAAAAAAAGAGACTTTAACTTACACGCCGGCATTACGGCTGTGCCAGAGCTGACCGCGTTGATGCCTGTTTACAATTCTTAACGTTACCCGCTACAAAAAAGCAGCGACGCGCCATAAAAACAAAAATCGATTTTCCAGCAACTTAGTATCTAATTAGATACCAAGGGTCAATATCGATTTAGTGTCTAAAATCGATTTTTTTGACAACACTACCCTGGGGGTATGTGGAGGTACTGCAGGGGGTATGTGAAGCTTTCCAAAACTATTAAAAAAGTAAGTATCATATTTTCCGCAATATAATAAACATGAAGTGAAGTCAAAATAATGAAATAAAAAGGTCAAAACTAATATAAAAAGCTAAATTCATGACAAAAAGTAAATCGTGAGATAAAAAGTCACAATTATGACAAAACTGATGCAAGTTTGGATTAAAAAAAAAAAATTACACCGATTTTAAAACACTACCCATTTTTTCTGACAAAAATGTGTTGTCCATGTCAGAAAACTATTTTTAGTTAAGTACCCCTATGGGAGAACATCACTGAGAAAAGTTTGACAACCACTGCAAAAGGGCATTAACAACTTTTTTTTCAAGTCGTCCTATCCGACAAAGTCAACGGGTCGTGACATCGACATCACACTGTCAGCGGAGGAACACGGACCCAGTTAGTTACCGGCAAAGGATTGGATCATACGCTGTCTGTGGCTCTTAAGGGCCATGGGGATGTGCCAAAGTTGGGGAAATCTGATTATCTTTTCTGATTTTTAAGGTTTGTTACGCTTGTGCTGTGTGGTTTAGAAATAAGCCTGATTGCCATATCGTGCACAAAACAGATATAATAAAGACTAGTGTGAGATTCACTTTATTCATATATTTGATACATGTCATACCGAATAAATACAAACAGAAACAAGCATGAATAGATCTACCAATATAAAAAGTCACATGACACTTGGATGGGGGACCTGGAAACCACTTGCATGTTTGTTTTGGGCATTCAGAATTCAGGTGTGGCTAGTGCACTGCAAATAACTATGATTGTTCATGTGCATGATCAATGAACACACTCACATCCTGTATTATCGCCCATTACAGCACATGGTATTTCAGTTGTTTTGGTGTTTGTCTGTCCTGACACACCACATGGACAGGTTTGGGGATGTCCAAGTAGAGCTATACACTGTCTGATACATTGTATGGGGCACCATTGTTCTTACCAAGACACAAACTGATGACGTTCTAGGACCTACAGACAAACCAGCTTTCTTACACACAGACTGGAGGTCAGAGGTCAGCAATACCCTCACCATTCACCAGGTGGCCGTGCTGTTGTGCTGAGAGCACAGCTGACACCTGGTGAAAGAACATCTGTCATCATGCAACACATTCTTCAGTAGCATTTCTAGCTGTGTTGGCTGAACGTCATGATATGCAATGAAAGGCCCCTTGTACAGGTAGGGTCCTCAAAGAGGTAAAAAACTGTCGCAATGTTGGGCCTTTCACACGTCGCGACCATACATGATTTCCCACTACTGTCCAACATATTCCTTAGCTCTATTGGCCACAATAAGCAAGATTTTGGACCCTAAATTGATTAAATATTGCCTCATTGTAAAGCATTAGGAAAGTGCCAAGTTCCGTCTGTCGCCTACTGAACCCTAGGAAGGAGCGATTCAATGAAGACGCCGTTCGCACCGCAGAAGCAGGTCATAATACTGAATCATTTGCATAAATAACAAAAAAGTTAACAAGACAGTTATTGAGAAAAATGCACCAAAGTGTTTTTGGCATAAAAATGGCCGCCGACCGCAGACCAACAATTCAACGGATTGAAAATAAACTTGTGGCTCTTGTCCAACATGTAAGAAGTGAGACATCCAGACTTGTTTTAGAGCCTTCTGTCCCGACAAAATTGGAAAAAAGTAACATATGTCAGTAGAACAATTTAATTTGCATAATAATTAAGGCCCCAGTTGGAAAAAAAAATGCATTGTCCTTTAACAGTCTGGCTTTTTGGCGCCAAAGCTAATTAACTTTAACAGACTTTATACCATCATTGAAGTATGAGTTCTGCTTAAACTACATTTTGATGCTGGATCTGACATGGAATGGAAAAAAAAAGAAAGTGTTTTTTTTCTTCTTTTCAGCCAGTGATCTTTCGTCATCTTGTGGAGGACGTCCTCTGTCCACAGAACAGCAGCTGGTGTCCCAGGTACTGGTGTGAATGTGTGGACACTGAACAGCTGAAGGTCACCTGACTCAGCTCCTGGGTTTATCACTTCCTCTTCTGAACAAACTTTAAAGAACACATCTACAATTCCAGAGCAGGAAAGTAGCCGATTTTCCATTACCCTTAGAAATTCGCAAAATCTAAATAGGGCTTCAAAAAGCTGGTAATGGAAACACCAGAATTTTTAAACAAGTGTTTATGCTTTCATGAGGTAATTTTTCACATGTTTCAATATTCTAATCGTGTTTCCCATTGGGATGTGACTTTTGGTCCAAAACACTATTTGAATTTCGCTGTACACTATTCGAATATTATTTGAAAATCGAATTAGTTTCCACCACCTCCCACCCCCAAAACACACACGAAATGACAGAAAGGGAAAAAGAGGTAACCAAACTGAATAAACAAGAATATTGCAAATCACACACGTTTATTTTCTTTGTGTGAAAGAAGGATAAAGGACAAGAAAATGGTGTTTTGGTAAATGTTTCTCAGGATACATTTTGAATTGTCCAATATTTTAAATGGCCCAGTGTCCTGCATGTTTTAGATATCTCCCTCTATCACACCTAGTTCAGTTATTGATCAGCTCTTCAGAAGCCTGATAATGATTTTGTGGCTTCCAACTGTGATAGAACTGCGAGATTATATCTATCCATCAATGTCTTTTCAAATATGAAAAGAACTATAAATGGGTAGAGTGTCCTCTCCGGATCAGGGGGAAGGTCCTGCCTCAGGCTTAGAGATAGGGTGAGAAGCTCGGACATCCGGGAGGGGCTCAGAGTAGAGCCGCTGCTCCTCCATGTCGAGAGGAGCCAGTTGAGGTGGGTCGGGCATCTCATGAGGATGCGTCCTGGACGCCTCCCTGGGGAGGTGTTCTGGGCATGTCCCTCCAGGAGGAGACCTTGGGGCCGAACCCAGGACACACTGGAGAGATTATGTATATTGGCTGGCCTGGGAACGCCTCAGGATTCCTCTGGAGGAGCTGGTTGAGGTAGCTGGGGTTGCTGCTCCTACGACCGGGAACCGGATAAGTGGAAGACTACTATGACAATCGGAGAGTGATTCAACAGAGATAGATTTTTCTGATCTTTCAGGGTCAGACTGAGTATAAGCCATCTGATTCATCATCCAGTGAGGAAGGGGACATTCTAGATAAACCTTCATGTGTACAAAGTAGTGAACGAAAAAAATAGGCAAGTACAAAATTTAATTAAAACTGCAAGCAGTCTCAAAGGCCTTTGCCATGCCTAGCAACTGCCTCCCCTGACGGCCGCCTCCCTACACCCGCGCCCGATCTACAGTCACTTTGGTAAAGGCGATTTTGTAGGGGACACTATCGAGCAAAGTTACAATTCCTATTGATAAACTGGTGTAGGATCGACGTCTGAGTCAAATTTCAACCAAATCCGTGTTTGTATGTCCGATTTACTGCGATTTTACCAACGGTGTATTTGGCGAATCTGTAGGGGGTGCTATAGTGCGAAATAACAATTTCGTATGACAAACAGGTGTAGACCGGGTAGACAGACATCAGAGTCATTGTCAGCCAAATCGGTGTTTGTATGTGCGAACTACAGCCAATTTAATAAAAGTACATTTCTAGGGGGCGCTATAGTACACAATCAGAATGTCTTTAGCTAAATGGATGTAGACCTGAGAGATAGACGTCTGTCAAATTTCAGTCAAATTGGTGTTCGTAGGTCTGAGCTGAAGCAATTTACGTAGCGTTAATATTTCCCAAAATCTTTGCAAACTTTCAGACAGCGTAGCACAAAAACGATGCAACTTTTCCAACTAAATTGGATAACTTTTAAAGTCCCACTTGTCTAGATCGTGTTCATGGATTTTGAGCTCATTTGACCCAACGGCCAAGGAGGAGATAGATCCAATGACAGCGAAAAAGATGACTCAAAATTTTTCAAATTCCAATCCAAGATGGCGGACTTCCTTTTCGTTTATGGGCGTGGCCATCATTAGGTTTTTGTTCATCATCATATGACGAACACCTGTACCGAGATTTTTGATTAATTAAAATACAGCATTTTAATCAGGGATGTCCCGATCCGATATTGATATCGGAAATCAGTCCAATATCAGCCAAAAATGTGAATATCGGATTTCATCGGACTGAATCTAAAAACTCTGATATAAACGCTCCGATATAAGCTGTCCATTTACCGCTGCAGCACTTCTATAATAGGTGACTCTGGTTTGATCCCACTCCAACACAGTAGGTGGCGGTAATGAACCTTAATTAACGTTGGTGCCGGCCGAGGAAGAAGAGCCTGCAGTAAGGTGTAGTGATGTCGGCTGTGTGGAGGTATTTTACCGTAAACTCGGACAAAGACGTTGCAGCTAAATGCAACATTTGTCAGGCGCAAGTGTCCCGTGGAGGGACAGAACCTGGAAGGTTCAATACAAGGAACCTCATCACACATTTGAAAAAACACCACAAAAAACAATATGAGGATTTTCACGAGAGCAGCAAGGCAAGCAATAAACCTCGCTTCAGCAACCCACGTTGGCCCCGCCCACAGTTGTTTCCAACATATGCTGACACTAAAAAATAAAGTAACTGGAGTGAACTTGAATTGTTTGCACTTTAAAATTTAATTTATTCTATTCAATTGTATAATGATGTTGGTAACCAGTGGTTATTTTGCACTTTAAATATAACATTTTGTTTTTATTGGATTTGTTGAGGTAATACTCTTATGTTGAAGGTTAAAAGTTATGTAACCAATTAGTTAATAATAAATGGGTCAGTTTTTCCTATACCTACTGTTGCTGACTATTG
The DNA here is from genome assembly GCA_020466265.1 of Siphamia tubifer. NCBI lineage: Eukaryota > Metazoa > Chordata > Actinopteri > Kurtiformes > Apogonidae > Siphamia > Siphamia tubifer. Next base: position 4,401,389 of record CM035803.1, read on the forward strand.
TTTACTGTTATATCACTACAACATCAGTAACATCACTTTATCAAGCCTTTTGTAACATTCCACACAACAAAATAAGGAATAAATATATGTATGATTCGTGCCTATATTGTATCGTATTGATATCGGTATCGGCCAATAATAATTAATAGCGTATTATATTAATTATATAATAATAATAATAATCGGCCTACAATATCGGTATCGTATCGGAAGTGAAAAAGTCATATCGGGACATCCCTAATTTTAATGTTTGTTAATGGGCAATAATGAGGTAAAAACAGCCCCTACAATGTAAAAAATGCCTGCATCACATGCCATCAGATTCACTTTCATTTCATAAACAGAACCTGACAAAACTTCCTAATTTAAAATAACCAGACTAATTATCATTCTGACACAAAATAAAATGTTTACATTGACAAATATCACATTTTTGCAATTACAAAACAGAAGATGCAATGTGTATACACATTTAATTACACTCCATCAGTGTTTAAATACGTCTTTGATTAGTTTGGATTCATGTTTATGTAGTGATTATGATGTGTCATGTGACTGATGGTGTCTGAACAAAAATTGTTAAGGTTGTTAATGACAATGTTATATTACTGTGTGATTGTTATTACTTTTATGTTTATTAACAATAAAAAAAAATAATCGCGTTCTCTCTTTTAATATTCGGCAAAAATGACATCATATATTAAATTCCAAACATTACCAGCTGATAAGGATGTGCTATATCTGATAGATTCTTTATAAATAATTATTTTAATAATTGTCAACTTTTGATGATCATCTATCATAAGTCAATTTTATTACTCCAATTGAAACAGCTAAATTGACACTATTCAAATCAAGTCGTGTGATGGTTTGATCTGAGTAATAAGGAGTCGAACCAACTGGATATAAACAAAAGAACAAGCCGCCATTAATTGTCTTTCCTGACATGTTCATTTGAAAAACTGGAAAACAAGTAAGGCCAATGAGTTCTTTTATTAATTGCAATCTTATTTATCAATCAATCGATGAATAATAGATTTGACTTTTTTATGATCGTGCAGTTATGCTATTTAAAGGCTGGCAGCAGACACTGGCTGGCACTGCTTTCCACGCTCGATAGAGGGCGCTGTGGAGCTGCCATGACACTAAACAAGGCTGCGCGGAGCATAAATACCAAGTAACTGGATGTTTCTGCAGGCCGAGTGGAATAATCCCCTATTTATTAATAGATACACTGAATGTATAATAATTTAGTTTAATCGATTAAACTGGCTGTCACACAAGCCTACTGTGTCACCAATCATAAAAGGCAACTATAATAACACAACTAAATACATATGATACATTAATAAACATATGGGCTACATTCTGCAAATTTTTTTCTAAATGTTTTTTATATTAAAAACTTTATACATATATAAATATTTGTACTATATACTATTTATGTAAATATCTGTATTTTATTCTCTTTATATTTATATAAATATTTGTACTTTATACTCTTTACATTCTCAGAATGTTTACTTTTTCAAACTAAACCGATGTGACTGTATGAAAAATCAGTCACTGCAGAAGGAAAATGTGTGTACTGACATGAACGTTTTTCTTAATGATTGTGTCCGTTGTGTGTGTGTGCGTGCACGTGTGTTCTTCATGATAATTTCTTGTAATTGGTTAAACAATTAGATATTATGCATTTTTATATTATAGCAATTTTCGGGGATTGGTTTTGTTATTGGTGTGTAATGTTTTTTTCTTAATGACTTCATTTGGTGTTCATAATCTAATTTTAAAATCAAGATTTAAATGTCAGTTCTTTGTGTTTTTAGATGCCTAGGTCTTGCTCGTTCGCTGGCTGCGAAGAGGAGGCGTCAGGAACAGCTGGATGTTTCTGTGTCTTTTAATGACGATTCTGTCGAGTTGGTAAGTTACTGGTAAGTTACATTTTTTGTTTGCCATTATTTTATGAGGTTTAACATATGTTTCAATTGCTTTTTGGCTTCAATAATTGTGGTTTATTTAGTTGATGGTACAGGTTCCAGACACTCTGAAGAAGGCACCACAGTGGAACACTTCAGTTTCTGGGAAAAAGCACAAATATGTTGTGTTCGATGTCCCTCCAATAAGAAGGTAATTGTGAAGTTTATTCATAGAAACAAAGTGTGTAGTTTCCATCAAAGTGTATGTATGACCTATTGTTTGACTTTTTAAAAAAAAAATTATTATTTTTTATTTTATTTCGGTCAAAATACAAAACAAAGCACAAGGCAGGTAGACACATTTTCATGCATAATGAATACGATGCTTGACCGAAAAGGTTTAGGGCTTAAGTTTTTGGCATGCACTTGACTTCAACAATTAACAACTTCCTTATTTGTTTAAAGCCATGTGTTAGATTTTTTAAATGTAAAGTAATTTATGCCTATTGATGATGTAGTAATATTTTTTGTTTTAGCATGTTCTTGTTATCAGGAATTCTCATCTGAGGTCTCTCGTCGATGGGTACGTGCCTTTGGTAATGGGACACTACTCGTTTGCTGGCTCTGCTAGCCACATAAAGTTGGAATTGGAGAACATGCAGTCCCATGAAATCAGAGGTGATTGTTGTACTTATGTAGTAATGATTTGCTTTCGTATTATAAAAGGTGCAATTTTGTTTAAATGTTTTATTATTGTATGTGTTATTGTAATTCTCTTTGTTTTTAGATCCTGACTTGGTCTGTTTGTTCGCTCCGTGCAACAATCTGACGTCATCTCCGACTGTTGAAGATGCTGGTGCAGAGTTTCGTCGACTCCTGCGCTACGTCAGAAGCCGCTGGCCGAGGGTATTGTATATTTGTATTTTTTTAAATAATGTAGCAATTTTTGTTTCATCATATTGTGTTAACACTGTCATTTGTTTAAAGGTTTATTGTACTGGAATTAAACTAAATGGGCATGAAATCACTGGAAATGCATGCATATACAGATATTAAGGAATAATCACTTAGTTTGAATCATGCATGCACAGTGAAAACTTGATTTGTGTTGAAAGTGGAAGCAACGGCAAAAGTGCGTAGCACAACAGTGTCAAAATAAACAATTAGGAATTAAGTAGACTTTCTGAAAGTGAGGTCATATTTACTTAGTATCAAATTTGATTCCTGATGATATGACTAAAATCCTAAAAACAAACTTATTGGGTTATTTGTTTGTATTTTTCAGAAAGCTGTTGGTCAGAGGATACGCCCGTCTTGTCGTACCTCTACATCTAGTTCTGGGACAGAGAAGCACAAGGTTGGTATGAAGTGTGTGTAAAAAAACAAAAAAAACAAAACCTTTGCATACATGATTGACATATATTGACCAAAGAGGTTTAGGGCTGAAGCTTATTTTTCCTCAACACCATATAAAATCACAATGCAAAAGTCAAACCCAAGACAACTGTCCAAATCGAACACATTTTTCCTCTTTTTTTTGCTCCTTTACCTTCCTTCACTTATTCTTTTCTGTATTTTTTTATTTTTCTTTCACTTTCCTTCTTTTCATTCTTTTATCTTATACTCTCTTCCTTTTTCCCTTTCCTTTCCCTATCACTTTTTCCATCCAATTATCCTCTTTATTCTATTCATCCTTTGAGGCTGCTATGAATAGTACATAAAAACGTTTATTTGGGAGTTTCGAATGGTATGTGTTGTAGGGTTTGTTTGCTACTGCAATGCAGTGTATTTATCAATGATACTGGTTTTGTGTAATGTTAAAAATATATTTGGTTTGCCATTTTATTTCCTTACCCATATCGGGTTCATTTATAGCGGGTCGGTTCGGGTGCAGATCTTTTTTTTTTTTCGGCGGAAAACGGGTCGAATACGAGTTTAAACATGACGGGTACGGGCGGTTGCCGTATGTCAAAATCAGAACCGTGCAGGACTCTGCCAGGTGTTAGTTTGTAGAAAGGAACGGTATATAGGTCAAAGTGCAGCTCTTGCTGACTCGTGTATTTCTGAGGTGTATTTACATAAATGTATGGATCGCTGTACAACACCATGTCCATTTGTTAATGTTAGAGGTAGTTTATGGATCTGCTACACATGCAACTTTAAACTCAGTAAAGGTCTTATGCCTTCGGAATGTTCAATAAATAATTTGCAGTTGGATGATATTCCACCAGAATTAGCTTGTTTAAATACAGTTGAACAGCATCTAGTTGCTCTTCGCATAGTTTTTATGCAGCTATTGGCATTACTGAAGGGTGGACAGGGGGGGGGGGGGTTCATGGTCCGGTGACAGCTGTTCCTTCAAACGTTGAGACGAATAAATTATTGCCACGCATGGATGGTTCATTGTTGCCCATTAAACTAAAGCGTAAACTGACTTATAAAGGGCACTATGAGTATGAATATGTAGATACAGGGCATGTAAGGAGAGCTTCAGCATTTGTTAAGTGTAACAATCATTATTTAGACATAAAGTTCAATGAACAGTGGATTAATGAGTTTGTTAGAGAATAAGTTATTTTAGGGGATTGTAACATATTTATAATGGATTTTTCCACATTTTTGTGCTTGCTTACATACATTGACAAATAACTTTCGGAAAAGTGTTTTTTTCATTTATATTGTAACTGAGATGTAATAAAAAGCTTTATAGTGTGATGTGGACAGTGGACGAGAACACGTTCTGGCCGGAACCTGTGTCTACAAGATCCTAAAAACCTGATCCAGGAATATGTGGTATGTAAATTTGCAAACTGTTGATTATAAGCATTTAAGTGTGTTCGGACATGATTTATTGACATTGTACTTTTAAATTTAATTTTTGCTTTCATGTATTTAAGGGGTCCTGTACTTAAAAATCTATTTCATAATTTAATCAAATCTATTACACAAATCATATGCCATTACATAGCTGGGCATCTCATTGTGTACAAAAGTAAAACCCACAAAAAGAGACAGCATAGCACAGTAACAATAATGAACAACAACAATGGTCAACAGAAGGTTTTAAATGTCGTCGCCTTTCTAAACTAATACCTTTACCCCTCATTTACACTGGAGCCGTCACGTCAGCATCATGTCTTATGAATGTCTTTTGAAAAAAACTGATTGTAATTTACACTGAAAGCGTTAAGTGTTTAGAGCGTCAGACTGAAGTCCAGGCTTGAAGCAGCAAACTTTTCATAGTAAACTTCCATATGAAAGCTTTTTTCTGTTTAAATGATCACTTCATTATAAAGCAAAGAACAGAATTTATGCAGCTTCCTGGACTGAGAGCAGCATGTGGGGCTGTGTGGGTCTCCCACCTCTCCTTCCTTCTCCTTTGTCCCCAGCGTTCTCTCCTCCTCCACAGCTGTGGCACGCTTTTCCTCACCCCTCGAACAAAACCATTTTAATCTAAATCGTGCTCCAAGTCCAGCATGTGTCTCCAACGCACTTCTAAATTTGGAGAAAACTCGGAGAAAACGATAACATTAGCTGCGAGCTAATGGGTGGACATGGCGACTCACGGAGGTGCAGAGAAGCAGGAGCCGGACTTCAGCTCACTCCGTCTGGCTGATAAGTGAACCAGAGAGCGGGACCAGAAACACTGGTCTAGAATCTGGTGCTGAGCAAGGTAGTCAATATTAAATGTGATGTTTTCTAATTGCTCTCAACCTCAAAAAGACAATTTCTATTTCTTAAAATCAAATCAGTCTTTTGGCAGAAACTAGATTTCAAAATGGGTCACTCAGGTGGATCATGCGTATGCAGGCAGAGTTAAACTGTCACCTTTAGTACTATTGAAATGAAGAATTGTCTAATTGTTACACATAAAATTATCATCTTGTTTACAGGACATGGATCAAAACGCTGTCGATGAGGCCATTGAGGAGACTGTAGTGGGAGTGTTCCGCCAGAGGACCTTTTCCTCTACTGAAGACAATGTAGGTGTGGTTCTCGAAGGAGTGAAGGTGCTGCAGGACATGGCAAGCATACCACATGTGATGCTTTTTGGTCTGCTCTACTGTCTGAACATCAATCACCCCTCGACTCTACGGTATACCTTTGAAGTCATACAAAAAATACTGATGGAACTGGATGCCAATAAGCTGTCCAAAAAGGCAGGGAACCTGAAGAACAAGCTACTTGAATGAGTTTATTGACTTGAGGATCTTCTCCCATGTAGACTGGAGTCTAGTTATAGTTCCGTGACTTTTTTTAGTCCAATTTTGGTCCTTGTTAATGTTCGATTAAAGAGACTAAGTATTTTTTTGGCTTTCTGAATTAAAAATTGCTCCCAGAGTCTGCTGTATTGCAACATTTTTAACATAAATATTTACATATCGTCTCTTTAATAAGTCTGGGACAAAATATTCTTTGGTGTCAATATTTTTCGTACCTTTACTACTTAAATGGACACTGCCAACTGCCATGTAGTTGCCATAGCACTATTTGATATGGTGAAAATGCACTTTGCAATCTTCAATGAAAGTCAAATAACTTTGGTTTACACATTTGAGTTGCATGACATGTTTTTTTTTTATTTCAAGGTTAATTTATTTTCTTTAGATACTTTCAGATTGCAATCTGGATCAAACACATCCTGAGTATTGCAATACAAATCGGATTTTGATGAAAGTAGATTATTCCAGCCCAACTTTTTAAATCATATTTGCACATTAGGGTAGCCTGACTTGCAATGTCCTTATAATTTTAAGCATTCACGTCTTTATGCCACACCTCTGACATGAAGATAAAAAGTACATGTTTTTTCCTGACAGAATTAGAGGAGTGGAAATTAAGATGGGTGCTATAACCTAAATTTTTTATAGCAAAATAGCTTGAACCATAGGTGGTAGACGATGTATATCACAGTATGTGGTCTGTAAATTGAGTTTCTAAAGGAGTCCGTTTGTTGTTTTCTAAACCATTAAACCTAAAATAGCCAAGAATGTTACTTAAAGTATACTTCGTAACTTTTCACACCCAAAATATAACGATCTGCTAGCTTTTATTTTAATGCATTATTATATTTTGATGTTAAAATACAAATAAAATGAACAAACAGACATTTTTTATTGTAATTGTTTGCTTTTTGAATGATTAGACTATAAGTTTATTGGCAGAGGGGGACATCTCCTGCTCGTTACCATGGAAACGGGGACTAAATTCACTGATATAAGTGATTTTAGTGGCTTAGATTAACATCCAGATTCATTCTTTGATAACAATCATAATTTGTATCAACCTGGCAATAAAACAGTATATTTTGAGTGACTTTGTTTTCACCAAAAAGTTAAAAAGTATCGCTTTAAATAAAATTTATTCAGTAACATATCGTCACCTTACTAAACTAATGGCCCAAGTAATTTTCTGACCCCTTTTTTGTGTATGTGCAAATCACAGCCTTATGATGCTTGTTACTCTGGTTAAAATTTTCAAGAGCCACAGTTACAAGCTTTTCAGAATAGATTATTCTTCTAAACAAGCTGGATCTTGAAATAAAATATAGTTTTGGGACCTCACTGTATACATCTGACAAATCATTTGGAGCAACGTCCATAATATCATCACCTTACTAAACTAATGGACCATGTCACCTGTGCAAACATTGTGCAGAGATAGTTCTCCCTGTGTGACCAGTAAGTACGACATGTTTTGACAACTATAAGCAAAGTCTATCATAGGCCAAATCTATACCATACACCTTTTATTTCATCCACCCCTAAGTGAAAACTAAAGATTTCATTCAAGTAATTTGGGCTACACTACACTCAAAAAAATGACCCAAGCCCTTCTTTGATTTGCCACATTATATTTTTGCTTGAGTGACTGTAACAAATTGGTTAAATGCTAAATGTATTCAGATATAAAAGGCAAGAGAAAATTGTTGTGAGCTCGCTCATTGGTGTGTACTCGCTGCTTGTTAAACCTGGTTGAGAAAAGGCCATGAAATGCCATCTAGTCAGGTGGGGAGACACCCCAACCAGTTCTCTGTCTTTGGCGGAAAGTTGTTTGAACAAAACTATGGTTAAGATCTACCTAACGGTTTGTGTTTATCTTCTTAGTAGTGAATTTAATGGGAAAGTTTGTAAGAGTAACATGCTATATGAAAATGAGTTTGGCTACGCAGCCTAGCTAGCCAGGCCATGTGAAAATGAATTAGCTGCTAGTAGCTATGCCATATTTTGGCTATGTCAGTTGCACAGCCTAGCCAGCTAACGGTCGCGGTCCCTGAGGAAAAGTTTGAACAAAATCATGTTTATGATCGACCAAACGGTTCGCGTTTACCCTCTTCGTACTGAATTTAGTGAGAAAGTGTGTAAGATGCTATTTGAAAGTTGATTATGACACATTTAGCCAGTAAATCCAAGCGACCCCCACTATGTCAGTCTACCGCCTTTGGTGCTACCTGGTTCTGCGTGTGAGAGCCAAGCAGAATCAGAATGTAACGAACGCGGGAGTTTTTGCACCTTCTCAGGACAAAGCCAGCTAGACTATGCACCAACCGAAATTTGTTTCTGAGGACTACAAGGGGACAAATGACTCGTCCGACGACGTATTGGTTTGTGGTATGTTCGTGGAGGCGTCGCCTTTCCATTCCAAAACAACACCACTCAGAACCAAGGTTAAAGTTAGGGTTAGGGGGTAACTAGGGATATGCACCCCCGGTTTAGGGGTTCGGAGTAGCGGTGTTTCTGAAAGGAAGGGTGTACTCGTTTGTGGACTGCAGGGTGTGAACCGAGACGTCTATTGTTAAAATTGAGGTAAGGGGCAACTTAAATCGATGTACCAACTTCATACAAGTTGTTTCTCGGTTTAAGGAATTGCCTGAAAAGTGCACGTCCGTTGCGTTCTCCCCCCACGCGTGTTTAGGTCGTCGTGTGTGACTTGTTGTACAACTGGCTCCCTGCTCTGCCTTGAAAATAAATCTCCCTCCGAAAATAGCGTCTTTTCACGCAGCATGGTGTTCAGCCCTTCTTTCCTAGAGTATAGAGTAAACGTTTGCTACTTAACGCAGATAACGCAGGAGCATGTCGTCCAGTGGGAGCAGGAGCATGTCGTCCAGCGGGAGTAAGTCGTCGAGTCAGAGCAGGAGAGTAGAAGCTTTCACCCTAAAACCTTTCTGATGAAAAGATGAAAATCAACTGATGCAAAAATATTCTAACGACAATGAGGGTAGTTCAGTGTCACCTGAAAAACAGGCATGTGTGTATGTTGATCCAGTTTTGAAGACACAGCATGGTGCAAGAAGGTATAATAAGAAGCATTACTGTTTGTATTGCTGTCAGGAGGTTCAAAAAATGTCACGACACTTACGACGCAAGCATAGTGACAAGGTTGAAGTGGCAAAAGCATTTAGTTTTTCAAAAAATTCAAAAGAAAGGCGAATACAGTTGGACCGTATCAGAAACAAGGGAAATTATCAACATAATTTTGACATTATGCAAAGCCAAAAGGGCAAACTCGTACCCTCAAAACAACCAAACAAAAAAACTGAAGGACACGAATTTAAGCATTGTATCTACTGTTACGGTTTATTCAAAAGATAAAGCCATGTGGCGACACTTTAAAGTGTGTAAATTCATACCTGAGACCTCAAAAGCAGGTAAAACAAGAGTGCAGGCATTATGTGCTTTTGCTGAGCCTGCACCAGCAGAATTTACTGACGCATACTGGCAGTTCTTAAATGAGATGAACCAAGACACAGTTGCACTTGCTGTGAAGCAAGACAGCTGCATTCTACAGCTTGGCTCTAGACTTTTCAAGAAAATTCAGAAAATAAAGAGCCAACACCAGCATCTGCGACAAAAACTGAGGGAGCTTGGGAGATTGATGATAGAAGCAAAAAAAGTAACATCTGTCAAGACTATCAAAGACCTTATAAAACCTGATATGTATCATCATGTTGTCACTGCTACAAGATGTCTAACTGGATTCAGTGATCAATCTGGAAAATATGAGCGTCCAACACTGGCTCGCAAAATTGGACGTAGTTTACATAGTTTAGCAATGTTCAGCAATGTTCCTGAAATCTGAAGGATTAAAGATGAGAGATAAACAAATGACCCAAGATGCTGAGGATTTCATACATCTTTATCAAGAAGGTTGGAAGTTTGATATCGCAAGCCAAGCACTAACTCAACTTAATCAAGCTAAGTGGAATTCTCCTCATTTGCTGCCATTCACGCAGGATGTTCAGGTTCTTCATTCCCATTTGTCTGACAGAAAGAAAGTTTCAGTGCCCTGGAAACAGACGTGACACCCTCAAACTGGAAAAACCTTGCGCAGGTGACGGTTGCACAAGTGATCCTATTTAACCGAAGAAGAGAGGGGGAAGTGTCAAGGACGCCCTTGTCTGCTTACCTATCTAGAGATACATCAGAAACACACGAAGATGTGAACTTGGCCCTGACTCCACTGGAGCAAAAACTCCGCAAACATTTTGTACGAATGACAATAGTAGGAAAACGAGGACGGAAAGTCCCTCTTCTCCTCACCCCAGCAATGAGGAACTCAATCGATCTTCTTACTGAAAAGAGACAACAGTGTGAAGTCTTAGATGATAACGAATACTTATTTGCTTTACCTCACTCTAATCACTGCCTTCAGGGTGGCAAATGCCTGAAGAAATTTGTGGAAGAATGTGTAGAATGTGTAAAATATCCAAGAGCGTTAACGTCCACAAAACTAAGAAAACACATTGCTACCCTTTCAACTGTTCTAAATCTCAAGACTAATGAACTTGACCAGTTGGCAGACTTTCTTGGCCATAACATTGATGTCCATAGATAACACTACCGCCTTCCAGAGGGAACTCTTCAGATAGCTAAAGTTAGTAAAGTCCTTTTAGCACTGGAACAAGGAAGACTTGGAGAATATAAAGGGAAGAATCTGGATGAAATTCACATTGATGTGAACGGTATTGAATCTTACAAATTTTTTTTATTTTAGGGAAAAGTAGAGAAAAGACAATATTAGACTATATGTTGTGTCTATTTAACAAATGCAGATATTGGATGTTAAAGGATAGAATGGACAATCATTTTTTCTTTGGCTTTGTTGAATTTGGAGATATGGATATAGCCAAAGAGCTGTTATGAACATGAGACATGGCTATTTCATGAACTTAGAAATAACAACTAAAACATGTCCAAATTAGAACAAAGCCTACATTTCATGTTGCATCACAAATCAATTGTAGAGGGTGAAATTTGGCCAAAATGGGGCTTGCAAAATTTGACCTTATTTTTGAAAGAATGTGTTAATAATTGTATTTATTTTAACATCAAAGAACAAGGTATGATACTCCATTCATCCATTCTATATCTCCTGTAATTCACCTTTTGCTCAGCTTTTATTATTCTATTGAATAGTTGAAGGTTGCAATAGCTTGAATGTAATATCTCAAGAACACCTAGATGACTGGTATCATGAGCATCATAGAAACTTTCAGATGGTAAATTATGACAATGTGCACTTTTGGTGGAGCAGAAAAGTGCAACAATCATTCACTTGGTGATGAAAGCATGAAATTTGGTAAATGTATTCTTGAAAGCTCACTTTCAAAGCAAACACTGCTGGCCACATAAAAATTCAATATAATAACCATTTTTCAAGATGCCATCACTTCTAACTGAGCCCTAATAACATGGACCAGATAAGTGGAAGAAATAAAGACATAAAAATACTTTACAAGCCAGTAAGTTATGGTAATTTTATCTAAAGCAGTTGCATATAAGACTGTAATTAAGATGCCATCCAAGAGGGTCACTGTTAAAGACAAAATTTAAGCCATAGAGGTAAAGAATTTTTTTCCCCGTCCAATCCAATTTTTAGGGTAAAATAATTAGATGGACTTGTATTGAGACTCATTCCTCACATTTGCAAATGCACAGAGCTGTACAGGTGAGCCTGTAGCACCTGCAACAGCAGCCTGATTTGTAGCCATATTTGGTCAGAACAAATGCCACCCATAACCACTTTAGCCCTAAACTCTGAAGGCTTGGGAAGGTACTCATTGCAATGACCACAACATCTGTATCATTTTCCTTGGCCATGATGGCTTTGCTTCGTTTGGCATACAGAAAGATACGACTGCTGGCTTCCTCAAAATGTCTGCCATCTTGTATTTTTGCATGCCCAGTGGTGTTTTCTGAAAAGTGTGGACCTTGAAGGGTACATGTACCAAATTTCATGTTGCATCACAAAGTAAATGATTCTTTCAAAATATATAATTTGTTGCTACACTATTTTGTGACTTTGCAAAGGGTGAATTAAGACGCTAGTGATGGCATAATGATAGTTTCATTGCAACAGTTATGTTGTCTAAATTACTGATGCTAGATGTTCCTCAATTATAATTTTAGAGACCCTAGAAAAAGAGGATACTGGAGCTTCACAACAGGATACTGGAGGTATTTGCATACAGTAATTCTGTAAATTGAATATATGATATGAATATTACTCAACAAAAGTGAAATTTTCTTGTGCCATTTCATTGTGATGACCATCTGAATTTTGGCGAACTGTTTTCTTCACATCACTGTAGGTATGCTAGAAACACAGAGTTCAGAAGATGAGTCCACAACAGAACCCCTGTTAGAAGGCACCTCATATGTGTATCCCCAAAACCAAAGTGCAGCAAAAAGAGGTGAGTTTAGAAGGTAAAGATGGCTGGGAATCTGAAAATCAGAGACAGACAAGCAGTCTACTGAGTACTAATCCTGTATAATCTGTAGTTCAGATGTTTTGAGTATATTTTTTTCACGTCCTCTACTTGTGTAAACCATTTTCTGTACTTAGCTCCTGGTATGCCAGGCGCACAGGGGCCAGAAGAAGGTGGCCCTGAGATGTCTTTGGATGAAGGGCCATCAACTGTGTCAGTCCAAATGATGAGGAAATCAACAAAGCGGGGTGAGTTAAGAATAAATGTAATTGGCCAAAATGTGTTTTTGCTGGCTGATTAGTTGCCTGACTTTCCTAACGAGGACCCAAAGTGTAGGATTTCAGCAGTGGCTCATATGGAACAGGTCATGGCTCGGCAATAGTTCAGTTCATTCTTACACATGTAACCACTGAATTTATTTAGTGCATATTAGTGCCATTTTAAACTGACAGTGAGAGGGATGGAATCGTTTCAGCAATAGTGTGGGTGTTGTAACGTACAAATCCCCTGTGCTTGCTACATCGCTGTAGCTAACTACTACAGGCTTGCCGTGTATGACAACTTGAATAATACTCCAAATTTGACAACTCAAGCACTAAAATGAATAAAAACTCAATGACATTACAGTGCCAAATGACGTTGCACACCAGATGTTAATTGGTCGATGTTACAAAAAGTAATAACTTGCTTTTTTTCACACATTCAGGATATGAACTAGACCCTCAAGAAACGGTTAATCTACAGCTAAAGCGATAACATATTTTTTTAAGACTTAACTAACACAGTTTCAGGATATAAACTAGACCCTTAAGAAACAAGGTTAATCTTGGCAAAGTAATCAGCAACCGAAACAAACGTCTTTATTTATACGGTACGGTACCTATTTTATTATTACACATTTAAGGGGGGAAATCCTGTGATGGCATAGGAATTTAACCTTTACAGCATCATCATTTCTTATAAATTTCTCCGAAATTATGATGGATCACTCTGTCCTAAATGTAAATATTTCTTGACAACTTAAATTACATTGACAAGTTGTAGGCTCTGTGATGACCAAAATTCTCAGTAGGCCAGATCTATCTCATCATGCAAAATCTGCTATAAAATGTATAGTTTTTAGCCAGTGCTTCTTGACCAAAGTAATAACAGACACGACATTCAATGTCAGTGTTTCCTTTTTCTGCAGCGGGGGCAGGTGCGCCAAGGAGTCGTGACACTTCACTGCAGATTTTATTTCTAAAGTGATTTATTAGACTTAACAACCAAATGGTATAATGAAAACATACAAAAAATAATTAAAACTAAATTTTATTAATAATAATAATAATAATGTAAATGAGTATCTCAGTGACAAAGTTTGCACCCAGCCTGAAAGCACCAGGTCTTAAGGTTTTTGTAGAACAGGCTCTTTGGTCAAATTCTGCCAGGCCTGGCCCATTGATACTGAGCAGCATCCAGAACATTCCTATAGGGACAGAGGAACACTGAATTAATTTTATTTAAAATAAATATTGGCATGTAGCTATATTATGGAAAGTAATAATGGGAAAAAGTTCAACACTCACCATTGGTACATTGGTAATCTGTTGGGGGGTTTGGACCACCCATTTATGGTTCCAGCCTGACAGCCTATGTTTGACCTTTCACCTTTTCTTCAATCACTCCTCTCTGACTACACTGTAAACCTGAAATAGTTAGCAGAACTCAAAAAATATTAAAATAAATGTTGCCTCAATTATATTAATTTGATGAACTCAAAAAATAAAATTTTCTAGAGCTTAAAATTTAGATGGCATGCAACTTAAACTTTCTGATAACAGACAAATTAAAAGTGCTCATTGAGCTCAACTCAAATATGTGCAATTAATTTGACTCATAGTTTCTTATTAAGGCAAATCAATTCGTTTCACTTCTTAAGACTTAAAAATTAGTTTTCAAATCACTGGAATAAACATTCAGACAATTTTCCTGAATGAATGATAAATGTCCTGAACTTATATGATCAATCATCTTTATTTAGAAACAATAGAAATAACAGAATATCATTCATTAATGCCTTAATTTCACTAAATTGTACCTCATCTATGTTTTTTAAGTTATGTTCACTTATATCCACAATAGTTTCCCTTAATAAAAAATATTAGTTGGAATAACTTAAAAAGAAGAACATGTTACAGCAACTTAATACATTTGAGTTAGTAGAACTATTTCTGAAACTGAGTATTCACAACTGAATATATGTAATTATTCTGAACGTTCAGGTTTACAGTGTAATGTTACTTGTCTTGTATAATTACATAAAATATTAACATTAGATAATTTACACTCACATTTAATTACAAATGTGATTATGATAATCTATGACTTTAGTAAAAGGTTAATGATACCAGTCTAGGTTCATCCTCGTCAATGTTTTTCTCTTTTTTTCAGAAAAACTTCCATAAACTCATCTGGAGTTAGCATTAGCTCATGTAGATATTAGCTTAATGCTATATTATAAATTAGCTTAGTTGGCACCACGCACAATTAAGTTAAGCTGTTATGTTATGTAACTTTAGCTGCCTATCAATATTTGGTGAATATGTATTTAACTCTTAAAAATGATGAGTTATCTCAAACTACCATAATAAGTCGACCTTTTCGTTGCCCCAATCTCAAAGATACACTCCTCCTCCTCCGACTGTCTGATCAGCTGATCAGTCACTTCCTAGATAGAGTATTCGATTAAAGATATTTATCTGCAGTTCGGGTACTGTTGTTTTTGACACGGTGATGTATTTGCAACAAACATAACATTTATAGAAATTTGAAGAAGCGGCGGAGGAGAATTAGTAGCGGCGGGACGACACAACTAAATGAATGTAGCAGAAACACTGAATGTGAACATCTTAAAGTATTGTCCTTGTATGCTAACCATGTCATTTGCCAAAAATAATCAGACCATTCCTCACGAGCCAGCTTTTGGTGCAGGCCGTCATCATTTTTCTTAACTACTGTAGTGCCCTGCTGATGGGCCTCCCAACTTGTACGATAAAACTATGTGATCCAGACCGCAGCCACACATCTAGTATTTAACTTGCCCAAGAGGGTACATGTCACACCATTGTTCATCGAATTTCACTAGTTACTCCAGCCTGAGATAAAATCACTTGTTCTTTAGTTTGATTTAGTCTTTGTATAAGTTGCTGTAAAATGTGCTTTTAGCAGAACTTTAGCCCAGTTCTAGTCACTTCTGTAGTCTTGATGAATATCTCTTTTTGTAAGTTGCTTTGGACAAAAATGTCTGCTAAATGTCATGTAAATGTTATGTTTGACATGTTTCTTTGTCTTCCTCTAGGTAAACAGATGACTTCAAAAAAAATGTGGACAAAAGAGGAATCTGCTGCCATTGAAAAGCATCTAAAAAAATTCATAATAATGCAGCATGTTCCAGGAAAAGAGGACTGTGAGCGATGTATTTCTGCTGAACCTCAAAGCCTCAAGTCGAGAGACTGGAGAGCTGTAAAGTATTTCATAAAAAAATCGCATTTCTTCTCTCCGGAGAAAGTTACAGTAAAGGTCAGAGTTTTTTTTTCACAAAGTTTTGTAACTTTTCAAGACACAAGGTCTACACACTTAAGCGGGTTTTGAACCCCCAACCATCCTCCAGGACCTAGAAGGCATGCCCCACCCCCAGCTCTAGCCAATCACAGCACTCAAGGTAGACTTTTGTATATTTTTTCTGAGGAGGACTCTGCAATTGTACAGTTCAGCCAAGGTGAGTCGTCCTTGATAAAGTTATTTGGCTGTAACCTGTGGAATATTGTGAAATGTTGTGAACTGTATTCAACTTTGACTACTGCAATTGTTATATAGGCTATGTATGGTTACATGCTAATGCTAATGAGCTAGGCTATTTATGGTTACATGAAAAAGCAGGTATGCTAATTAGCTTTTTACTGTTGAGGAAGTTTAGCATAGGAATCGGACTGCTTTTAAAAAAATACCCATTTTACCCAAATACCCAAAAGACCTTTGATCTGAAACACCCCTGATGTTAAAAGTATTCCCAGCCAACTTAAGGTAAATTCACACAATTCCCAGCTTACAGACTGACTATTACAGCTAATACATGCTTAACATTTGGTTTAGCTAAAGCAGGCATGTCCAAACTATTCCACAAAGGGCTGGTGTGGCTGCAGGTTTTTGTTCCTACCAAGCAGCAGCAGAACCAGACTGGACTCAAATCGACTGATCTGTCGATTGGTCAAATTAGTTGGAACAAAAACCTGCCCTTTATGGAATAGTTTGGACATGCCTGAGCTATAGGTACCTTCCACATTAAATGATAACTAGCTGGCTAGCTAGCCCTTTCAAGTAAACCACTTTATTCAAACAGCATGCAGCTTAAACAGCTGTTTTTTAAAAGCAAATCCACAACCAGTCTGACTCTTATGCGAAAACTCCTCAAACTTAAAAAAGCTAATTGGCTCATTAGCATAGCTGCCTATTCAGGTAACCATGCCTAACCTAGCTCATTAGCATTAACAGGTAACCATACATAGCCAATATGACAATTGCAGTGTTCAGTTACACACAGGTTACAGCTAAATAACTTTATCAAAGTACAGACGACTCACCTTGGCTGAACTGGATAATTGTCAAGTCCTTCTTAGAAAAAAAAGTACCTTAAGTGCTGTTATTGGCTAGAGCCACTGGGAGGCAGCAAGGTCTACATCAGGGGTCAGCAACCCTGGTATACAATGTGCACAACTAACGCGGTACAGATAAAGATAAATATTAATAATAGTAAATAAAGAAACTATCGGTATAAAAATTAAAAAGTTACCAGTAGAAAGTTGTGAGTTAAAGCCATCCACATGTATCCAGATCCACCATGACTCTACAGACATCTTGTGAGAATTGTATGGCAGCACCTCATTGACTAAAATTCCTGAAAACATACGCTCCAGAGCAGGAATTCTACACACACATTAACGGTTTTTGCTACCATGTTGGCCATGTGAAAAAACTTCAGGAGGCATGTTAGGCGAGCTTCCTAAGCTATGTAAAATGGTTAAATGTTTTTGGGCCCCACACTGTTGGTCTATTCCCTGATATGTGGCCCCACGATGTAGGAAAGAGAAGGCCCTAGAGGGCCCCTATCATGCATGTTTTAGATAAATCCCTCTTCCAACACATTTGATTTAAATGATGAGCCTATCATCAAGCTCTGCAGAAGACTGATCATGACAGACAGGTGTGCAGGAAGAGGGAAATATCTAAAACATACAGGATAGGGGTCCTCCAGGACTCGGGTTGGTGACCCGTGGTCTACATGTTCCATTAAGATGACGTGAATTTCTTTCCACCGCACTTAAGCGGGTTTTGAACCCCCAACCAAGCCTCCAAGGCAGCTGTGCCTGGGAGGCACTCCTCGCCCCCATTGGCTCTAGCCAAACACAGCACTAGAGGTAGATTTTTGTATTTTTTTTTTCTGAGAAGGACTCGACAATTGTACAGTTCAGCCAAGGTGAGTCGCCTGTACCTGGATAGTTATTTATCTGTAACCTGTGAAATGTTGTGAAATGTTGTAAACTGTGTAACTGTGAATACAGCAATTGTCATATAGGCAAATATGGATACCTGAATAGGCAGCTATGCTACTGAGCTAATTAACATTTTACTGTTGAGGATTAACTCTCATCCCACTGATATACACTCAAAAAAACTTTACTTGCACTGTTGTGGATTTAAATAAATTTTCTTACTTCTTCTGCTCAATAAAGTTAGATTTTCCCTTTTGTCTAATGATGTTTTGTAACTATTGTGTAATACGATTGTGTTTTATGATTACTCAAGACATTTATGTAGCATTTACATGAACATATTGCATAGATCATAGGAGTTTTGGACTTCTGGGGACACTCCCACCAATGGGCTTCGCGCTCAAAAAGAGCCTACAACGCATGCGTCAAGACTTAACTTGGATCTGGGATAGCGACCCATGTGTGGAGTTTCACCTTGTTTTCTTCACTCGAAAAAACAGGTAATTTCGACACTTTCTACATAACAAGGTCGTTGTTAAATGGTGAGCTCAGTATTTTGCACATAAAACCCCGTTTAGGTCGTCTTGGATGACTTAAGAGCCTGTACTGTATTATTATTTCATAAGTACAGCTAGCACCAGTTAGTATTGAACTTTAAACATAACTTTAATTGTTTGAATTTGCTAAGCAGGATGTGTGCAATGTGGTGAGTGGTGGACATTGATACTTTGACCCGAAAATCACTTAAATATACACAGTTAATCTAGAACTAGGTTATGTTTATCTCATTCATTTGCGTTGATCTAGCTAGCTCATATTACTCCACCTATGGCGGCGCTATGCACACAACAGCCTCCGTAAGTAGAACTGTACACGGAGTTACACTAGTTAGACCAATGCAAATCGAAGAGATTTTCAACTTATTGCTGTCCCGCACTGAGCACATGGTGAGTGTCTTGTCTGTAGAACAAATTGGCGGCAATGCTAACACTGCAAGCTGCACTATTGAAATCAAAATACGTTTTGTGCCGCTCTTAACTTGCAGTTCTGAAAAATTCTAAATGTTTTAGGTGCCTTAACTTAGGCACTCCCAACCGCACAATTAATTCGAAACTGCACCATGTATTGTAATCCGTCGGGTGTTTGTCTCGGCCGTGCGCTCTGGCTGCGAGTAACAGCTTCTAGATGACAGGTGACCTGTCCGTTCCTGTCAGTGTATGCAAATAGCTGACACTGATGTGCCAATGTATGATATGTTGAAATGGATAACATTATGGAGTTTAAGAAATGCTTTGTGCTGATTCCCCCTGCTCCGCGCAGATACGGGGTGTTTTGAAAACTACGATACTTTGTCAGTGCAAGAGGCTGCACCCCGGGGTTGCCCCTGGTACTGGCTCTCCCAGCCTTTGTCTGGGTACACGGGACACAACATTCCTTAAACGCTGTAATGTTGTCTATTTCAGAATAACATCATGCATGGGCACCTCATTGTTTATTTGTGTCTCTATGGTTTAAGGTAGCGAGTCACTGTTGCATGGCGGGCGAGATGCCGTGTCTGTAGCAGCGAAATGCCGTGTCTGTAGCAGCGAAATGCCGTGTCTGTAGCTCGCTGCAGCCCTTGAGGCGTCGACACGTCAGAAATGTGACGGGTTTTATGCTGTTTACCATTACTTGTTTTTAAATATATATAGTATTGTTTGCTTATAATATTATGAATCTCAGGTTGTGGTGGGAGGGGGATGATTGCAAAAATGTTTTTTTTTTTCACACAATGTAAATTTAATGCAGTGCTGGATATAGAAGTTGTCAGTACCGTTCAACTGCCATTCATCAATTTTGCTGAATATTGGATTTGCTAACAAATATTGAGCATTTATTGTCTAGGATAATTTCCTGACTGATCTTCTCTTTCCACAGATGTCTAAATGTGGAGGTGTAAATTGTGTCAAAAGGTGCAACAATCCAGACGTCTTTTAATAAAACACTTCAGGTTAGTTCACGGTTCAAGACCACCATTTCCATGTGTATATTCTGACTGCCCCTGCACCTTTAAAACATTTAATGCTTTGCATAGCCATTTAAGCAGATTTCATCCGGTTCAAAGGGTAAACCCACCATTATTTGCCACATTTAAGTGTAATTTGTGTTCATGCAGTGGCATAACTTCCGAACAAGAATATTTTGGGCATATTAATGTCCATCTTAAAAGTAATGAAACTGTAAATTGTATGTTCAAAGGGTGCAAATACCAAACGAATATTCATGGTAGTTTTAAGACTCATAAATGCAGAAAACACAAAAAATACACCCTAAAAGACTTTAAACCAGATATTGTGAGCACTTTTGAAAGCCAAGGTTCAGCGGGCGACTGTACTGAAGATAATATCGGAGAAAGTGACTATTGTGATGATGATAATGAAAGTGATGCTGATGTCTCATGTTTGGCAGATTCTATCGAGTTAAAATTAGCATCTGTTCTTTTAAAACTTGAAAACTATTTCCATGTTCCGAGTGTAGCAATTGATGAACTGCTTTCTGTGTTGCATTATTTGTTTAGCTTTGCTTCAGTGCCTTTATCAAACACAAGTATATCTGAAGCTCTTTTGAAACACAATATTTGTCTGAACCAAAAAGTAATTGAAGAGTTGACTGACACCTTATGTGCTAATCCTTTTTTAAAAGCTATATCAAAGGAAGGTCCTCTTCCTACTGCTTATAAACGCAAGCAGTACTATATGCAACATTTTCAAATCATCCAACCTGATGAGTACATACTTGAGCCTCAAAGCAAGCATTCTTACCAATACATTTCCATCCTGAAAACTTTAGAGCATTTACTCCAGCAAAGGACTATTGTCCAAAAAGTATTTGATTGTTCAGTGCAACCTCATTCTGTCAATGAAAAATATTACAGGTCTTATCGTGACGGAGTATATTTTCTGAACAACAATTTCCTGTCATGTGTTGACGAACCAAGAATTTCTTTGTGCCTTTACATAGACGACTTTGAAATATGCAATCCGTTGGGCACATCCAGAAAGAAGCATAAACTCTGCTCAGTTTATTGGATTTTGGGTAATCTGCCACCAGGTAGTCACTCATCGCTGTCCTCTATATATCTGGCTTTATTGTGTAAAAGTGAAGACCTGAAGACTTTTGGGTATAAAAAGGTATTTGAGCCCCTTGTGAAAGACCTTGTTGCATTGGAGCAACAGGGGGTGTTTATTAATCATTTAGGAACACTCGTTAAGGGCACTGTCCAATATGTTGTTGCTGATAGTCTTGGTGCTCACGGTTTAGCTGGTTTTGTGGAAAGTTTTTCAGGAGAGTATTTTTGTAGATTTTGTACTGCAACACGATTAGAGATTGAGACAACCGGAGACCATGTTGGAGAATCAAAACTGAGAACTGAGGAGCAACATAAACAACACATAGCAGCTGCACATGAGAATGGAGTAGCCTGTTGCGGGGTGAAAAACAGTTGTGTCTTGGCTGATGATCTGTCATTTTTTAAAGTTACAGAAGGATTCCCACCAGATCTTGCACATGATCTCTTTGAAGGCATTGTGCCTCTTGAACTTGCTGTCTGTTTTCGATTATTAATAAGTAAAAAGTATTTCTCTTTTGACAAGTTAAATGAGCTTATTCAGACTTTTCCATACAGATGGGGTGATCAAACGAATCGTCCACAGAAATTGCCACGCACCCTCTTGAGAAAAAACAACGTTGGTGGCAATTGTCATGAAAACTGGTGTTTGCTGAGACTAATTCCATTAATTATTGGACGACTTGTACCAGAAGATGAGCCAGCCTGGCATTTGTTCCTCGACCTAAAAGATATTGTGGAACTGGTTGTCAGTCCTGTTCACACTGAAGCCTCCATTGCACTTCTAACAAGTAAGATATCTGACCATAGTCACAGATTCAAAGAAGTATGCAATGATAAAAGACCCTTGCCAAAGCATCACTTTCTTTCTCATTATCCGTCTCTCATTCACCGGTTTGGTCCGCTTGCTTTATTGTGGACCATAAGATTTGAGTCCAAGCATACATTTTTTAAAAATGTAGTCAGACACACAAATTGCTTCAAAAACATCCCTTTGTCTTTGGCCACCAAGCATCAGCTAATGATAGGTCATTATATGCATTCATCCAGCTATGAGAAGCCACACATTGAAGTAACTCGTGTCTCACCTGTACCAGTTGAGCTCCTCAAAGATGAAATTGCTCAGTGTGTGCAACAAAGATATCCATGCATTACTGTGGTAAATTTAACCCAGAATGCCATTGTTGATGGTCTTAATTACAAAAAGGGCATGATACTTGCACATGGATCGTTAAGTGGTCTGCCGCAGTTTGTTGAAATAGCCCACTTGTTTGTGTTGTTAGAGAAATTAGTGTTCGTAGTGAGGAAAAGAAGTTCCTGGTACTCTGAGCACTTCAGATCCTTTCTACTGGATCCACCATCAAGAGATGTGCATCTCATCGAACAAAGTGAACTACAGGATCGCTATCCCTTGAGCGAATACAAAGTTGGTACTTCACAAATTGTCACCCTGAAACGATTCATCCATTGTAAAGGTAAACTAATTGTATTTAATAAAACATACAATACAATGTATTAAGGCTTGAACAATGTAACTTATTTATCCTTTTTTTTTCTAGAATAACCTGGCAAGAATAAAGAAACATGACAGACCCTGCGAAACTCCTCATCATTCTGGGTGAAAGCAATTCACTCAAAATTACCCTACATTCTGGAATACCAAACACCTTAGAGGAACTACGGAGTGTCATCAAACAACAATGTGACCTTACAAGGAAGTTTAGACTTCAATATATGGATGAGGAGTTTAGTGCTTTTTTAAATCTGACGTCGACTGCAGTCCTCAAGAACATGGACAGACTGAAGGTCATTTACTTGAGTGCTGAAGAACCATTTGAAAGTCCTCTCCAAACAAATTCTTCAAAGTGGAGCCCAAACTCAAGTCGTAGCTCAGTGTCTGCATCAGTTGATACTGATATCCTCTCATCACCTGACTACAGGTCATCACCATTAACCTCTTCATCAGTGCTGCGCCATGACTCCTGGCCAGCTGTATTCCCTATCCCCACCTTTTCTTTTGAAGTAAATATTCAGCTGGCCAAAGCTAATCAAGATTATAACAAGAATGGAATCCTTCTAGTCCCGGCACCAAAGCTGAAGTCAGGAATAATCGAAGGCTTAGTTGGTGAAATAATAAAGTACAAAGCATACCCTTCTGATTGTGAGTATGAAGATGTATGCAGAGCTTTAACCACAAAGCACCCATGCTTAAAAGAACGGGGATCTTCATCAGGGTTTGATGCCTGGAAGATGAGTTTAAAGTACAAGATGAGCAACTACCGCACCAAACTTCGGACCCTTGGCTGCACAAAACTAACCATAAACTCACTCAAGCGGAGAAGTGATGGAAAGGTCTCGCCAAACCAAGTTAAAAAACCAAGAAGAGCAGAGGTAAATTTCTGTCCCGATTATCCTGCTGGAGAAGGAAAAGAAAGTCAGGAAGACATGCGAGTGACCCTTCTCACTGAAGTACAAAAGAGAAACAATGAGGAAGTTATTAAACAGAAAATGGACCACACTTTTCCCCATCGAAGGATGGAAGTGATTCAAGACATGCCTTTCATTGCTGAGTTTCAAGCAAGATAGCCTGCTCTCTTTTCTCATCAAGAGGTATCTTTACAAATGCAAATATTAAATTTTTTTCTGAACGTGCTGACCAACATTGCCATGCATTAAGTTCTGTGTTTTTTGTTTTTTAGATAAATGCTGAATTTAAACGAATCACTACAACGGCATTGACAACAAAGTTTATGAGCCAGTTTGACCTGTATGCCCCAAAACTGCTGAAAGACTTCAGGAAAAAGGGAGGGTTGCTTGGACGAAGAATAACCGAAATTATGGCAGCCATTAATGAGGTTGGTAAAAGCTCAGATAATGTTTTGGAGTACAGTACTAAATGTCAATTTTGTGCTGTTTGCTTGGGGCAACCAGTTAGGTCACACAGTAAGTTAACTGTAATTATATCTTCTGCTATCTGTTTTTGAGTACCATTTTAAAGTCTTTGTTTGGGACTTTGAGTACACTTTGAAGCTAATGGGCACTAGAACAATCATCATAAACGGCATTAACCATTTGTTTGCAAAGACATGAAACTCAGTGTGGTCAGTGACCACCGTTTCTTTCCTCCACCTTGTTCTATTTTTCGTGCATCACGCCGCTCACGATTTATTATTATTTTCCCCATTATTTGTTTTTTTCCTGCATACCCAAATCTTCTGCAAATAATTTTCTTCTTTCCCTTTTGTGTCTTTTTAGGATGTGGACTTCAGTGATGCGCTCAGCCACATGCAGAAGACGGTCATCGGGATCTATGTCATCCTTCATGAAGGTGATGATGACCTTCATGAACCAGCAGATGTGGGCATCGTGATTGAAGGAGTCACTGTGATGAAGGACCTTGGGAACGTTGCCACTGCCTTCTCTCTACTTTTTGGACTGATGTACGCGCTTAACCGGGACTACCTGACTGAGCTTAAGTATACGTTTGAATTTACTCAGAAGGTTCTAATGGAACTTGATGCTAGAAAGCTGTCGAAGAAAGTTCAAGTACTGAAAAACAAACTCTTGGAGTGAGATGTGCACAAATACAGCCACAACCCTTTCACGGGTGGCTTCAATTGCAGTTTTGAATGGCTGTTCCCTCACCATCTGTTTTACCAAAAAAGAACAAGAAATAATTGTACACTTCCTAAGATTTTATAATTACTGTTGTAAACTCTGAATGTTTTAAGACCTTGTTTGGTTTGATTTAAAGCACTGTTTATTTCTTTTAATGTGCTAAAAATGTGCTACTTTGGATTTAAAATGCAAGTTGTTGATTTTGAACATGAAGCCCTGCAACGTACTGAGAAATACTACTAGTGAAAACAAAGCCATCTATGATGGTGTATAGCAAGCTTTCATCACTATAGGCATGCTTAAAGTGTTGGTTTGGGATTTTGTACATTAAGGCCCATTTGTAGGTCAGCTGAGATTACTTGATGAGTCTTTCTGAGCACTTATACTATTATATTATATTGCTGCCAAAAGGCACAATTTAGGTTTGTGGCTCATACCACATTAACACCAATGTGCACTGATATGTTGGTGTCAATGTAAATGTGGTGAACATAGTACTTTTAAACCTAAATTGCTTGTTACAGTGGCAAATGTACAAGGTGTGCTCAGAAAGGCCCATCCCAGATGGCCCACAAACGGCGTTATTTTCAAAATCCCAAACCAACAAAGAACGAGTATCTTAATCAGAATTTGATGCTCTTATTGTATTTTAAAATCTACTTCCATGCAACTTCCACACCAAGCTTCAGAAGTAACTATACATTCACTAAAGCTCAGAGGTGATGACAAGATCTTTCCAAAAGATTTCCTTCTCATGAAGAAGGAAATGCAAGCAAACCCTCCTCACCTGAAGTTAAAAGTGCAGTGAAAATAGTACAGTAAAACCAAACGGATGTATGAGAACAGAAACGGTGATATGACATGACTCATCCATGTCATCCCAAACGACCCAAAAACAGGGCTATCTGAAAAATCTGGAACTTGCACTTAAACAGTTCAATATCTGGTTGTGACAATTGTGAGATTTCGAAATGTTGAGTTTTTAGCACTTTCAACATCCCAAAGGCATTTTTTTCTAGTGGAAACATCAATAAATGCAGTGTATTCTGTACATTTTCTCAGTTGTATTTGTTGGTAAAGATTTAATAATAATAATATTCATTGTATTTATATAGCACTTTTCTGGACACTCAAAGCGCTTCACAGACGTTAGGGAAGGGGCTCATTCATTCGCAGCTGGTGGTGGTGAGCTGCTGTTGCAGCTTCAGTTCCCCCTGGGGGTCACTGACAGAGGCGTTGCTGCAGACAAATGCGCCAACGGCCCCTCTGACCACCAACCAACCTCACATTCAAACAGGCTTCCTGGTGTTCTCCTGAGGGTCCCATCATATTACTGACCAGGCCTTTCCCTGCTTAGCTTCTGAGGTCTGACGGGATCGTGCTCCACAAGGCGGTATGACCACATTTATTTTGAAGTTACTTAGAAAAAGCTTAACAATATTATTTCAAGTGGTTACATTCAACTGCTTTAAGAAAAAAAAAAAAATAATTATTTTTAAATGTTATGTGGTCTGGTTATGCTAATTCTATATATCTTTATTAAGTAGGATTTACTCAACTCAATTATGTAAATTCTAGTTAAGGTTTACATTTAATATCTACTAAATCTCCTTAAGTGAACTTTACATAAAAGAATTAAGTAGGATTGGCTCAAATTGGTTTAGCTATTCTTCAACAAAATCTTTTTTAAATCAGACTTAAGTTAGTTGAGTTATTTGTATGTAAAGTTATTTAGTAAGTATTAGGCACTTCAATCATGTATATTTCATTGAGCTACATATCTAATAATTACTTAAGGCAGTTGTGTGTAACCACACTCAAAAAAATTATTCTTGGCCACAATAAACATGAAGCATTATTTTCAAATAAACTGTAACTGAAATTTATAAAACTAAAAGTTTATTTGATAATAATATTTAAACAGTATGTAAACATAAGCTTTACAAACTGATGTAAACAAATCCTTAAACTTTATCTGACTAGATCACGTAAGTAGACAAGTTTATTTGATAATAATATTTAAACAGTATGTAAACATATGCTTTACAAACTGATGTAAAGAAATCCCTAAACTTTATCTGACTGGATCACGTAAGTAGACAGTGGGCGTGTACCAGCATGTTGTCACCATGGTAACTTCAGTATTCTACGGGTTCGCCCACCCTGCCCTCACAAACTCGGCACTGCAGACCGCGGTATTCCTGACCGTGATCCTGACGGAGGAGTGCGACTAGTCTGCGGTTCAGTGAAAACGGTAAGTTTAATTGTTTGAAATATATTGTGTTAATGGTAGTATGTGATATTTTAGAATTATATTGATATATTCCTTTTCCCCCGAGTTTCTCAAAGACAATGTGAATGCTTTGGCATTTATATTTTCGGAAGTCTGGTGAAGTTGAGCACTAAAGAAAAAAAAAAGTTGAGAACGTGCCTGAATGCATGTACATAGCTTTTAGCATGAGTTAGTAGCAATGCAGTATGAAGCTAATTCTTATGGTAAATAACTTAAATAACGCAGCCTGAACTGCATTATTTATTGGGTGTCCTCGCGTCTGAGGCGAGGCTGGGTGTCGCATTTTTAATTAGACAGGACGTCACAGCCTTAAGCTAAGGGCTAACGTCAGTGCTAAGCTAACTGTTAAGCGGCTAGCACCTGCTGCTGCACTTTGATGCTGGCTCGCTACAGCGGACAAACGGCCAGGTTATAGTGTTATAAAGGTTTCTCTTTGTCACGGTCACCACTGCTGCCAATGTGGCAAACTGGTTAACTTTGCGCGGCGCACTCTTAACATTAGTTACTGGTGTTATGCCGAGTTGTGCATCCATCCTCATGGGAGCGCATTGTATCGACTTGTACTTGTTTATACGGCAGTGTACTGATAAAAAACTAAAATCTTCGCGGGTGTTCATCGATTATGAGACGTGTAGTTTAGAGCCATCGGTGTTTGGATTTAGATTAAAACCGATAGTCTGTGTGTGTGTTTTTTGCTTATGAGAAATTATTTTATTCAAAAGTACTTGTAAATACTTTACCCGGGCATGGTTCCGTTAATGTGTTTCTAATGTGAAAAAAAAACCTTATTTAAAATTTAAATTAAAGAGTACGGTCTAGACCTACTGTAAGTTCCTTGAGCTGACTTGAGTTGTGTTTTGGCGCTCTATAAATGGGAGTGATTTATTAATTTAACAATGTAAATTCAGATGGGTGGTTGATTGGTTGTATTAATACTCTGAGAAAAACATACAATTATAATTTTTTTTATCCCACATTATGTTTGTGCCCAGCTAACAAAAACCAGATATAGTTCATCAGCATGTAAAAAATTAAAGAAGCAGTTATTTTTCAGTGTGTTCAAACTTCTTCAACTTAAATGTAAACTTTGCTTTATTTCAACCTGTCTCCTATCGTCATGTGTGCTTCATGTGACTAGTGAGGTGAAAATATTAGTTGTCATGTTGGCTGTTGTCCAGATACAGTCAGGTCACAGCTAGTAGCTTCAGATCTGTTAAAATTAAAACGAACAGGCATACTTTTGAGGGCAAAGTTAGTCCACTAAACTAGGTTTTTTTCCACCAAGACCACCTTACATCCTTACTATAAATATCAGAACATATTTAAATTACATGTAAATGTGTTGTGTTAGCTTACCTGTTTTTAGCCGTCTTTGTTTACATGTTTGAGCTAATTATTTACACGCGTCTGCATGGTATTATATGGAAATCGATGAAAGCTCACCGGGTAACAGGTAAGCTAAAACAACACTATATGCTCTCTGACATTTATACTAACGATGTGAGGTGGTCTTAGTGGGAAAAAAGCTTGTTTAGTGGACTAACTTTGCCTGTGAAAGTACGCCCATTCTAGGGATGTTAAAAGGTGTTCAAAATCAAATTTGAATACCATTAACGATTTTTAACGAATATTCGAAAGGTGGGGGGGGGTTAAAAAAAAATCTTTTTTTTTTCTTAAAATATACTATAAGGTGTGTCCTAACCCTTAAATGACTATATATACACACAACACACACCTTATAGTATATTTAAAAAATAAATACATTTCTATTTTTTTTCTTTTTTTAAATATTCGAATATGATTTTTATATTCGAATAATCGAATATTCGGTAACATCCCTAGCCCATTCACTTACATTGTAATAGGTCTGAAGCTAATAGCTACCTCCCGGCTTTGTCTAGACAACGGCAAACATGACAACTAATATGTTCACGTCACTACTCACATGAAGCATAAGACGATAGGAGACAGGTTGAAATAAACCAAAGTTTCCCTCTAATACCGCTAGCATTTACAGTGTCATTATTGCATGTACTCTCACAAACACATGCACACATTTATGCAGTTGTTTCTTATCCAAATTGGGAACTAACAATGTCATATTTTTTTCTATCACTTAGGGTACATCATCATAGGGCCAAATTGACAAAGATCAATCTACATTTTCAATGGGCAACCTCTCAAATTTGGTGAGTACATGTCATAGCAATGTTTAAGTGTAATTGAGCCATAGATTTCTGCTAAAATGTTAGCTTAAATAACATTTTTTTTTCTGCTTTCTTTTCTAGGTAGAACATGTGAATGGGTGTGTGGGAGTGTAAGGTGTGTGGAAAATCTGTATCAAGTAGGTATGAATTGCTTAAACATTGCAAGCTAAAACACAGCCATCAGGGATACCGGTTCAGACATTTCTGCCGATATTCTAATTGTCCATGCACATTTAGACTGTGGAACAGTCTTTTGAGTCATATATACCGTACTCACAAAACCCAAACAGCTTCTGCAACATCTGAGTTGTCTACATTTTCATGTCAGTTGTGTACATGTCCTAAACTTGCTAATGAACGGGATTATTTCAGTCATGTAAATGAACATTTACGGAGACATGAAACTGTATCATGCATGTTCAAAAATTGTGTGTTTAAAACAAACATTTACAATACATTTCATAGCCACAAAAACAGGAAACATAACAACCACACTTTAAGTGATTGTAAAGCTGAGGTTGTTAATTTTGTTGATCAGTTACAGGAATCAGACACTTCTGTTGAAAATGTTTCTTGTGCTGCAGGCACAGATGTAGAATCTGAAACTGATGTAGATGTGCATGCTTCCACTACTGAAGATCTTCCCAAAGTTATTGAGCAGAATATTGCATCAGTTTTATTAAAGTTAGAACATATTATTTTTGTACCAGCTACAGCTATTGACGAATTACTTCAGGATTTACACTATCTGTTAAGCAAGGTGTCTGTTCCAATAACATTTGATAGTCTATGTAACATCCTTCAAAAACATTCTGTATCAGTTAATGAGTCGGTTGTCAAAGAGCTTGCTGAAGTAGTGTGCAAGTCCTGTCCTTTGGCTAAAGCCTTTGCAAAAGATGGCCCTCTAGCTACAGCCTACAAAAGGAAACGGTATTAGAAAAAACATTTCAATGTGGTAAACCCAGTTGAGCACATCCTTGACCCCAAGACAAATAAGACATTCCAGTATATTCCTATTTTGCCTTCTCTTCAGCATCTATTAAGTAATCGTGACATTTTAGAAAGTGTAATCCATACACATACAACACAGAAAAATACCTTGGGTGCAGTGCATTATAAATCAATATGGGATGGAATTTACTGTAAAGAAAACGTTTTTTTCACTGGAGAGGATTTGAAATTATCAGTGTCACTATATGTTGATGACTTTGAGGTTTGCAATCCCTTAGGCACATCCAGAAAAACTCATAAACTTTGTGGTGTGTACTGGATTTTGAACAATTTACCACCTGGATCTCATTCAGCTCTTTCTTCCATCTACTTGGCAGTATTGTGCAAAAGTACTGATGTAAAGTTGTTTGGGTATGAGAATGTTTTAGAGCCCCTTTTACAGGATTTGATAATTTTAGAGAAACATGGTGTTTTTATTGCAGGTCTTGGGGAGTTCGTGAAAGGCACAGTCCAGTCAGTCATTGCAGATAATTTAGGAGCCCACGGGATTGCAGGCTTCGTTGAAAGCTTCTCTGGTGTGTACTTCTGCAGGTTTTGTACAGGTGAGAGATCAGACATTCAGGATAAGGCTGTTCAGTCAGGACATTTTAACTTTCAAACAAAAGATCTACATGAAACACACATTAACTTTGCAAGGAAGAACTCAACAATCTGTTGTGGAGTAAAGAGAGAGTGTTCTTTTACAAAGAATTTATCTCATTTTCATGTTACCCGAGGCTACCCTCCTGACATTGTCCATGACTTATTTGAGGGTGTTGTTCCAGTTGAAATTGCCCTCTGCATTGGTGAAATAATTTCCAAAAAATATCTATCTCTTGACACTCTTAACAAATTAATCCTGAACTTTCCATACAAGTGGGGAGATAAAACTAATAAACCTCATATTATTCCACAAACTTACGCCTCTAAAAGGACTATAGGAGGTAACGCCCATGAAAATTGGAATCTATTGAGATTGCTCCCATTTATAATAGGAGACTTAATACCAGAGGCAGAGCCTGCTTGGCTTGTGTTGCTTGACTTAAAAGAAATAGTTGAACTCGCTGTTGCCCCTCAACATAATAAAGAAACCATTGCCTATCGGGACTGCAAAATCACAGTACACAAGGACAGATTCTTGGAGCCAAGAAGACCAAAGCATCACTTCCTTGAACACTATCCTCAATTGATCGAATGTTTTGGGCCTTTAGTAGGGCAGTGGACTATGAGGTTTGAGGCGAAGCATAGCTTCTTTAAGAAAGTTGCTCGTCATACTAATTGTTTCAAGAATATATCACTCACATTAGCAACTAAACATCAGCAAATGATTGCATATTATATCAGTGCATTACATCTTAAACCTGCTTTGGAAGTTGAAAATGTTAACACACTTCCTGTGGATATACTCAATGAGGAAGTAGTGAGCAGCCTCAGGCAGAAATACCCCAAGATGAATGATGTACATCTTGCCAAAAATGCAACCATCAAAGGAATCTCCTACAGAATTGGCATGCTAATTCCATTTGGTTCAACTTGTGTTGCAGAAATCCTCCAAATCTGCATTGTTGAAAGCAGTTTGAGCTTTGTTGTGAGGAGATTGTGTGCATGGTATCATGAGCATTTCAGAGCTTATGAGCTGACTACATCTGCTAATAGAGAGGTTGCCCTGGTTGATCTTGAAAACCTGTCTGATGTTTACCCACTCTGTGACTACACCGTGGGTGTGAAAAGGATGGTTACTTTGAAAAGGCACATTATTGTTTAAGGTAAGTCTATAATCAAACTTCTATCTCACTCATAAAGTTGGAATGTAACAATCACTTCAGTTGTCATGAAATATACTGTACTGGCCAAAAGTTTGGACACACCTTCTCATTCAATGTATTTCCTTTATTTTCATGACTATTTACATTGTAGATTCTCCCTGAAGGCATCAAAACTATGAATTATGTACTGTATGCCATAATATGAATTCTAACAGTTGTCCAATAGGGCTGTCGGCTGTGTATCAACCTGACTTCTGCACAACTGATGGTCCCAACCCCATTAATAAGGCAAGAAATTCCACTAATGAACCCTGACAAGGCACACCTGTGAAGTGAAAACCATTTCAGGTGACTACCTCATAAAGCTCATTGAGAGAACACCAAGGGTTTGCAGTGCTATCAAAAAAGCAAAAAGTGGCCACTTTGAGGAATCTAAAATATAATTACTACATTTGTAGTTTTTTCACACTTTTGTGTTAATTACATAATTCCACGTGTTCATTCATAGTTTTGATGCTTTCAGTGACAATTTACAATGTCATCTTAGATCCAGTTCCAGAGTCAAGAATCTCTTCATGGCCTTCAATCTTCATTGTTCCTAACTTTTCATATTTTGCTGAAATTCAACTTCAAAGAGCAAATGCAGACTTCAGAGCAGATGGCACTCTTCTCATCCCTCCCCCAAAGCTAAGAATGGATATTCTTGAAGGCATGGCTGAACAGATCTTCAAATACACAGCATACCCAAGTGATTCCCAAATTGAAGAGGCTGCTGAGGTCTTGGTGCATGTCCATCCATGTTTGAGGG
Source organism: Siphamia tubifer (assembly GCA_020466265.1). Lineage (NCBI taxonomy): Eukaryota > Metazoa > Chordata > Actinopteri > Kurtiformes > Apogonidae > Siphamia > Siphamia tubifer. The sequence goes on from CM035803.1 coordinate 4,434,335, forward strand.
AAAGAGGAACTCGTGCCGGCCATGAAGGATGGAAACAGTATTTAAAGACAAAAGTTGCCAACTTTCGCACAAAACTGTGCAAGATCGGACACCCAGAAGTCAGTGTAAACTCTCTCAAGAACAAACGCAAAGGACAAGAAAAAGCAGCTGCAAACATAAAAAAACCAAGAAAAGCAGAGGTTAACTTTCTCCCATCCCTTCCTTGCGGTGAAACAAGAGAGAGTCTTGAGAATGAAAGAGTAGCTCTCTTGACAGAGGTGAAAAAGAGAGACAACAAAGTTGTGATCAAAGACAAAATGCAGAAGACCTTCCCCTACAGACGTCAGGAAATAGTCCAGGACTCACCTTTCGTCTCAGAACTTGTGAACAGATGGCCTGCCTTGTTCACAGTGCGTGAGGTGAGCATTTTTGCTTTGCTGATGTATAACTACTTTCTAAATTAAATTATGTTCAGGTAATAAGTAAGCGGGGTAAAAGAATCATTTTATTTGTACAATAAATCTATGGTTTTTTTTCATGTCAACAGAATTTCTTAAAGGAATAATTCATTTTCTGGTGTAATTTTTTTTCTCCTCAAAACACAGCTGGAGTGCCATGAGGGAAAAGTATCCAGTATTTTCCCCAACAATGGTCTACAAAGACCAAACACAAAACTAGATTAAAAAATACTTCCAAAATACTCCAACGCTCCTGTACCTGCCTTAATATGTCGGGAAGCTGCTGATGCCGTTTTAAGCTGAAAAAACAGTTTCCTATATTTACAGGTTGAATATAGACGCTAGTTTGATAGCATCCGTTAGCCTCCCTGCAAATGCGTGAGCGTAGTTTTGAGTGCATGCCGTTCAGTGTGCTGTTCAAACTTGCGTGCGTTCAATAATATTACAGCTTTCAAACTAGTGTCCATATTCAGTCTGTAAATATGGATAAAACACTGTCTTTTCAGCTTAAATCATCAGCAGCAGCTTCCAGACATATGAAGGCAGGAACACGAGTGTTGAGTATTTTGGGGGTATTTTTATCAGGTTTTGTAGCTTCATAGACAGCCGTTGTCTCCTTATGGCACTCCAGCTCTTTTTTGAGGAGAAAAAAATACACCAGATTTCTTATCAACATGCAGATGAGAAGATGTGACAGAAATTTTATCGAAGGTGAACTATTCTTTTAAGACTGCATTTTCAGAGACTGATTGTAAAGGGAGACTATTCACTTAGATTATCAATGGGAAGTTTAAAAATGCAAAGTGGTAGCCTCTTCTCCTATTAACAACTCTTGTATATATATTTTTCTCTTATAGATAAATGCAGAATTCATGCGTCTAACAACTTTGCCACTTCAAGCCAAGTTTTTGGTAGAACTTGACAAACACACACCTAACTTGATGAAGATCTTCCGCAGTAGAGGAGGAGCTGTTGGAAAGAAGATCAGGCACACCATGGCTCCGACAACTAAGGTATGTGCATTCATCTTTACTTCTGCCTTCCACGCTTCCTCATCTCCTACAAGTTCTCCTTTTCTTCACATGATCACCCCTCTTTACAATCTCCCTTCTTTCTTCCATCTTCTCTTCCTCCCCTTCATCTTAATTTTTATACCCTCCACTTCCCAATGTCCATCCTTATTTACCCCAACAACCTTCCCCTCCACCTCACATGGGGTTATTTATGATAAAGGATCTGGAAAATATTTTGAAATATTGATATCTTTAATTTGATATACATTCTTTTGCAGAGTGAGGCTATAGAAGTCAAGAGGGACTGTGTACTTCGTGGCCTTTGTGCTTATCTCAACGAGGACAGCAACACTCTCATCAAGGAGTACTTGGTCAGTAATTACATTTTAATGTGAGCTTTCAGTCTTGTAATGTTTTGTCAGTTTATTTCAAAATGCTCAAATTGTATTTCACCATTAGAACGTATAAGGAAGCTGAGGGAGGCATTGCAGAGACCACCATGGGGCTTTACGTGATCCAAAAAGAGGATGAGGATGATCCGAGGCCAGAGGATGTTGGAGTGGTGATTGAGGGCGTGGAACTTCTATCCAAGCTGGGAAGTATTTCTTTTGGATGTGCCATGCTTTTTGGGCTCATCTACACTCTCAACCTGAGCTATCCCCAAGAACTCAAATACACATTTGAGTTCTTCCAGAAAGTGCTAATGAACTTGAATGGTCACAAACTGTCCCCAAAGGTCCAAGCACTGAAAATAAAGATTTTCAGTGAGGTCACAAGTGAAGGTGCTGAATAATTGAGCCAGCCACATTTTGGCTGTTGGACATTGCAATTGTGATCTTCTACTGCCACTTTGACGTTGTTTGGAGGGGCATGCTTCTCCACCCTTTGGCTGTTTCTTTTATTGACAGCACTTTACAGTTGAAGAGGAATACACAAACTATTCATATGCACAGCTTTCATTAACTGACTGATCCATGTTATTTGTTCATTAGTGATGGACACCAGCAAAAGACTTCAATTTCTACGAAATATTGAAGGATTACTTAATGTTACTGTGGCAATTCAGCACGTTATTCTGGAAGCTGTGAAGGATATTTACAATGGATGACAATTTAAAGTCATCACAGGTTATTTCATGTTGTCAAAACAATTCTTGTGTGTGTGTATCCAGCATGTGAAGTTGCCTGTGCATTTCTAATATAATCCAAATTATTAGATCACATATTCCCAATATGTGTGCAGGACTGTTAGATACCTTTATTAAAATCCTTGTTACGCTGTCCCTGGAGCTGCATCTCGGGGTCAGGTGGACAGTTGCCAACAACGTGGATGTAGTTTTGTCACGATTTCCCGTACTCCACAGTAGCTCACACAGCTTACTGCTGTTATGCTGTTATTTCATCTTGTAGCTGTTGCATGTGTTACCATGCCTCACTTTTATTGTGAAATGTTTTAAGATTTAGTTTACCTTGAATAATTTCTGTGTATTGCGTAATTTGGATTTGCATTTTTTCAAATTAGTTGAGTATTACTGCAATGACCTTCCAAATGGTAGTTAGTATATTCATGATGGGATGTATTTTTTGGTTGAATCCCTGGTGTAATGTACGACGGAGGATTAGGGCCACATTAAATTACGAGAAAAAAAAGTAATAATATAACAAGAATATTGTCGTCGTAATATTACGAGAGTCATAAGGTTACGAGAAAAGTCATTTACCAATGAGGAAAAAAGTTATCGAGCTGACGTTACCAGCTCAGCCACCCACATTTTCACAGAGGCGGCAGACTGCTCTCTTCCTTGTAATTTATTTTGGTAATATTGACTTTATTCTCGTAATTTTATCTTTATTTTTGTTTAGTGTGGCCCTAATCCTCCTCTGTAGTAATGCAGTAGGCTCAGTGGGCATTTTATTAGGTATATGTTTAGAGTCTTAGTTTGAATAGGCTATATGCTGAACTAAATCACTTCCTGAAATTGAACTGGCTCATTCATTTCCTGTCTTACATTATTGGCCAAATGTATTAATCCAGGTGTGCTTTACTGCATCACAACAGCACACCTGGATTAATCAGTTTGGCCAATAATGTAAGAGGAAATGAATGAGCCAGTTCAATTTCAGGAGGTGATTTAGTTCAGCATATAGCCTATTCAAACTAAGACTCGAAACATGTACCTAATAAAATGCCCACTGAGGTGGTGGAGTTCGCCATAGAGCTTATAGCATTTATTGTTTCAGTTAATCTTGTCGCTCATGTGTTGAGGTAGACAAATGCTGTGTCTTTAAACAACGTTCAAGTGCCAAAAGAACAGGTGTACAGTGGCATCCATGTTCAGACACAATTTAATGTAATTTTGAAGTTTGTGGCAATAAAGTCGTCAGATCTATACTGTGTTGCTTTGTGATTTTAACAGGAGATAGGATAATATACTGTATTTGAAATGCATTATTATTGTATATATACTTTAATGCATAGTGTTTATGTGAAACTTCACTTCACTTTTAACTGAATAATCACATAAGGTTTATGTATATGTTTGCAATAACTTTATGTAATTGATTCACACTGATTCAACATGGTAGAAACACATTGAATTAAATGGGATCCTTACATTGAACTTACCCAGCAGAATTACGTGGAAAAACTTCATGTAATTAAAATACTTAAAGTCTAAGTTTTTGGTATAATTCTTTTTTTGAGTGCACTTGACATAATATTGTTGTGTAAAAATGGTGATTCATTTTTTTGAGTGTACTCTAGCTCAATACGTGTTTTACAGAAGCAACTACACTCAAATTCTGAAGTAAGTTACTGTAGTAACCATGACACCTGCTATGCAAAACTAAGTACTTGCTACAACCATTTATAGGAAAATCATGTTGGTAACAAAAAAGGCATTCATCATTCATTGTTCATTGTCTCTGCCGTTTTTCGCAGGGGTACTAACTATAGTTTCTATGTAAAGGAGGTTGCTAACACAATTGCAAGGCAAAGTCTGTTAGAGAATTGGTTGTTCAGTAATTTTCCTTTACCTGAGTAATACCACCATCTTCATTTGTCTCTTGTTGTGAGCTAATTGGCATTTTACTGTTGAGGAAGTTTAGCATAGGAATCAGGCTACTTTTGTATTTGCTTTTAAAAATACCCATCATACCCAAATACCCAAAAGACCTTTGATCTGAAACACCACTGATATTAAAAGTATTCCCTGCCACCTTACTGTAAATTCACACAACTGCGAGTTTACACACTGACTATTATAGCTAATACATGCTCAATATTTGGTTTTGCTAAAGGTACCTTCCTCATTAAATAACTACCCCGCTAGCTAGCCCTTTCATGTAAACATAGTTTTATTCAAACAGCATAGAGCTTAAACAGCTGTTTTTAAAAGCAAATACAAAAGCAGTCTAATTCCTATGCTAAACCTCTTCAACAGTAAAAAGCTAACTAGCTCATTAGCATACCTGCCTATTCAGGTAACCATACATATCCTATATGAAAATTGGAGTATTCAGTTACCCACAGTTTACAACATTTCACAACATTCCACAGGTTATAGATAAATAACTTGATCAACGTACAGACAACTCACCTTGGCTGAACTGTACAATTGTTGAGTCCTAAGAGAAAAATACAAAAATCTACCTCGAGTGCTGTATTGGCTAAAGCCACTGGGGGGTGGGAGTGCCTTCCATGCACGGCTGCCTTTAAGGCTCCACTTCCTTTCTACATCCTTTTTTCTCCACATCTTTATTTCATATCTTCACAATGTTGTTTATTTTGTAATGTTTTATTAAAAATATTACAGTTGGTTAGCCTCAGAGATTTTAGTTTCAATGAAATGGGTTTTGAGGACCTCGTTGATTGAGGGAATTCGCCATCATATTGGAAGTGTTAAACCAAGACTCACTAGAGTTAAAGTCAGTTTGTTTAGTTTAGTTTATTATTTCGCACATAAGAAACATATCTGAATAACACATAACTGGAAAAAAAAAAACATGTGCGGGGGGAGGGAAGAAGCACACAGTGCTTATGCGAAGCACTCCCCCTTCTATCAAATTAATACAAAGCATATATAAATAAGTGAATTATTACAAAAATATCTTAACATCAGCAATAATACTTGAATTAAATTAAGATAATGAACATTTAAAACATATTATTGAACTAAATTACATAAATGAAATAAAACGTTGCATGAGCCAGTTAATACAAAGCATATATGAACAAAATATCTTATTATTAACAATATCAACAATATTACTTGAATTAAAATAAACATTGAAAACAGGCATAGTATGAAAATAAAATGTTGCATAAATGAAATGAAAAGCTTGTATCTACAGGTCACTATGTAAGGTTATCAGTTCAGTTTTCCTCACTAAAAGCCGGGGTCCTTCCATGCTCTGATGTCCTGTAAGCGTTCTTACCAGCACTGGCTCAATGACTGGACACTGCTGTGGTGGCCAGATTTACTGAAATAATTTTTAAATTAAAATGATGTGCATTTTTGCAATGTAGGGCAGTGGAAATGTTTAAAACACTTGCCATTTTCTAAATAACTCTGGACATTTTATGTGTTAAGTGTCAACACATTGCAGTGGGATATCACATTGAAAAATACTTGTACATGTTGTTATGCCTGAATTGTTCTGTGCATTTAAACAAGTTAATGAGAAACGCAGGTTACGCCAACTGACCGTGTCAATAGAGTCAATTGGCACAATCAGCACCTTCCATCAGACAATGTTAGTTATGATTGTTTGTTCAAGTTAACCGTCAACAAGGTCCGTTGAATTTGCTGTATTATAGGCTATTCAATTACATTCAATTTAGGAAAATCTATGAGTAATGTGTGTTATATTCAATTTAGGAAATTTTTTGAGAAATGTGTGTTTTTCTGGTTTCTGACTAAAAATAAAACAAATTAACCTGATTTAGTGTCGTGGGTCAATTGAGGTAATAATACAAATTAAATACATTTAATTAATAATAATAAATAATGCAATATAAAGATATTAATGTGGCTACATTAGATTAGAAAGTGTTTGACTAACTCAATGTCATTGTGGTACACTGGGGGTATTTAGATTATTGTGGCTGCATTTGATGAAGATTTGTTGGACCAACTCAATTTCATTGTGTTTTGATGAGGTGTTTTGGTTGGGTTGAGGCAGCACAAAGTAAATGTGTGGAAATCCTGCCCTCAATTCAATTGAGTTAATCCAATAAGTTATTTTTTTGAGTGTAATGAACATTTTAGAATTGGTTCAGTGTTCAGTGTTCTTTTGTCTAGACCTCTTGTTGGTTTTATAATTGATCTGTTTTAGTCATTTGACCCGTTTAATTTTTGTTCATTTTCAAATCTTGTTAAGATTTTAGTAAGTTTTGTCTTCATGTATTCCTTGGTTGGTGACAAATAACCAGTGACAGATTCCGCCAATTATAGTACAAATGTTATAATAAGAAATGGAAACATAATCTCTGCAAAGTTATACATTTTTGACAGGTTTGAACTCCTCTTGTTAAAATATTGTATGCACAACCCATTAAGACATTTCGAGCCCAAATAGATATCTCGATTAAAAAAGACTAGACTATAGCTGGTTTGATGAAGAAATAACTTAATAAAATAATGTGTAAACTTATTGGAACTACATTTTAAGTTTTAAAACGTAGTTCAGACTGTTGCAGGAATTCCATTAGGTGAACTCAATCGATGAACTTTAAGAAGTGGGAAAAACAGTGTGCAATTTTCAAACTTCAATTTATGGACTGAAAAACAGTTTTGTGTCAAAGCAGATAAATCCATCTGGGATTTTTGAGCAAAATTGGATATCTCCTTTGCTTGTTTTTATATTCAAAACATGCAAACAACTTGTGGTGACCCACATCTAGAGACTGATGTAGAGACAGTCACCAAAGGGGTTTGTGCCTTTAAGAGGATGATGACGGGAAGTGTTTGGTGTGAGACAAATCTTCCGGTTCCGGGTTTGACGGCAAGTATTGTTGTTGTTGTGCTCACGCTGATGCTGCTGGTGTAAAGTTTAATGTGGTATAAGTAAACTACCTCGACAGTACCACGTCTCCTGTCTCGCTGTTCTTCACTCCACAAACTCAGTGTTTTCAAACTTTAATATTCTTGCAGACATTTGTGACCCGCCACCACGAAACCAGGCATAAGTCGCGCTGAGCCGTTCAGAGCTACAGCCAAATTTAGGCTGGAAGGTGATTTCTTATTTGTGTTTACACCTTATCAAAAAACCGTACCTTAACACCTCTATGTTCACTTCCTGTGGTCATTACATTGAAATCCAATCAATAAAGGTGTTTATTGGGTCAATTATTTAAGCGGTGACAAAAGTTTAAGGATTGCGGAGCAAAGACAAAGACGACTTCCACCTCTTTTCGCCGAACAAACCGATCTCCGTTCCGTGCGTAAACATCCAAGTGTTCGGTACGAGGTAAAAGCTTATATTGAATGTTCTTGTCCAATGGCGTAAGCCAAATGATTATAATACGTTGCAATTCTGTCCTATTAATATAATATATAAAACTTCTGTGACATGTCCATCAGAGTGTCCTCTAACATCTGTGAATATTTTTTGTCAATCGGATACGAATTATTATGCATTGCTAAAGACTTCCTACCCCAAAACAGTCCAAAACTTTAACGGACAATATCTAAAAATATGCAAATTGCATAATAGGTCCAACTGTGGATATCAAAATTACCGTAACTTTGGTTCTACTTATGATAGAAACATAATTTTTTCACCATCTTAAACCTTAGTTTCCACTCTACCAATCTACACAGATAACTCATTTTTGATTTCCAGACACTTATGCCTGGTTTCGTGGTGGTGGGTCACATTTAAAGATTTACAATCAAAACTTTAGAGTGGGAAGATACTCGCATGACAACAGGCATGAAAATGGCTCAGGGGTCAAAAAGGTGACAGAAGTGCGTGAGCGCAGCTCAGCACGGCGGCGGCGGGGGTAGTGCGTGTACACTATGAAGAAAAATATTCAGCGCTTTGTCCACCAACACTGTGTTTCAGTCTTCTGTAGGAGGCACTACAAAACACGCAGCTCTCTCAGACAAACACAATGACCTCATATGCATGTTGTAATGGCCATTTTATTAAAAAATGAATGAATTAAAATGAATAATGTCTGACCAATTAGGTAGTGGAATGACACAAGGCTAAGTCATCATCCTCTCATCACTCATCATTATGCCTGAACCATAATCAACACAACATACCACAAGGTCAACACTGTGTTAGTAAAACATGCTGTTGACAACAACAATATCATTTAAAGATAAAAACCCCAATGTCCAAGTCCAATTAATCATTTCTTTTTCCTTTTTGCCTGGGCCACCAGTGTCTCCAAGGCCCTTTTGCGTTGAGTTGCTGCATGCCTCAGCCTCGCCTGCTTTTCAGTTTCTGCAGCCTCTTTCTTGACCTGCTGAGCACTCCCCAGTATTTTTTAAACCAAATCTTCTCTGCTGCACCTCTCTGTCCACTGTTTTTGTTTTCACTTTCTGCCTGTAGGTTGCTGCTGCATAGCTTCCTGTCCACCTCCCCAAATTTGACATCTTTCCTCAATTTTTTTGAAAATATCCCCTATATGAAAGGAAAGCTCCTGTCCCTTCACTGTTACTTTTCCCTCCATCTTCAGTCAGGACCATTTCCAGGAGCATTTCATTCCTGCATCTACCTGCTTCACCGATGCAGCATCCTCCTCACCTAACACACTCATTCTGCAATACACAACATCAGAGGCGAAAAGGAGTGTAATAAAATACCAATTATTACGTGTTTTTATTTAGTCACAAAAGGTTTCAATCATGTATACCAATTTAACAAGTTCTAGTACGTTTACAACCTGCTCAGTAGCCCCTCACACGACTACTATACACACGTCCCAAAAACCAATTACAGAGGTATTATAAAGAAACATTTGGTTCTTTTTATGTCACTGTTAACTTCACAAGTTTGGTGCTACCTTGGGATAATACTACAGATACCGTCTAATAAATACATGTCAATGAGCTAATACCTAGTTAATGGGAGCTCATTTGGTAGTGTTCAACTAAATTGCTGTAGCAGTGTAGCACAGAGTCCTGCACGGTTCTGATTTTGACAAACCGCAACCGCCCGTACCCGTCATGTTCAAACCCGTATCCGACCCGTTTTCCGACGAAAAAAAAAGTACAAATCCGCACCAGAACGACCTGCTATAAATGAACCCGATATCAGACCCGAACCCGGAAGAAAATGTCAACTTAAATACAAAATGTATTGCCACGAATATACTGAACAGTGACATAGCCAAGGCAGAGCCAAATAAAAATGTTGTTAAACAGGAGCAGACAAATAATAAATTAAAAAACTATTTTTATACGTGAGCTCACACACACACGCTTGAAAAACGAATCAAGAAGGAAGCCGACAGGAGGCATCTATACAAGTCCAAACTAAAGAACAGTTTTTAGCCTATGAACCGCAAATTAGACCCGCGATCATACACGTCCGACCTGAACCGAACCCGTATACGACACAGCACAACATTTTTCACCCATTTCGTGAAAATCTGCGGTTCACCCACGGGTCACCTGCGGTTACCCGAACCCGTGCAGGACTCTGGTGTAGCAGCCTAGCACAGATATAAATCTGAAAAATGAAACCATGAAAAAGACCGAAGCTATTATTCACCTGACCTAATTCAATCCGGCAGCAAAATGTAGATGTTGTTCGCTTGTCGCTGACCGCTTTTCCTGATGGTTCTTCTAGCAGAGACGTAAGTTAGCAAGTAACGTTAAGTAGTTAGGGTGACTCTTCAAATGCTCGCGCTCACGCAGAGACCGTAAAGTGCTTCTAGCGGCTTTGAAGAATAGGCCTATGCTCATGATTGGCTTACTGGAAGCGACTGTGCAAATTGTAGGCGGGATCTGGGAAAAGTTCCGCCTTAAGCGCTAGGATTGGAGAGGCAGCCTGTCAGTCAAACTAGCTCCCCTGCCTACGTTCCGCAGATAGGTTTTTGGCAGCAAAACAGTCAGGGGGATTTGCGGATCGCTGTCCAAGTTAAATTTTGAAGTGTTTTCATTTTGCATATTAAAGTCAATCATATCATGATTAAATAAATAAATAATTCGACCGACCAGACCCCCCCTTCCAAAAAAAAAAAAAACTCCTCGGATCTACACGATTCACGTGGGTCACCCTTTTTTACTTCAAAACGGCGAATTTCGCCGAAAGGTGAGACATTTTCATGCCTGTGACAAGACGGACAAACCCCACTTATCACAGGTGCGAGTCAACAGCATTCAATGTGTTCTCCATAGAATCCTGCAAAGATTTCATCATGTCATTTAACTTTCAGCAACTCTGCTTAAATGTCAGATTAAATGTCCTTTAAGCGAGGTATCCTTTAAAGTAAAACTTTTGCCGATTTGCTTAAATGGGAAACAAGCAAAGTACTTTTGACGGTACACATTCGAGCACAGTTTCTATGGTAATTTTTTTTTAAAATAAACTCAATAGTTAAGAATTCTTTGCAGTTCTGTACCTGGATCCATTGCTGAGGAACAGCTCTGAAAATATGTAAGATAAGAGTGTAAGAGTATGTTACGACCACACAGGAAGCAACATATTTAAGGACACATGGACACAAAGATGGAAGTTCAGAATCTTATTTTTATTTAATTAAAGGGTACCATATGCAGACCAGTGGACTAGGTGAAGGGAAACATCAGGGGATGACCGGTCAGGCAAAGAAAACTGAGAATCAAATTTAACTAGACCTGGGAGACCAGCAAAAACAAACAAAAGGCTGGGACAACTGGGCCAACTGCTATGCAGCCGTAGAAGCCAGTGTCCCAGCCAAACTAAGAGAAAAGACAGAAAAACGTACCTGACCAAAAAAAAACTTATAGGCGAAAACAGGACCACTGGATCTCCCAGGACACAAAAAAGAACTCAAAAAGGACCAAACCAAAAAAGGGAACAAACTCCTCATGTCAGCCAGCATGCAGGTGGTTTGGCCACACCTGGACCCAATTGCTGCCAGCTTGTCTGGGAGGAGGACCTGAGGAGAGAGAGAGTAACAACCCAAAAAAACACACACCACACAGGTGCTTCTCAGCTGCTTTTAAAGGCAGCCACAGGAAGTGGTCCCAAGCACCAAACAATTAAAACAGGAAACTAAAAGGTTTACTGAAAAAAAAACTAATCCAAAACACAGAATAATGGGGAAAATGTATTTATAAAGGTATCAAATCTTAAAGGGGGAAAAAAAAAGAATGTGCCAGGGCACATAACAGAGTACAGTAAAAAAAAAAAAAAAAAAAAAAAAAATAGGATCCAAAGCCGAGATAGATAAAGGGAAAGTTGTGAAAATTCCAGCCTTGCAGAGATGTTTCAAAATTTTTTCCCAAAAGTGTCACTTAAGAACATTTCAAAAACTTGTCGTTCTACACCACATTATACATTTTAATACAAATGTGTTCAGGTGCCACAAATTCCTATCTTGCTGCATCAAAATATTGTCCGTTTGCAATCTTGTGGTAAAGATTTTTCAATAAATCGTTGAAGTTGCTTAAGTTTGGGATTTTTGTCTGTATGTTACCTATTAAGCTTTATTGGATATTTAGTAAATGTATAGTTTCAATGAAACATTTTGCAATACAGTATTTTATTTTTAATGTTTTCACACAATTTTAATTTAAAAAATTTTTAATTTCACCTTACAATAAGAAGAAAGTTTCGTGGACACAGACAAATAGAGCTTTATGCTTAAATGATCAACAGTATATGAAAAGGTAGTGAATGTGAAATAAATCACATTGCTTCTACACATACAAAACACTGAAGTAAAACGACCTAAATGTTGAAACACAGAACACCGTTTCAACAAACTAATATGGGCACCAGACCCATCTGATCAGTAGTATATAAATAGTTGTTGAACATATGAAGTAGAGCTGGGCAAAAAATTGATTTAGATTTAAAATCAAGTTTTATGGCAAAATCAATTCATATTTTAGGAAAATCGTGCAATAATATCCATAGTTTGAGTTTTCACTGACTAATTCTGGTAACTACTGTTATAGGAAAGAGTGCAACAACACAGCTTCTGAAGAAGGTGGGGATAAAAGGTGAGTCTTTAAGATTGGGCACAAAGGCCAAGAAATCCATATGGTGGTCTATTTATTGAACTCTAAATTTCTTGCCTCGTCATTTTTAGAATGACAAAGTAATAACTAGAAAAGCACTCAGAGCCCAGACCTCCACCAAGGTAGACCCCCCCCCCCGTGATCAAAATCATCCTGAAAATTTCATCAAAATCCATCCATAAGTTTTCGAGTTATCTTGAACACAGCCAAACAAACAAACAAACACCAGCAAAAACACAACCTCCTTTGCGGAGGTAATTAAAAAGAAATCATGGAGTGAAGCAGAGAAGGCAGCAGTGCAGAAACACCTGAAGCACTTCATGGACAAAAGGAAAGTACCCGGCAAAGAGGACTGTCTGAAGAAGCTCTGAATGACAGGTCATGGAAGGATGTTAATTATGTATACAACACAGTTACCCCAAACCACAGGGATACCTTGAGAAAATGTTCTATTAATCAGGCTGTATTTCTGTTCCCGTTTCAAATGTCAAAAGTTGATGTAGCTTTTTACAACTTATTTTTTGGGCTCATTATCATATTCCCATCTTGTCATTGGGTGAATAGAGGAAAAGGAGGACAAAAGTGGGAGGGGGTGAAGGAGGAAAGAAAGATTAAGTAAGAGAGGGAAGGAAAGAGGGACAGAGGTGAAGAGGAGAGAAGGAAAAGATAATGGATAGGAAAGGAAGAAAGAAGACAGAATGATATAAGAAAGGGTTTAGGGTAGGGCTGGGCGATTTTCTCTTAAAAAAATCTCGGATTTTTTTCCCAAAAAACTCGATTCACGATACGATTTTTTTCCCCACGTGGGCTAAATGAAAATGAAAACACTAGAAACATGGTGTCTTTCGTTGTCTTTTATTATTATTATTAAATAACATGTAAAACAAAAATACTTCTACAAATAACTGTAAATAATAAATCATTTGTGCAAAAGGTGCAACTGCAACCTGAGACTTTGTCTACATGAACTGTAGTAAGTCCAGACATATCCACCACTGTTACAGGAAAAACTGTGCAAAAAAAATAGTGTAAAAGATACATTTTGTTGGAAAAAAGAAAGCTTAAAATATTTTAACTACTAAAACAATATACATTAATACTCATATTATATGAAAAACATTGCAAAAAACGTAGTAGTGCAAAAGTAAGATAAAAATAAAACTAGTAAAATTTTTACTTTGTAAGGACAAAATAAAACAAAACCTTATTATCAATTAAACTTCTTCAATAAACCTGAACATGTTACCAATATTTTGGATATATGATGTTATTGTGTCTGTTATCGCTCCACATCGTGCTCCATGTTTATCATAAGGTGCAGAGTCCTGCACGGGTTCGGGTACCGTGGGTGAACCGCAAATTTTCACAAAACGGGTGAAAAATGTGCTGTGTCAGATACGGGTTCGGTTCGGTTCATTTATAGCGGGTCGTTCGGGTGCAGATTTTTTTTTTCATCGGAAAACGGGTCTGAGTTTAAACTTGACGGGTACGGGCGGTTGCGGTATGTCAAAATCAGAACCGTGCAGGACTCTGGCTCCATGTTTATCATAAGGTGTGCCGCAAGAAAAGCTTTCAGTCAGTGTTCGTTGAACATTTTGAAGAAGTACTGGCAGCGCTAGTCTCTGCCTTTTTTAAGAGTTCTGCCCCCCCCATTGGATGCTTTCGCTTCAGATGTGCAACTACGGTTAAGCAGCCTGATTCATGGTTTTCTTTTTGCGAGGAAAAAAAGTGCGTGTGGAGGGGAATCGGATTGCACGAATTTCCTAAAATATGAATCGATTTTGTGATAAAACTCTATTTTAAATCTAAATCGATTTTTTGCCCAACTCTAGTTTAGGGTTAAAAGAAAAAAGGAAAGGCGGGGAAGGGAAGAAAGAACGATGGAATAAAGGAAAAAGGGATAGAGTAGCAGGAGGAATGAAAGCAGGAGAAATGAAAGAGTGGAGGAGGAAAGAGGTAGAGGGAAAAAGAAAAAAAGTATTGAGGAAGGAAGGAGGTGTGGTTACAGAGGAGGGGTCAGTTTGACAGTTCAGACCACGTCCATTAAGGAGGATTTATGGTGGCGATTTATGGTTTCCATATTGTGTCTATTGATTTAAAATCTTTATTTACAGCTTTTTATTTATTTAAAGCCTTTTATTTTTAAACCTTGTCACTTGCACACGTTTGGTTTATATCGTGAATGTCAAAGCACCAGAGGTTTTAGGAAAACAAGTTCTGTGTCCTAATAAAACAATACGACATGGCAATCCTTGCATCCTTATTTGTCATACATTCATGTAGTTTATGTACAGCAAAGGTACTAATTAACTGTACAAGGGTCAGATGAAGAGAAAATACAGGATTTTCATATTCATCATTTTCATTTACACCCTCCTGCTGCCTGAGCAGAGCACAACAGCCATCACATTTACTGTCCTGGAGCTGACCTTTGACCTGGCTCTGATGCACCTGTAGGTTCCCCGTGATGGCAGACAGCAGGTCAAACAGACTTGACAGTTTTTATCTTTTTTTTCTCCCAAACGCCATTCTGGCTCTGAATTCCCAGCCCAGTGTAAGTGCAATTGACATGACAATTTTAAAATGTAACTTTAATTTTACTTTGTCTAGGATGCTGTGCTGTGTGTATGTGAGAGATTAAGCAAGGGATAATTTATTGCCCACACGTACTATCCAAAAAATATTCCCCGACGGGGCCGAACAGCACTCCGAAACTGAAGGCATTACCCCTCTTATTCTACGGTTATTACATGTTATTACTGCTACTATAACAGACTGGATAAAATATCCATTACAACGTAGTGAATATTCACTTTCAAAGTGGCCGAACTATCTGCGGAGTGATATGGTAACGTGAATCTGAAGTGACAAAACTCATTGCCATTGGCAGCGGGTGTTAATGGCGCTGAAGGCTGGGAACGTCAAAAACCTTAACAGGTGTTGGATTTGGTTATTTAGAACAAAGGAGGGCATAGAGGGAAATGGGTATCTCTTGTCTGCTTTTTTATTACACTGTGTGCACGCTTTAATAAAAAAAAAATACACAAACTGCAGGAACATCTCGATTGTCTTAATCAAGCCGGGCTGTGGCTCAGTTGGTAGAGTGGGTCGCCCAATGACCGAGAGGTTAGCGGTTCGCATCCCAGCTCTGGCTGTCCACATGTCGAAGTGTCCTTGGGCAAGACACTGAACCAGGCTTAGGCCCCCAGTAGGACTTACCATAGACCTTAGAACCCTACTGGTGTATGAGTGTGTGTGTGTGAATGGGTGAATGAGAGGCTAATGTAAAGCGCTTTGAGCACCATGAAGGTGGAAAAGAACTATATAAATGCAGAACATTTACCATAAGGAAGGACCTTGCAGATTATACTTTGTTTTAAATAGGCTACATGGTAAACAATTGTTCTCCCTTGTGGTTTGCATACATATGCCATCATTGTGAATAAAATGTATTTATACAAATATAGTTATTTGTTGCAGTTAATAGTGTCGTCTTTGATATGTTGTAATTGCAATGCTATTAATTACAGTTAAATATTAGGGGTGTGAATCTCACTCAACAATCCGAAACAAGGTAATTCATAAAAAATAGTTAACAATTCGATCTGATTCAGTTTGATTCAATACAAAATGATAATTTAACCACCATGACTTATTTTAGTTTATGTTATGGGGAAGAAAAAGAAAACACTGCAGTCTCAAAGGCCTTCGCTGTCCCTTGAGACCACCTCCTGACGTGACGTCCAAGTCAAATTTCAGCCATACCGGTTTTTGCAATTTGGTCTATAGCACCCCCTAAAATATTAGCTACAATTTCTATTGATAAACTGATGTAGAGCCAGGAGACAAATTTCAGTGTTCGTATGTCCGAACTCCAGCCATTTTAATAAAATTACATTCCTAGGGGGTGCTATAGTACAAAATAGGAATGTCTTTAGCTGAATGGATGTAGACCAGGGAGATTTCAGCCAAATCAGTGTTCATATGTGTGAGGTGAAGTAATTTATGTAGTGGCAATTTTTCCTGAAAACTTCGCAAACTTTGCGACAACGTAGCACAAAAACGATGCAACTTCTCCAAAAACTTTTGACGTCTCCTCATCTAGATCATGTTCCCTGATTTTGAGCTCATTGGGCCCAACGGCCAAGGAGGAGTTTGTTAAAATCCAACGATTGTGAAAACCACAACTCCAAATTCTTAAAATTTCAATCCAAGATGGCGGACTTCCTGTTGGTTTATGTGCGTGGCCATCATTATCATATGGTGAACATGTGTACCGATTTTCATCGCTCATACTTCACTAGGGCGTGATCTGGCCTAATACAAAATATTTTCACTTTTCTAGGGGGTGCTGTAGACATTCCTTTCCAGACATTTCTGAAACATATATATACACACATATATACATACACATATATATATACATACATATATACATATATACATATATATATACATACATATATATATATACACATATATACATATACACATATACACATATACACATATACACATATACACATATATACATATACACACACACACATATACACACACACACATATACACACACACACATATACACACACACACACACACACACACACACACACACACACACACACACACACACACACACACACACACACACACACACACACACACACACACACACACACACACACACACACACACACACACACACACACACACACACACACACACACACACACACACACACACACACACACACACACATATATAGTGAGCTTTTGTGCATGTTCAGGGGGTCAAATTTGAGTTCAAAGAGCCAACGTCATTACGATCACAGCAGACACAATAGGCCTCGTGCCAGACGTGGTCCGCGGCAATGCATGTTTATTTTGAATGGTTATGTATATAGTTCAAGGTGTCTAGACTTTTCCTTTGTTATCTTTCTAATCACTCTAATTACTGATTAAAATTTAATTAGTCAAAAGATCAGTTAAAAAATATACACCGCACAGGTCCATGTCATGTGTGCCGCCATGTTTTTCTGTCTGTGTGCTACTGGAGACCATATCAACTGACTGGGTGTAATGACAGCTGGAGGGAGGGAGAAGAGGGGACACTGTTTTCAATATGGAACATTTACAGGAGAAGAAATAATATAAAAGAAACTGATTTAGAGGGGGCTCTTTGTTCTGCTGGTAACATTACCAGGACTCCGTTTCATCTCAACCTGAGAAGGAATGTTTTACATCTTGATTTGAGAAGAAATATTTTTCATCTCACTCCTACTAAATTTAGTTTGTATAAAACAATAAGCGTTATCCACCGATTTGTTGGATTCCCTGCATTTTCTGCTTTTCGTCGGATTTGTGACTTTTTTTGCCGTGAGTGAACCGTTTCTAGTTTTACTACATTAATGCATTTGTGTTGGATATTAGCGCATATTTTTGGGCATTTATACATAAGTCTGAATTAAAATCAACGGATGTTAATGATGCTAATAGCTAAACGGAACGGGCCTGTTTTTTTCTTTGCGTTTGTGTCCCTTTGAGTTTATGACCGGCTCTGTTTGTTCATGTGTCCCGAGTCTGCATGCTTGTGTGTCCATCCAGCGTTCTTTGTTTGATTATATCCGTGTGCCTGGCATTTGTTTAGTCTATTATTACTATGATCATTAAACAAGTTATTAATTTATGGCCCAGTCACACACGCAGCGCAGAATACCCAGCTGAGCCCAGCTCGATTGGTCACACATGTGCAAAGGCGTGCCGAGAAAGCGACGCACGAAACCTATCCGTGTGTCATATCAATGTGATACAGTTTGGAGGACACAGGACCTGATCGTCTATAATCGGGGTTCTGCACGGCCCGGACCATCGAGGGTGACCTCTAGAGCTGGGCATTTCCCAATACCAGGTAACTAGATGTGCAGGCTGAGTGGAAAAATCACCCTATTCATTATTTGGTACACTGAATGTATGTTCATTTTGTGTGTTTATTTGATTTAACAGCCTATCACACAAGCCTACCGTGTGACCAAGTTGAGGTGTACTACATGCTAGCCCACAATGCAGCCAAAATCGACAGGGTGTAGTTTTTTTGTATTGATGATTTTATGTATAGAGGACAAGCGGTTTAAAATACATTTATTAGGGGCTCAGGCACCACACAGAGACAGAGTCTCTGTGTGGTGCACCAGCACCTATTGTTCTTGCGTTCGTTTATTATTAGGGGCTCGGGCACTGTGTAACAGTGCAGAGCACCTATTGTTTTTGCGCCCATTTATTATTATTTTTAATCTTCTGGACAAAATTTTGGACCGCTACTCCTCCTAGGGCTTTTGAAAACATGCGTCCTATACCCGAATGATGCGCTATGACTTTTATAGTTATTCAAAAATGTCCATCCGGAATGAATAGGGCCGCGTTTACGCGGCCCCTAACTTCTAAACCATGCATCGGATCAAAATTCCGTAAACTGTAACCCCCCCTCGATTTGGCCCAGAAATTAAATGGCATTTTCAAAATTCTGATATGTTGTACGGTTTTCGCGTTTCATTGGAAAATCAAAATCCTATTCATTCTTAATGGGATCGACCAAAAAAAAGGCGTTTTTGCCGAACGCTAGTAGTTCGGCATACTTTGTCGCACAGGCGTCATTTTAACTTTAAAACGTAGGAAAATTTGTCTTCTTCGCAGGATTTCAAATTTAGAGTGGAAATTAATGTGAAAAATCTGTGAATAACTCGTCGCTGTGGCCAAACGATAATTAGTAAGTGAACGAAACTTTCCACAAATGTAGTCATGCTACTTAGGATCCATATAAACGAGGTTTGGAAGATCCAGCTCATTTGGAATTTAAATGAGCCTCAGTAGTTTGGGGTAATGTCTGGTCTGCGCCTCCATTCACTCCCATGTTAATTTGGATCAAAGAAAATCTGTTGTTCGCCTGATCTCGGTCATGTTTGACCCTACAGCAAAAAAAAATACATCTACGTGTTCCTCAAAGCCTCCTGCCACTCACAATCATTTTCAGCTAGCATTTATGGTTCTCTCACAAATGGCAGTAGTTCGGAGGTAAGATTTGGCTTGAAAGCCAGTGACAGAGTGACACAGAGAGCAGCGTGTGTGTTTCTGTCTAGGGTAAAAAGGTGGGTTAAAATGATGACATAAAAAGTCAAGAGTATGGGACACAAAGTCACAATTGTGAGATAAGAAGTCAAAATTATTAGATAAAAAGTCAAAATTATGAGATAAAATGTCCAATTGTGAGATGAAAAGTTAAAATGATGACATAAAAAGTCAAAATTATTAGATTTTTTTTTTCTTTCCATGTTTGCTTTGCTGACTGATCAAAGCCTTCGTCTTTGGACAAGCCGTTTGGACCTCCTTTGGACAAGCCATTTGGACACCTCACCACACTTGACACACATCTCACACATTCAACACTTTTAAACATAACGCTGCTCTCTCTCTCTCTTTCGTTCTGTCTGTCTCTCTGTGTTGTCTCTCTTTCAGGATGCCTCGTAAAGGTAGACGATCCCAGGCCCAGAAGCTTCGTTGGACGAACCCTCATGTGTCCACGATGTCTGCACCCTTGGACTCTCCCCCTTGCTCCCGCTCTCCTAATAAGACCGTATGTTTAGACCAGAGCTGACATGCTCATTAAAGCCACAGTATCTTCAGTATCACATACTCATAACATGTCCAGTTTAACATGTTTATTCTTTTTGAAAAGATGGTGGGAAACACCATAACCCCCGGGCCTTTTTGAAAAGCGGATGGGGAGCGTGGAAGTTTCATACCACGTAAGTATCTTCATCTTGTTGTCAATTATAACTAAAAAATGGTGATTGTAATTAATGTATGATTGAAATATTTTGTAATAATTTTTTGCTCTTTTTGTAAACAGGCGGCGGTACTGGTCACTGCCACAAGACTAATAAATGGCCATCTTCCCCTTACACAGGGCGAAAGTTGAAGGTGGTTGTTCCGCCTGCGTTACCTGACAAGAAGGTATTAATATTGTAGTTTATTCAGTTTATGTACTTTGTAGTGTATTTGTAGTTTTTCATGCTAACACTGGTATTTCTGTTCCAGTTTCTTCTTTTTGTCGTGACAGCCATCTGCGTGCCTTTGCAGATGGCATTGTCAGGATCCCAGAGTCTCAGGTCGCCTTTGGGTTCCTGTCTGTTCCGGGGGCGGACGCTATGGGGATACGCACGGAGGTACTACATGTTAAAGTGCCTCGTGTTCCAGACGCTGTCTGTGTCCTGGCCCCGTCCAATAATCTGGACAGCACCACTATGTCGAAAGCTGCCATCGAAAACTCCTAAAAAGTTGTGGCGACTACTTGTCCAAGGTAAAGATGTCTTTCATTTATTGTAGTTTTTAACTTTATAGACGTGTGTGAGTTTTCATGATAATGGATTAATTTTTCACATTATGTTTTGAACAGTCGGTGTTTGTTCTTGACTTCCCCCCGAGACTGTCATGTGACCCGTTCCACCAGGAAATGCTGCGCCAAGAGTACCGCCGTGTGGCTGCTGAGATGGGTAAGAGTGAGGCTTTTTTCACTCTGTTCACTTATTGAATAAACAAAAACACAGAACTGCGTTCTAACGATTCTTAATGAATAATCATAATGCAAATATTGATGCCATGTCAATGTTTATTTTTTCCAGGTGTCAAGTATTTCTGTGGAGCGCAGCACTACCCTCTCAGCACTTTCGCGCTGTGGAGCAAGGATGGTGTAAGTACAGTATCTTAATGACACACAAGGTGTTGAATTTAAAAGTTCATTCCACACCAGATGTTCACTGACATTAAACATGACAAAACTGACATTAAAAATGTTTCTCTTTTTTTATTTTTGAAGGTACACCTGAGTGACCGTGAAGGCATGGCGGTCTTCAGGAAATTGCTCATTTCTGCTACTGAAGAGCAACTTAAGGTACCATCACCTGACACCGGGGTTCCTCCCAAGCCGTCACCTTCAGTGAGGGAGACTTCCCCTGCTCCACCCACCCCTGACAATTAAAACATCGTTCAGGGCGGCAAGGTAATGGACGCAGAAGATGTTTGACATAAAGTGTGAAATATCATGTGATCAAATGTTTACTTTAGTACTAGTGACAGTTTAATTGTTTTAATTTAATGTTATGCTTTTTTATTGTTACAGACGAGTCATCCATGGGAATCTCAAAAGTCCAGAGGTTCACCAAAGCCCAGGGTGACTCAACCGCTGGTATGTGTGTTTTTGTCAGATATTCTTTCAGGGTGTTGGTGTTTTTTGACAGGACAAAGTGTAATCATTAGTGTGTTTTCTGTGTTTTTACAGGAGGAGGAGAGCATTCTTCCACTGAACCCTGTCTGGTTCAGTAGCACGGCCCTAAGTGCTATGGAGAAGGTCTCTCCCTCTCACCTGTCTTGCCTGGCGGACTTCAAGGCATCTCCCAAAGCAAAGAAGGTCAGTTGATTAAATCAGTTTTTATCTCATGTTGAAGACTTTTATAAAATTTCAAACATGTAATTCCTAAACAGTTAATTCTGCAAATACTTTTCAGTGTCACCTGTAATAAACTAAAACACATAATTTTAGTTGATGGAAATCAGTGACACTAAAATATTGTTGTTGTAGTTGTTGAAATAGATTTAATTGTTTTCTTATTTGGTTGGTACAGGTTGCGTCCTCCACCTCTAAGGCTAAGCGTAGGTCCCAACCACAAAAACCTCGCTGTCACCGTTCTCCTGTGAATGAGGTAAATTTCTTCCTGTTATAACTGACACACTGTATATTTGCTGCTCATTCATGTGTCATCACAGACATTAGTAGATTATACTTATTGTCTAAAATGATATGATCATTTGTCAGGTGGTTAGAACGCCTCCTGCCCCTCGTTCCCTGAGATCGGAGGAGGACGCTCCTTTAAAACAGACTTCCTCTGTTCTGACGGTAAGTTTTCTTTCCTCTCCATAAATAAACAAAGCTCTTTCTTCTATCTTTCTCTTTGAGTGTGTATTGTAAGACATTAATGAAACTCTGGGTTTGTAATGCAATGGAACACAATAATAAATCAATGTTTGTAATGATCATATTGGTTTAAAAGAGAAGCAGTAATAACTGTTTTATTATAACTATAGTGTTTGAAGAACCTTCACTAATGATTCATGTTTATAATGTCACAGGTGGCTGCTTCGGCAGTATTGAGACGGCCCAGGACCCTGGACGCGCACCCCAACCGCCGCCCTACTACAGTGCACAATGTAAGCATCATCTGAAACACACTGAACATTAGCAGCTTAGTCACTGTCTTCATTTGGGACATAGACACATCTACACGGTTACTATACTTACTATACTTTTTCTCTTCTGTCATCAGCTGGTTGACTCACCCCCAACAAGGTTGTCCTGTAGTTGGGGCCAAGATGACACGCCCACCTGTTCTCCTATTGCGAAGGTAAGGATTCATCCTCTTTAATAAATTGTATCATTTGAAAATCTTCATTTCACTCATATTGATCTGCTCTGCATTCAGAAAGTCAAGGTGATCACCCCCTCCCCAGAAGACCAGACCTGGACCACCACGGGTGCTTTCTGTGACCCTCCTTCCCCTGATAAGGTATGGTTAACTTTCTACAATCACAACAGTTACAAAACACTCAATTACATCTGTGCCCAGTATTTATATAATGATTATAAGAGTTATGGGTTTAATTAAATATACTGATTTGTCTGTGCATGAAATGGCTTTATATGTGAAGGTTCACTGGTATTTTCTTTCATAAGATGATGCCAACACCACCAACAACAACACCACCACCACCACCACCAACAACACCACCACCACCACCCAAGGCCAAGTCCACCCAGTCTGACCCAGCACCTACAGAAAAGGTAAGATCATTCCTTTAATGCAGCGGTTCCTGAATCTGGTCCTCAAGTGCCACTATCCTGCATGCTTTAAATGTTTCCCTCTTCCAACACACCTGACCGTCATTATCAGTGTCCTGCAGAGCGTGATGGTATGCTGATCATTTGAATCAGGTGTTTTGGTAGAGGGATACATCTAAAACATGCAGGATAGTGGTACTGGAGGACCATGGTTGGGAACCACTGCTCTAATGAACATATTGTATTAAGGTTCACAGTTATTGGTTTGTGTGGTTTACTGATTTTAAAATGTATAAATACTTTTAAGGTAATTATGTCCAATTTAGAATAAATATTTAGTACAGAACCAGTGTCAATCACCCTTTAAAGTTCACACCCATACATGCAAATTTTTAAGAAAGTTTTGTAATAAATTATAAGTTTATGTTTTATATACTGTTGATAAAATACTCTTAACAGTAATCAATATTGAAAATGAAAATTCTAGAACACAATGATAGTCATTTAAAAAGAACTGAATGTAAATGTTCAAAAAATTTAACCGTAAAATAATTTATTATACTTTTATATTGTGCCGAATAATAACAAGTCATCTCATGACAGTTTACGTGTAGATCAGGTCGATGTGTATAATTTGTTTTGAATGAAGGATAATTAATACAATAAACAATTAGTTAATATAGGAGGTATTCTAATACTGAAACAGTTTGTCATGAATAAATATAGGAGTATACCATTCAAAACATTCTTAATTTATATCAGCTGGTACTAATGCTCAAGTATTAACCACAAATACTAATCAAAATCCCTTTTTTTTTTACAGGGTAAAACCAGGAGCAAGTCTCAGCGTGTGGAGTTCATCCAAGCTAGTCACAGTCAGGATGATGTAAAATTTAATAGTTTTTCCCGGAATAACCAGTGTAGCTGTAATTCATTGACCTTTCTGGCGTTCCATGCTGGGGGCTGTCACATTACCAGGACTGCACTTGAAAGAGTCCTGGCACTTGGGGACGTCCTCTATACTAAAACCAAGAGGAGTCTCATTCTTAATAAGCCCTTCCAAGGCAATCACCTGACCGTCGAGGAGATGCCAGAGGAAGTGTCGACAGACAAACATTCTTACATTGTCGACAAGTCTGAAATCAGTTGCGGCTGTCTCCATGCTTCCAGTCCTGGAAGACTGCAGCTGGGGCTCCCACTTGCCACCTAGCTGGAGTGTCTTAAAACAGAGGTCAGCCATGCTTTAGTCCTTGTTTCGCCGGAGGTGATTGCGGTTTTCCGTGACGGGTCTGGTCGGTATGGAGTATTTGATCCACACTCCAGAGACCATAGAGGATTACCGTCTTATCATGGCAAAGCAGTTGTCATCACTTTCAAGGAGCTCCGTGACTTGGCTGACCACCTTGACACACTCTTCGTAGACTGTGGAGACACTGCTACTTATGAGTTTGTCCCCATTTCATTTAGTAGTGACAGCCCTGGTGAAGATGAACAATCTTTTCAAGCTGACGTTCCTGAAGTCATGTCTGAAACTGCTGTCCCTGCAGTACCGTCAGACAGTGGGACAGCTATGTCAAATAATTTATTAGTTTATTGTAAGCGTGCGATTTCCTCAGCTGTCCCACAGATGTCAACGACCCTCTCCAAAACAAATAAAGCACGCAGGAAGAAGATCATGAGGAGAGCACTTCAGGAACAGGAACCACCGAAAGATGAAACATCTCATGAACACCAATGAAACCAGAAAAGGCAGAAGGAAAGAATGAGGTATTCCACCTGTGCTGAATTTCGACATAAAAAAATTGAGGCACAGAAATCTCGGTATAGGAAAGACGGCACTCAACAACGACTGTTGTCGTCTAAGAGGTACTACACAAAATTTCATATGCAAGTGACTGAACGGTTAGCACATCGATACAAGAGAGATACAACTTTTCAGATACAAAAAAAGAGGTCCATTGCCTGTAGGTACCAAACAGATCTTTCTTTCAGGGCTCAACGGAAGCAGTACTTTTGCACTAGGTACCAAACGGATCATTCTTTTAGTGCCCAACGGAAGCTGTACCTTTTTCAGAGGTACCAAATGGATCATTCTTTTAGGACCCAACGTAAGCAGTACCTTGTCGATAGGTACCGATCCGATCTTTCTTTTAGGGCTCAACAGAAGCAGTACCTTGTCCAAAAGTACAGGATGGACCCTGAGTTTCGGCTACAGCACATCCAACATTGTAGCCAACTCAGGAGACGCAAGTTAGCCACAGACACGGTCTTTCAACTGCATGTGAAATGGCAGCAAGCACTGAGGATAATGAGGAAGTACAGGAACCTTGTCATCCCTCCCCCGCCAGTGCTCGATTCTGTAATGTCTTTAGCCATAGCAGCATTTCGCATGGCCATAAGTTACGGACCCACATACGTCTGTACTGTTTGCCACAGAACATTGTTTCCAAATCAAGTAAAGCAATGTAACAGAGGAAAATACTCCGCCCACGTTAAAGTGGCGCAAGCTTGCTTGACTGGACACTATGTTCACGTTTGTGACGCAGAATGCTCCCATCCTTGCTCTTTTCCACCAGAGCGGCTGAAGGAGTGGATCTGTCACAACTGTGACAGCCACCTCAGCAGAGGGAGGATTCCAACTCACGCAGTAGCAAATAATTTGGAATTATCACCCATTACCCCAGAATTGGTTCAACTAAACATATTAGAAAGACAGCTCATAGCCAAAATATTACCATTTGCCAAAATTATAGCGTTGCCGAAAGGCCAACAGCGAGCTGTCCATGGAGCTGTTTGTGTTCCATCAGAGGTGGAAAATGTGGTCAACAGTCTTCCACGTCCCCCAAATGAAGCACAGCTACTGCACGTGAAGTTGAAGCGTAACATTCGTTTCAAAGGCTACCAGCACTTCTACACAGTTGACATGAAGAACATGCTGGCAGCCTTGACAGTACTGAAACGGCAACATTCGGAGTATGTGGATGTGACCATCAATGAGGAGGCTTCGATGGAAGATTTCAACAACGAGTCTGACGACGGAGACTCTCAGCACGGCCAGGCGGATGCTGAACAGTGGGAAGCAGATGGTGTTCTTGACGAGGAGCTGATGCAAGTGGCTGAAGATGTAAGCGTCGCCTCTTTTCCAGACACCAAAATGCCATCACCTGACATCGCACCGGACATCCAGACTGAGGATATCACGGCGGAAATCGTTGAAGATCAAGGCTCAGACAACGCGCAGTGGGGAGAAGACCTGCCAGATGAGGAACTGCTTCAGGTAGCCATGGACATTTCAGCAGTTGAACACCAGGAGGAGATGCGACCTGGTCTTACCTTGGATACGTGTATGCAACCGCCCGACATCGCACAGGAAATTCTTTCTTACGGTGACGGCATTTTCAGCGTTGCCCCGGCCCAAGGTAACAGACCGGTTGGATTTTTTGCGATCCCCAAACTGGAAGCCATGGCATTTCCTGTTCAGTTCCCCACAGGAGAGAACACGCTGGATGAGGACCGACCTGTCAAACTTTCACCGAGTAGGTATTTTAATGCTCGACTCTTTGGGGGTGACCGTCATTTCGTGGAAGACCAAAGCTATCTTTTCTTTGCACAGTTTGTTACGGAGACACATATTGCGAGAAGCAGTATGTCCATTCAGATGCGCAAAGGAAAGAAGCTTACGAAAGACGGGAACGTGATTAACAACTCCATGCTCCAGGACAAAGACGAAGTGGAGAGATTAATTCATTCAAGAGAGGCGACGCGGTTTATGCAACCTCTCAGAGGCACTCCGGCCTATTGGAACAAAAGCCTTAAAGATTTACATGCCATGCTCCGACAGTTGGGAAAACCCACCTTCTTTTTGACCTTCTCGGCGGCAGAGATGAGATGGCCTGAAGTCAGCAGGGTCAGACTGTTGGTGATTTTTCTGAGCTGGACTGGAAGGCTAAATGTGACATCTTACGCAGTAACCCAGTCACGGTCATGCGCATGTTTGAGAAGCGCGTCGACGCTCTCATGAATGAATTAATCCTCTCCAAGGCACAACCGCTCGGTGAAGTTGACGACTTCTTTTTCCGTGTGGAGTTTCAGGCCAGAGGAAGCCCACACATTCACATGTTTGTCTGGGTTAAAAATGCGCCCGTCTACGGCGAAGTCATTGACGAGACAGTATGTCGTTTCATCGACCGTTACATTTCTAGTCACATGCCTGACCGCGAGGTGGACCCTGAGCTCCACAAAATTGTGTCTGAGGTGCAGGTTCACAGCAGGAGCCACTCGTCGTCATGCAGGAAGGGAAATGTAACGTGTCGGTTTGGCTTCCCCAAGTTGCCGATGGACATCACGTGGATAACAGATCTGAGTAGAAGAGGGTCAAGACCAGGAAGGGCAGAAGAAGGCATGGAGACGGATGGTCCAGAAGCGACAGAAGGAAGCCAAGGATAAGCTTCAGTTAGTCAGACGGCTACTTATGGATCCCACTGCGTCATTTGAAAGCTTGACGGATCTCCTTCGACACTGTGAGTTGGAGCGTGAGGCTTACATGACCCTGGCCGAACAACTGACCAGCGGCAGTGTGATCCTACTGAAGCGACATCCGGACTGCTGGGTCAATGCTTACAACCCAGACCTGCTCCGTGCTTGGAACGCCAACATGGACATCCAGTACGTCCTCAACGACTACTGTTGGGCGATGTACATGATGTCATACATCACCAAGCCAGAGCATGAGATGACGGAGGTGCTGAGCTCAGTCATCTCGACGACAAAGAAGTCCGACCTCAACCAGCGTGATGAGATGAAGACCATCATGCAGGCGTACGCGAAGCACAGAGAGGTAAGCGCTCAAGAAGCGGTGGCTCGAACGTGCAGCTTACCTCTTAAAAAGTGCTCGCGTGCGGTCATTTTTCTCTCCACTGACGAAGACTGAATGAAGATGAGTCTCCCCATGGATCGGCTTCTGGGTATGGCACCTGACTTGGAGGAGGTCTGGATGTTGGGTATTCCTGACAAATACCTCTACAGACCGACCTCCCGAGAGTTCGAAGTGATGTGTCTGGCCGAGTTTGCATCGGACTACAGGGTAGTCTACGGCCAGGAAGCGGAACGGGAAAGTGCCATACCCCTTCTTGATGACAAAGGATTCATCGCGAAGAGGACAGCGGGGAAACCAGCAGTCATCCGATTTGCTCGCTTCTCGGAAACAAAGGCGCCGGAGAAGTACTTCAGGCGAATGCTGAAGCTTTACCTCCCACACAGATCAGACGATTAACTCAAGAGTCTGGCTCACACCACCTACGAAACCTTTTACAAGTGCGGAACGTGGTGAGGGAACATCGTCCGCCTTATCGTAGATCGGAACATGGAGCACTACGAAGGGCGTGGTGAAAAGATCGACCAAGCGCTACAGAGCGCGCACCAAGGCTGTGTAGCCCTCAACGCGTGGAACACCTTCGCACCCGAGGTAGACCGTGATGAGTGTCTGGATCTGCGTGAAGCCATCCCAGAAGAGCAAGAAGATGATGCTGTCCCCGATTATGAACTTCCCAACATTATGGAACCGGTTCCCCGTGTAGCGGCGCCCAAGTTAAGTCCAGACTTTGTGAGGAGGATGTTTCAGAGTCTGAATGAGACCCAGGCGTGTCTTTTCTACACCGTCCGTCAATGGTGCCTTCAACGTGTTTGGGGCCACGAACCAGAAGCCTTTCACTACTTTGTGTCGGGTGGAGCTGGTTGTGGCAAGTCTCACGTCATCAAGTGCGTTCACGAGGAGGCAACGCAGATCCTTAGGGGGCTCCCGAGGTTCCGTAATGATGCCGACATGTCTCAGCCGTCTGTGTTGCTTACAGCATTCACAGGCACTGCGGCATTCAACATCGGAGGCAAAACGTTGCATTCTGTCCTCAAGCTACCAAGGTCACTTGAGCCACCGTACCAGGGCCTGGGGAATGCACTTGATGAACTTAGAGCGACCCTCTCCTCCGTTGAAATTCTCATCATTGACGAGATCTCCATGGTGTCTAAGCAACTGTTTGCTTACATCAACTAGAGATTCCAACAGCTGAAGGGGAACCGGAAACCGTTTGGTGGAGTTTCTATCCTCGCCGTTGGAGACTTACCAGCTTCCACCGCTGGGTAGAGCAAAGCCGCTCTGCGTCTACGAGGAGACTGAGCTGGATCTTTGGAGACCTCACTTCACCATCGTACATCTGACCGAGATCATGCGCGAGAAGGACGATCAAGCTTTCGCTGAGCTACTCAACCGCTTGAGACTCAAGCGAAAGGAAGATTGTCTGAGAGCCGACGATAGACGCCTCCTCAGTCAATCTGTGAGTGACGGTAAAGACTGTGCAGCGGAAACGCTGCACATCTTTGCCACGAACAAACAGGTGGATGTCCACAATGCGTCGACAGTTGCTGCGGTTCTTGAAGACGACATCAACATCGTCGCGGAGGACTTCAAGAAAGACGCCGAAACTGGTCAAAAGGTGCCCATGTATGAGGCTAGGGGCATGAAACGAGACTTGCCTGACAGCATACTCGCTGCTCCAGGAGCACGGGTTCTGCTGATCAGGAATTTGGATGTGGAGGATGGTCTCGTTAACGGAACCTTCAGGACCATCTCCCACATTGTCATGGACAAACGTGACCCGATGAAGGTGAAACTTCTTGGTCTGAAGCTGGACAACCCCACGGCTGGACAGAGTCTGCGCAAGAAGCTTCTCGGCCCCTCGGATAACTTGACGTACATCGAAAGATCTGAGGAGAGCATCGGGAAAAAGGGTGGTATTGTTCGACGCCCGTTTCCCATCAAGCTGGCCTTTGCGTGTACAGCCCACAAAGTTCAAGGGATGACTGTAACATCAGCTGTCGTGAGCCTCAAGCGCGTTTTCCAGTCGGGAATGGCGTACGTGGCGCTCAGCCGGACCACGTCTCTTCAAGGTCTTAGGATCCTGGACTTTGATGAGAAGAAGATCTTCGCTGATCCGGGTATCACGACAGCCCTTGAAGAGATGCGTAGTGCAAGTTTCGAGAGCACCGCTCCACTACTGCATCGCCTGAAGTCGACGGAGCAAAACGAGAGGACTGTGACGATGATCCACCACAACACACAGGGGCTTCCATCTCACATGGTGGACCTTAGGGTTCATCATGAACTTACGTTGGCAGATGTGTTGTGTCTCACTGAGACACATCTGCAAGGGTCCCCTGTGTCACCGTCTTTCCTTCTTGATAATTACATCATACATGATCATAATTACATCATCATAATTACATCATCCACCTTTGTGGATATGGCAGGAAAACCCGGTGGTGGAGTTGCTGTGTACTGCAGGAGCACTCTGACAGCAGAGTGTTCGCAGTGCACGGTACATGTCGCAGACCTCGAATGTATAGTTGTTAAAATTGATGCGCCAGTCAAAGCGTTAATAGAGACTGTGTATAGACCCCCAGATTATAGATTGGCAAAGTTTTTACCAAACCTCCACACCCTCTTGGACCATTTGGAACGTATGAATCACCAGCCCGTCATTGTTTGTGGTGATTTCAATGAAGATCTCATTTCTAAGGGCAAATAAAGCATTAGAGATGCACTTCTGTCCAGAGGTTACACACAATTAATAACCGATTCGACCACAGACAACACCACTTTGATTGATCACATTTACATTTCCCAACATGATAAATGTGTTCAATAAGGTGTTCTTCAAACATACTATAGCTATCACAGTCCTGTCTATTGTGTTTTGACTCGCATTGATTAAACACTGGTTACCCTAGGCCAGTGTTTAATCATTAGTGTTTGGCTCCGTTTGCTTCAGGTCTTGGCTAGTACACCTTCTGTCTTTAATACCCATCCTTCATCACCGTCCATTTCTTTAACATCTTCAAGTCTCGTTTCATGTCATGTGTGACATGTCGAATCTTTCCAACATCATTTCACATGTCCGTCGTGTCGTGGCCTTGCGTTCCATCCAATCCATCCAAATCTGATCGTCTTGTGTCATGTGCTCGGTCATTTTGTGTAGTATCTCTTCCCTTCATCGTCATCATCTTCACACTGGTCTGACATTGGTTTTCTTCTTCATCATCCTTTTCATTTAACACTGGTCTTTTCTCTTGTCACATGTTCAGGTGACATCAAATTTGTTTTAGTTACATCTTCATTTCGTAGTCCTTCCTCTTGTGTCACATGTTTAAGTGACATCACGTTGTGGCAACTTGTTTTGTGATAATAGCGTCATGTTCTCCACACGCTGGCCTTGTCCTTGTTGCTGTCTGCTGCTGATGTCACAGGAAGGTGAGTAGAAGACAAAGGCACATTTAAAACAAACTGTATTAACTGTGACTAAAATATGTTTTTTTCTTTTGCAGCAGAGGATCCTTTTTCTGTCTCACACAAACACACTTATACTTATTCTCTCTCTCACACACACTTGTGCTCCCACACACACACGCACTTATACTTTCACACAAACACACACACGCTTTTACTTATTCTCACACACGCACAAACACACACTAACACACACACACTTTTACTTATTCTCACACACTCACTCACACACACTTATACTTTTTCACACACAAACGCACCCTTATACACACTCTCACACTTCTACACAGTCATACATGCTCACACACACTTGCACTCTTCACACACTCACACCCCCCCCCCCCCCCCCCGCAACTGGTCAAGGCAGATGACTATCCTCTAGGAGCCAGGGTCTGCTCGAGATTTCTTCCTATTAAAAGGAAGTTTTTTCTCGCCACTGTCACCATTAAAAAGTGTTGGATTATGTTGGGTTTATGTTAAATGTTATAATTTTGTTTCAATAAAGTTCATTTATAAATAAAAAGTTCTGGTTTCAGGTGTCTTCTTTGGTTGAAATGACAAATATTTATACTGTTTTATTGTGGTAAAATTATACAATGAAAGTCAAACTATATTAACCAATTATTGTATTGTTATATATATATATATATATATATATATATATATATATATATATATATATATATATATATATATATATATATATATATATATATATATATATATATATATATATATATATATATATATATATATATATATATATATATATATATATATATATATATATATATATATATATATATATATATATATATATATATATATATATATATATATATATATATATATATATATATATGAATGAACATCTTATCATTGGTAACTAATGCATCAAGCAAAAATCTTTCTGTATCAGAAATCTCTCCATATACTGTACAATTACCTTGGATAAAAAGGTGGGTAGCTATTGATCAAACATTCTCATATTGTTAGTTCACAAAAGGTTATATGAATTGTTAATCAAGCACAATATTAGCTCTATTTCAGAGACTATTTTCAGATCAGCCTTACGGCTGTGATCTGAAAATAGTCATATTTGACATATGCACAGTCTATATGTATTTATGTAGAAATTTTACAAATATTACAATAAATAAAAAATACTATAATACTACCACTACTGCAAATATTACTACTACTAGTACTACCACTACTACAAATATTATCTGAAGTACTACTACTGATAAGAAATAAAATGTGAAAAGCAAAAACTCCATATAAAATGAATGGGGCCACTGAATGGGGAAAAAGACAAAAGTTGCCTAATTGCACACACTATTACTTTCTAATACTTTGACACAGATATTACAAATACTACAATACGAATATTATCTGAAGCATTACCATTAATATGAAAAAAAAAAAAATCTCCACATAAAATGAATGGAGCACTGAATGTGAAAAATACACAAGTTGCCTACTTGTACACACTACTACTTTCAAATGCTTTGACCCAGAGACTTCATTTAAACTTTTCATCACAGATACCTTTGTCCTCTACACAGGAATATATCTCTCATGTGTCTGCGATTTACAGATTGTCCATAGAGAACCCACCAAATCACTATGTATGATAGAAAATGTGACTCAGTGTATGAAATTAAGCAGAATCTGAGATCAGAATCTGATCTATATACTACATTTACTACTGCAAATACTAGTAATATTACCACAAGTACTACTCCACACATATGTACAAAAAGAGACTGGAGCCATCAGGCTCCAGTCTCTTTTTGTACACTCTTTTTTATAAACTGTTCACAGTGTATAAATGTGTATAGCAAGTAACAAATACTACAATGAATCTAAAATACTGTAATACCACCAGTACTGCAAATAATACTACTACTACCACTACTACAAATATTATATCAAGTACTAGTAAAAATATGAAAAAAAATTTGAAAAAAAAAAATCTCCATATAAAATGGAGCACTGAATGTGAAAAATACACAAGTTGCCTACTTGTACACACAACTACTTTGCCGTACTTTGACGGAGAGACTTCATTTAAACTTTTAATAATCAACCCCTTACTCCTCTACGAATGAATGTAGGTCTTAGCCTCAAAAGAGGCGACGTGGCCCAGCACCGAACCTCGAGCCCCTTCCACAATTTCCACTTGTGGGAATTGTCTAGTTATTATTATTATCAGGGTGGGATTTGTCAAAAAAAACTGAACAAATGAGGCTCCAATCACTAAATATTTTAAATCAATAGTTTTCTCCGATGGCGCAGTTGATGTGGCCTTTTGTTGTCCTTTTTGTGAGGGCATGGTACAGCGGTGCCCCCGGGACCCGGTTCTCTCCCGCCAGCATCAGATTAGTTTTAATCCCGTCTCCAGAGAAGCCATGTTCGAACCTAGACCTCCCCTGGGTCTGGCTTTTGTGGTGCGCCGGGCACATTTTTCTCCGCAGCGGAGCGCCACAACCCAGCTTAGGGTGGACCAAGAATGGTCAGCAGGAAGGTGGAATCCGGGTCCGTCCGAGATTTACAACCCCCCTCTGCTTAGACTTCACTGCATGTGAGATTAAACTTTCAGGCATTTTCTGTTTTGTTTTGCTTTTTTTTTTAAAGTAGTATTAGGGGTGTTTTGATGAATTGCTTTGTTATAATTTATCAATGATCATTAATGGATAGTTGACCATTTATAGTAATTAATGCAATTAGTTCAATATTATAGCCTTTTAAATGTTTATATATAGTTATTTTCTCAGGAGAAAAAAAATGCCTTAAAAGTCTCCAAGCAAATTACCCGCAACGGAGTGCATGTCAGACTCCGCACTCCATGATGAATTTATGCTGTTATATGTAAGGTCATGTTTTTATATACACGTATGTATGTGTGCGTGTGTGTTATTTAAATGTAAATCCCTTACAGATTCACAAGACAATATAAGCCACACCAACTAATGTAAAAATAATTTGTACATAAATATTTATGTATATCTGTGTTCATCTGCATGTTTGAGTTAATGTATGCAGTCAGTGTTTTACCATTTTGCCACTTTCTCTACAGTATGCATGCTGTGATGACGGTGCCAAAAGAAGTGACGTAAGAGACATGGTACACCAATGTGCCATGTTTTCAATCACAAATCTAAATAAGTTAAGAACGCAAGTCAATGCCTTAAAGCAAAATAAATTCTTGAGATAAAAACTTGAAGGAAAAGACAAAGTACAGCAGCTGGAAGAAAGAGTTGAGTTGTACGAGGGTGACTTTATAGAACGTGAGATGTAATTTATAACATTTATACTGATTTTCATAGGCGTGCACAGATAGACGCTAGGTGGTGCTAGAGTACTTGCCCCTTTGCCCT
This sequence comes from Siphamia tubifer, assembly GCA_020466265.1. Lineage (NCBI taxonomy): Eukaryota > Metazoa > Chordata > Actinopteri > Kurtiformes > Apogonidae > Siphamia > Siphamia tubifer. The sequence continues at coordinate 4,469,581 of CM035803.1, forward strand.
TTATCTAAGAAAATGGCCTTTTGTTGGGGTTGGATTATAGGTTATGCATCGGCTAAGAAAAAGGAGAAAATGGCCAAGAAACAATACTGAAATGACAAACTCAAAGAGCTAGAATCTAAACATATGATTGATCCCACTAATACAGTTAAGAGGCTGTTGACCTCACTAAAACAGAACTCAAAGCTATTCTACATGAGGAAAATGCATTGCATTATTTCAGTTGCGCCGTAAATACTACGAATCTGGCGATAAAGCAGGTAAAATGCTTGGACTCCAACGAAAACAACAAGAAAACCGCCAGACAATTTCAAGCATTTATGACGTAAATGGATTATTAGTTAGTGATCAACATAAGATTAATGAAGCTTTTACTGATTTCTACAGTACATTGTACCAAACAGAAAACGGTGGAAGTGAGGAAGAAATGGAGCACTTCTTTAAAGATATTGAACTTCCAACTATATCCATGCAAGAAAAAAAATTCACTAGAAACTATGCTTTCAGAAAATTAAATTCAGCAGGCTATTAAATCATTATCCACTGGAAAATGCTGTGGGGATTATGGGTATAGGTATATGGGTATATTTTTCAAGTGCTTCCACGGCACTTTAGTTCGCATCTTAAAATTGTTGTTTAATGACATTGTCTCAAATCAAGCCATGCCACTAACAATGCGGCAGGCATCTATATCTTTGATTCCAAAGCCAGGCAAAGACCATCTTCATATGGTTAATTATAGACCCCTGAGCATCTTAAACACAGACTATAAAATATTTGCCAAGGTCCTAGCTACGAGAATTGAAAAGGTCATTCCCTCATTGATCCATATTGACCAAACTGGGTTCATAAAAGGTCGATATGCATCCAACAATATGAGAAGATTTTTTCAGATCATGTATGCGGTGGAGACCTCTCGGCATCCAGCTATAGCCGTGTCGCTGGATGCTGAGAAGGCCTTCGACCGAGTAGAATGGAAATACTTGTTTTATGCCTTGCCCAAGTATGGATTTGGCCCAATGATCTTGAATTGGGTCAAGGCACTATACTTTAATCCAACTGCCACTGTTAAAACAAATGGCATTAAATCCAAGCCCTTTGAAATATATAGGTCCACTCGACAAGGCTGCACTGTTAGCCCTTTAATTATCATTCTGGCACTTGAACCTCTAGCATGTGCAATACGAGCACAAAAGGACATATTTGGTATTTGAATTAATGATTATGACTACAAAGCTAACCTGTTTGCGGACGATATTTTAATGACACCATTAAACCTAGTCATTCAATTCCACAAGTGTTAAAGATCATAGAAAATTTTGGCAAACTGTCTGGCTATAAAGTGAATTATAATAAAAGTGAAGTCATCCCTCTTAACCTAACTTTTCAATCACATCTGGGCACTGCTCCCTTTAGCTGGAAATCAAAAGGAATGAAATACCTGTTGAAAAAAATGGTTGAATTAAATGCTCCAGACTTGTTAAAGACTATGAGGGACGATATCAAGAGAGGGACTGTGTTGCCCTTATCACTCTGGGGTAGATCTGAAATAATCAAGATGAATCTTCTTCCCAAACTAACTTTCCTAATGTCCTCTATCCCAATTAAGTTCCCCTCTAGCTGGTTTAAAATACTTAATGGATACTTATGGAATTACCAAAAACCCAGGATTAGCCAGGAAAAAAGTAACTGAACCAAGGTCACTGTCCAATTGTCTACTTGGAACTGAGATAACTAGTATACAGTCAAAACATGCACAACATATTTTCTCACTTGCTTTCTTGGTGGCAAAAAGGACTATCCTTAATTGGAAGGAAAGCAAAAATAACTCAGTATTCATTTCTGGCGAAATGATTTTAAGGACATTCTTGGTATGGAACAAGTAGCCTTGTCACTCAATCCAACAGAGGCCTAATGCTCTGCGAGGTCCCTTGGACTTCATAAAAACTCTACACATGATGTAAATATGAATGTAATTCACTGCCGCAATTAAAATTAAAATTATTTAAATAGGTTTACGTTTTTTTTTTATTGATATCTTTTTTATGTCAGTTACAATGCAGAACAAATAGAAGTGCAAGACACATATGAAACACGAACATATTTCACCAAAAAGGTTCAGGGCTGAAGCTTATTTTGTCTCAACACCATATAGAAAACAATGAAAAAGTCAAACCCAAGACAACTGTCCAAATGGAACACAACAAACTGAGGCTCTTTTTCTCTTTTTGCCCCTTCCTGTATTTTTTTCTTTTTTCAATCCTATATCTTCTACTCACTTCCCTTTTCCCTATCACTTTTTCCATCCAATTTTCCTCTATTCTATTGCTTTTTGAGGCCACTATACATATACATAAAGTTTAGTTGTGTGTTTTGAATGGTCTGCGTTTTAGTGTTTGCTACTGCAATGCAGTGTATTCATCAATGACACTCATTTTGTGCATTTCTTTTTATACATTTGGTTTGCCATTTTTATTTCCTTATCCAGAGTGTTCCACAGAATTACCCCTTTGACTGAAATGCATTTTCCTTTAGTATTTATTCTTGTGTAGGCAGCTGTCCAGGTGAAGCCCTCTGTTGCAGTGACAGTGAGACGACCCTCACTTGTCACTTCCTCGACTCTTATGGCAGTGAAACGTCATTCACTGGCCAGCTCCACATCTGGGAGAGGAGACCGTTACACCTGCTGCCTCTAGCAGACATCGCTCTAGATGTCAGGCAAGTGTTTAGTGGTCTGTTGTATTTTTTTTTTCTTGGTAGATGTCGACTGTTCTTCCTAAATATTATGAATTGATTACTGTTCGTATTGAACGTAGAACCAGGCAGTTGTGCTGGAGGTGATACCCGGGTCACTGTCCAGTTCCACGTCTGAGATGGAGGTGAACCAGGTTGGTGGTTAATCATACTGTATTGCTCCTCTTATATAAAAAAATATTGTCAATTTAATGTAAAAATGTGTTATCTTGTAGACGGAGGTAGGAAATGTGGAGGTGACGCAACGAACTTCGCCGACCAGTGAGCAGCTGCTGGAGGACTTCATGGCAGATGAGCTTCTGTTTGGAGATCTGAGGGAGCCTGGAGACACGTGCGTTGTCTTCACAGACTATGCAAGTCAACCTTAACCATCATTTCCAGGATTAGAGAAGTGCTGGTAAAGGTTTTATTGAATAAAGATTGTGTTTATCTCTTGCATATGCAGAAGACCAGTTGTCAAACGTCTCCCCACCGCCTGTCCAAAAGAGGGATTCAGGTGAACATCTGCATCTGATGAACATCTTGCATCTGTTCTGATGCTGGGTAATGTAACGTTAGTTTTGGTAGCTCTGATGAGGAAATGGAAGTCGTTGGTGACAGTGGTAGTGTTGTAGGAGATGTTCATAGTTTTATTAGGGGAAATTTTCATCAGAGTGCAGATTGTTTTAAGTATCGTGGTGTACAGTGCATGATGATGTACAAATGTATTAATATAAATTCCTTCACGTTTTCTGGGTTTTGTTTTTGATATTCAATATCTTCAGGTTAGAATACATCTACTACTAAAATTACAGACTGATCCTGCTGTTCTTAGTGGGCAAATTTATAAAGTTAGTATGTTATAAATACTTATTACACTCACTGAAGGCCTACAGATACATAGGATGGACAACCATATCTACCAAAGTTGTAGGAGATGTACACTGTGTGTACAAGTAGAAATACAAGGTGTGTATCCTGTATATTACCCTAAAGTAATATACAGTCGTAACTAAGTGCCTATGCCAATTTATGAATATACAGAGGGTAAGAGTTAAATAGGCATAGAGAATACCTGCAGTACTTTCATATCTACATATATACAGTATTAAAGTTTACATGCCCCTTTTTAAATGCAAGGTTGACGTGAAAAATGAACAGTATGGCAAATCCTTACACAACTTCCACATTTACTGTAAATTATAACTTCTACAATGTTGAGAAGGCTTGGCTCTGAGGCTGTGCTCTATTCACCCCAAAGGTCTACTATCCCTGACAATACATACTCGTATTTTGGAATATTAACTACAGCTGCAAACCTTTATGAACGAGGGCCCAGACACCAAAGGGCCGACCTGCCCTGGGTCTGACTGCGAAGGAGCTCAGCACCTGTTATAACTGCTTGCAGTTCTAGTTATTAAAGTAAAATTTTGATGGAATAATGTGAATTTGTAGACATTGTCAATTTTGGCTGCTGGTAGCTCAACAGGGATGCCCACTTTGACAGAATACCCTTTGCGTCATAGTGTGGACATGCCTTTGTTACATCATCTGTTGCCCGACCAGCTTTTTACAAAACGCAGGTCAAGTTGACAGATGTAGCAGTACATTAATCCACATGACCATCCATCATACTAGACCATGTCGGTCGAGGTGATTCGGTCCTATGTGGAAGATTAAAAAATTCAGATGAAACCGAATGAGTCATTTTATCAGCACGTGTGTCACATTGTTAAGACAGCCAGGTACACGGTGTCAGTACTAGTGATGCACTGATCACAGATACCCAAAAATCTTGATCTGCCGATTGCTGATCACAGAAAGAATTTTAAATGTCCTTATTCAATTCAATTTTATTCAATTCAATTAAATTTTATTTATAAAGCCCTAAATCACAACAACGTCGTCTCAGAGGGCTTATCCGTCATCTAGGTATAGATAGTTACAACCCAAGATGCAACTATTAAATAGTTGCATCTATGGCTGAAACTATCAAATAATTTGTAATCTAATATTCTGTTGATTTTTTTTCTTCGTTGATTTATAGGATGAATCCTATTTTTTAAAACCCTTGAAGTTCTGATGCATAACTGGTAAGTGCTCTATATGTATTATTTTAAATATTCATAATTCTGAACATACGTTGAAGCAAAACAAAGCAGAGTGAGACTAAAAATAAATGTTTTGGGATTTGTTTGCTTTTACTATGTTTTACATTTCCAGGAGTTAAAGGGTTAAACTAGATCAATCAGTGAGGCTGCACACTTTGCCATTGAAGTGTGGATGCGTTTGGTTCAGGTGTTGTAATAAAGAAGGTAGTGCTAGGTTAATGCTTATGGCATTTAGCCATGAGCACACCGTTATCCACCTTGCGCAGTGTAAAATTGTCCCAAACTTCTAATAATCAACTAACCATCATTAAATACAGAAATAGTCCAGACGCCCCCGTTTTGCAGCGTGTTTGCAAGTTTGAAAATGGCCCCTATCCTAGTAATTTAAGTTACGCAATTGGCATATTTTTGCGATCACTGAACAGGCTATTTTTAGGCATTAACGGCCAATTGTGATTGGCAGCCACCAATCGGTGCAACTCTAGTTAGTACACCGACAGTCATTAAAAGCTTTGAGGGGAAAAGTTGTGGAACAGTTTTTATCATCTTGCCACAAGACAAATTTTCTATTCACAGAAAATGATATATCAGCAACAATAACCTTAAAAAATAAATGTCTATAACGATTTCTGTCAAGAAAGAAATGCCAAAAACATGGCGACTGCCAAAAAACAGTTTTAGACAAGTCTGTAGCAGGTGTGACCACCGTTAGTGTTTATACAGGCAGTGATGCGCCGACGCATGCTCTTCACTAGGTGCCGTATTCTGTCCTGGGGGATCTGGAGCCAACCCTCCTCCAGTGCCTGGATCAGTTGGTGCCTATTCTGAGGCTGGGGAACCCGATTGGCCACCTGCCTACCAACTTGATCCCATAGGTGCTCAATCGGGTTCAAATCTGGTGAGTATACAGCCAGGGTAACACATTCACTGCAAGAATGCCCGAGTCACACGTGCGGTATGTGGATGGGCGTTATCCTGCTGGAACACCCCCAGGTCGTCTTGGTGACGCTGTAGGAATGGGAGGACATGTGGCTGCAGGATCTGGTCCATGTAGCGCTGTGCAGTGGTGTTACCTCCCACAACCACCAGATCTGTTCGATGTTAGCCCAGATTCCTGCCCACACCATCACACTGGCAACTGGATGTAGATTGCACTGGCGGACACAGCACTGGGGGTAGCAATTCTCCACGTCGACGCCACATGTTCCCGACCATCAGGACGACCAAGACAAAACCGACTCATCGGAGAACCGCACACCAGACCAGCGTTAATGAGTCCACCGGAGATGTTGTCAAGCCCACTCCAGCTGCCTCTGACGTTGTTCGCGAGACCGGATATTGGCCCGCCTAGGCCTCCAGGCCTGCCGGTTGTTGTCCAGCAATCAGCGATGCACAGTTGGGCTGCTAATCATGGGGGCGTGCAAGGTGTGTCACATGCTGTACGGCTGTCAAGCCGGAATCGATCCCTCAGGTGCTGCAGACAGATATGCCGATCTTGGTCAGCTGTGGTGACTCACGACCTGGGTGTGGTCAATCCACAACAGTGCCTGTAGTGGTGTGACGACCCACCAAATTACAGATGAAAAATCCTCTGTCCTATATAGACACTCCCAAGAATTCAAAACTTGTCCCTCAAAGTTTTTATGACTGTCAGTATATTATCCTCTAACAAAACGGCACAGTAGTAGTAACTAGTTCACCAGCTGAGCTTGTTCCATTTTGCGTAAATACTGCTATAAATCCCATTAAGTGATGTGATACCTGCATTTCCTACCGTATTCATAAACATCTGCTTTGGTCAACGATTCCAACAATTATGGGATATTTCTCCTACCCGTTTGTTGCATGGTCCTGGTTTATCTTCATTTCCCGGTCTATACAGCCCTTTACATTAGCCCCTCCCCCTCCATCCAATTGTCGAGAATTATAATATCAACCTTTCACATAGATAGGGTTAAGGCCAAGGAGTGAATTGGGAGTCCGCTAGAGTGATGGTGAACAGAGTGATCAGGGACAGGCTGAACCCCAGTTCTGCACTTTCACATGAAGAGCTAGTGATGAAATCCTCAATTATATAGAGAAAGAAGGACTAAATTCCAGGGCTGTACAGGCATGGAAACTGAGAAACTAGGACCACACTACAAGTGGAGCAGTAGAAGAAGTCTCCCGTAAGTGTGTTTGAATCATGCACCAGAGCACAGATGTTTCCAGCTACTGGTGTGCAGGTGAATACTGTAGGAAATGCAGTTTTTACATCTGTTAATCTGATCATAGCAGCATTTTCCCTTCAAAGAAGTAGCTCAAACTCTGGTACTGGGTAATATTCCTCGAGATAATTTCCATTATTGTGTAGTACTGATTTCACATTAACTTGTCAGAGTGATGCGACACATTACTTCCATTTCAGCCCACAACTGCTGATTAACTGCTCATTTCATGTCACCGTAATTTTTATGTCGGGCCACTCGTGACCGATTCTCCTATACAGACCATTGTTTAGCAAGTGTTGTAGTCATTAACCTGACTCACACCAGATGTATGGATGCTTCAGATGGCTGCTTGCATCCTACATCTGGGAAAGCACCACTACCTTGTATTTGTTAAGGTGGGGTTGTCAATCAAAATCAGTTATGTAACAGATGAGAGCAACAAGGGGGTGGCAAGGCTTGTGCGAGCTCACGAAGCTGAGCGGAAACAGGAGGATCAGCAAAAGCCAGGCTATACGATTACATAACAGTTAAAAATCATGCCCGGTGATAGCGATTGGTCCGCCCACAATTTAGTTTCAACAGGATGTCTACGGTGGTTTACCAGACCCTTGCATGATTTCAGTGTTCATTACATTAACTGCAAATGTATCTTATTTTCCCCAATTGTCAAGCACATTTAACACTTGTCATCGGACAAGGAGAGAGAGGGGGGGTGAGCTCCAATTATTGGTTTAGAAATAAGGGCAATCTGTACCAGTCATTGGCTAAGGCTTATGTTCAAAGAAAAGAGGGGGAAAAAAGCCATATTTCCACTCTGCAGTGCAGTACGGGTCAGGTCGAGTACAGTACAGGCCAATTCTACATTTCCATGTCGAGGGAGACCTTCAGAAGGAGGCGTGCCACTTCAGTCAATTTTAGAAAAAAACAATTTCTCATAAGTCCCTAAAATTTCTGAGATTGGTAGTCTGTTTTATCCGTCTGTTGAAGCACCAATACTTCAGATTTACTTTTACTCTAAATTTGACCAATTAGATAAATCCCAGCTATAAACAGAGCTTCATGTATGTTTTGAATCTTTTTTTTTTTTTGGGGGGGGGGGGGTAGAAAAACATCAGATAATTCTTTCCAACAAAACTGTAGAAATAAAGTGGTGAGACCTTCATAAAAACCTTACAGACTGTCCATATGTAATGAACTTAATGTCAGAACCAGGTTCAACTGCTGTTAGACTCATATTAGGGCAGACTGAGCCCCTGGGTGCCCCCCCACCAGGAACTATCCAAGCCGATGTCTGACTAAACTCAACCCTAGTCTTCATGTGGTTCTGCGGTGGGTCGATTAAGCAGCAAACCAGCGGGTTGGGAAGCGCTTTGCAAAGCATACCGCTCCACAGAACCCCCGCTGACTGCCCCCGAGATGGTTACCATGGCAACCAACACTAGCCGCTCCCCACAACACTAAAAAAAAAAAAAAAAAAAAAAAAAAAACCCAGAGGGGTAGGCATCTAAACCCGACTGGAGAACACCCAGATAATATGAGTCCAACAGCATTTCACTGACAAAACAGAATTAAACCGAAAACTTTAGACCGAGTCTCCATTTGGTCAAAACACTCTTAAGAGATTTGATAAAAACAATTGGGAGGGTGTCAAAAATAATTAGTGATCAAATGAAAATACCAAATAACAGGGCTGTACCAATTTAGAAAAACTGACATTGCAATATGAAAAAAAAAATTCCTTCAGTAAACAGCTGTGCAGCGCCGACACAAACGGTCAAACAGATTAGTTGACACATTTCAGTGTCATTCTTGCAGCCAAAATAAAAAAAAAATTAAACATAAGAAATATGTATACATTTCTTGCGAGTTTAATACGAGTACAATATAAAATTAAACCCAGAAGCACTCTCAAAGGCCTTCGCCAACCCTCGCAACCATTTTGTTTGTTTCTTGATACATGTTCGACAGTGTGACTGTTTGAAATACTACAGTATGTATGTATGTATTGTGTACTCTGATGGGACCGTAAATAAAGTTGGAGCGTACTACATGATGGTGCACAATGCAGCCAAAGTCAACAGGGTGTAATGTTTTTATTATTACCGATGTTATGGAGAGGACAAGCGGTTTAAAAAAAAAGGGATTATTAGTGTTGCACCGATCGATCACCTGCCTATCATAATCAGCAGATATTGCCTAAAGATAGCCTGATCGGTGATCAGAAAAATATGCCGGTCATGCAGGGTAAATTATTAGCAACCATTTTCAAACATGCTACAGAACAGATGATGCACCTGTTGACCGTTTCTGTAGTTTTTAAAATATAGTAATAGAAGTTTGAGACCAGTTTACGTTATGTAACAGTGTGCCCACCGCAAAAAAGTTAGCTTAGCACTGCCTTATTTGCTACAACACCTGAACCAAATGCATCCACACCTCAACAGCACTTTGTCAAAGCAGACTGAGCGTTTAGGTAACTGGTGAGTACCAACATCTGTTAGCATGTAGCCTCAGTGTTGTAACGATTTTTAGCAAATGTACTAAAGTAGTGTAATTAGGCTACAACTGCTTCACACATCCAGGCGCATGTTTGTGCACCTGCACACAACTTCAGTCTTCTCTCGTCCCAGTTTATCGATTGATCTAGTTTAACCCTTTTGCTGCTGAGACCAAAAGGGTTGTGATTTGGAAAGTTACAACAAAAATAAACTATAGTAAAAACAAATTCGGAAATGTTTATTTTTGGTCTCACTGCTTTGTTTTGCTCTATTGGATGTTCAGAACTATGAAGATTTAGAATAACACATATAAAACACTCACCAATGATGCATCAGAAGTTCGGGTTTTTAAAATATTGGAATTGGTGCGATTCCTCGATGGAAAAAGAAAAAACGAAAACACAATACTCAATTACAAGAATATTTGATAGCAGCAGCCCTTCATGGTTGCATCTAGGGCTGCAACTACCCATACCTAGATGAAAGGTATGGTCATTTAAAACTGTTTTTTGGTGATCTGCATCAGTGATCAGACCAAAAAATGTTGATCTGTGCATCACTAATTATTATGCATGCAGTCGTTATAGAGATGTGCAGTTTTTTCCGTCAGTGGCAGCATTTTTAGAGAATGACATGGGAAACTCAGACCGGTGCAGGTCCGATAGAACTTAACCCCGGTTCGGGCTGTTTTGAGTGACACTTTTGTGCAGCCCACTGCTTGTAACTTGACATTTCCATAGCTAATCTTCATTTTACCTGTGTAACATTAATTTTGTATCCATGTTTTGCCGATTTTAAGGCATCACAGGATTGCTTATGTATCCAGTAATTAACGTAGAGGAGGAGCCTACATGGGACCGATTTAAGTAAAAAAATTATGGCCGAACCCCCTGTAGTTATTTCCCCCCATAGTCTTTTTTTTTTTTTTTTTTTTTTAAGTAGTACTAGGAGTGGGGTTTTTTTTTATTGATTACAGTATAATTGATAACTATATTCATTAATACAATTTTTACAATGTTAACCTTTTATGTTTTTAGATTATGTCATTTGCTCAGGAGAAAAGAAATGGCTGGGAAGAAGATGCTAGAAGAGGGCAGTCATGGATAAGTACGCCACCATCCCCAATGCCTCTTTTTCTTGTCTCTGTCCCACATGCCTGGAGCAGCTGAGCCACCTGGACTTCCACTGGACTCCTGACTTCATCTGCACCTGGAGGAACAACCTCGACAGTCGAAGCATTGACATGGCGGAGATCAAAGCGCTGTTGAAGACAGCTCGCAATCGCTTTTCCAAGGTATGTTTATATTTATAGCAGCTAGGTCTGTGTGCAAGTTTGTCTTGTTTTTAATTAATGCCAAAATATATTCGTATTAGGTAGTGGCTGTGGATTTCCCGCTGCGGCTTAGTAGCCTATATACCTTTCGTTGGATCAGCACGATCGGCTGGGGCTATGGTGTCCCAACAACAATCACCTCAGTGACACTGATGGCATGCCCATATCTTCGTGGAGCTGTTGCATGACGCCACAGTGGCCACATCTGCCCCCTCGCAAGCATCCCAGGGGTAAATATGTGAAACCGGGTCACTTTCTGGTTATCATTTTATATTTGTAAAATGTCTCCAGCATATGAACTCATTTTTTCCATTTGTTTTGAAGGCTGGAATACCGCCGATGCCACAGCCTGACCCCATCTTGTCCAACCGGTGTGGTTCGGAGGTGCCATGGAGGACATAGCTTTAGACTTTTCACTTATTTTTCATCATCACCGACTTATTTTACACTGTTCCATTTGTGTCAATGTAGTAATACAGTATATACTGCTGTGTGTGAAACATTTTTATACACAATTGCCCAGTGTGCTGGCTCCCTTTACCAATTTCACTACTCGTCTCTCACCTTCATGTATGTCAACCAGTTTTTTGTACAGTTGGTGTTTTGATTAGTATTATATGTTTGGAAAAATAAATAAACACTAAAACTATCCATTGACATGAGTTTTGCATACTTTATAGTACAGCTCCTAGAAATGCTCTACTCGTTTAGGGTTCCAAGAAGCTTCGGCTGAGGGGTGTCCAGAGGAAGGTAAAGGTCAGTGGTATCGGTGTGGAGAGAGGTTTGTTACTTAGGGTGTTCCATGTAGAAATAAGATAGTTCCAGATGGGAATTGCTTCTTTAGGGCTGTGTCTCAGGCTCTTAGTAGTTTCATCACACATTTAGGCTGGCTCTTTGTAGGGAATTGGAGCAGCATACCGATAGAGTCTTTTGAGTAAGAGTTATTCATGCATTTCTGAATACATTAAGCAATCCAGGATGAGGTTTTTAAAGGTATTGTGACGTCCAAAACTCATTTTTGATATTTTCATGTTACTATATGGGTCGTCTGGCCTCATTTACACCAAAAAAACATGAATCTAGACTGTTCAGTGGTTTTCCTATGGTCTGGGGCTCTTGGAGGCCTGAGCATGAAACGCTCTCTCTGATTTGTCTCCAACGTGCTACGTCACACACGGGAGAGCAATAAGGAGACCCCCCCCCCCTTCTCTTCTGCCCGTCCCCTGTGCTTAGCCCCGCCCCCACCAACGTTACTATAGAAACGGTGTTCACATGCGCTCCTGCTCTTACAACCTTTTCATCGCTGAACGTGTCGTAATGGCTCCTAAATCACACCTCAAATGTCATGTTGTTGGCTGTGTAGATCAGCAACAATCACTATTTGACCTACCAAGCTCCCCTGAAGAACTACGTTCCCAGTGGCTGGCTTTTATCTACCAAGGTAACGTTCCTGCTTATTTACCCAAGAGAGTCAAGACTTGTTCCGGTCATTTTGAAGAAAACTGTTTTCAAAACCTCCAAATGCACAAGGCCGGATTCTCAAAGCTGCTTTTAAACAAAGGAGTCGTACCAACGATCCGCGTCCCAGGCACAACTGTAAGTATTATCTTACTACTTTCATTTGTTGATGTAATAGTAATCTGATTACTTTTTGATTTACGAGGAAACTATGAATTAAAAACTTATAACAAAGTAACAAATATCAAACTGTTGTGACAAAATATAAATAATACACTTTAATGTTTAATGCCCCCCCCCAACGTTTCGACGAAACTATGAATTAAAAACTTATAACAAATTAACAAGACAGGATGAGATAACATCTGGTATTAAAGTCTTGGTTTATCATTATTTATACTTGGTATCATTCTTTATTAGGCAGCATATGATACAGTATTTCTTATACTGTACCCCTACACCTATTATTTAAAGTATAATGTTATCCCATTTATTTATATATATATATATATATATATATATATATATTTATATATATATATATATATATATATATATATATATATATATATATATATATATATATATATATATATATATATATATATATATATATATATATATATATATATATATATATATATATATACACACACGAGATGTGTTGTCACTGTACACTATGAGCTACATTGTATTTATATCTGTAGTATACCTCATACAATCCACTCTTCACACCCTGTATAGCATGTTCATTATGATGTGTAGATTTTATATATTGCATGTACATTGTGCTGTGTCGATATTATATATATATATTTAAAACCAGTCTATTTATTCACCCCTGTCTGTATATTCATGCAATAATCCTCATAAACATATTTTCAGACCACACAACTACCCCCTGTGCAGGATAAACCTTCAACATCTGCTGCTGCTGCAAGACCATTGACCAGGGACCAATCAACTCAGACCAACTCAGTCCCAACACGGACCTGTGGCACGCAGTTGGGACCAAAGACACTGAGACCACAATTTCGGAGCAAATGTAAGTTGTTCCCCCCTTAATTTTATATTTTATTCAATATAAATTGGGCACACATAATTGTACACTGACACACAGACACACACACACCTGTGTAGTAGTTCATGCATTCGGTAAGTAGTTATTGTACAGTAATTGTGGTTGGTAACCCTGAGTAAGCTCCCCGAAGTCTTTATTCCAAGAAGACAGGAACATAGCAGACAAAACAGGACAGTCTCAGAGGCTATCATCCCCCCACCTCCTATCACACAGAGGGGGGGGGGGGGTACCCTCGAAACTTTCCGCTCGTTGACAGTGACTGCCGATCACAGCAGGGGCCCAGCCATTTTGGAGCCAGAAGTCAATACACACCAACTAGAGAACAGTAATGTTGTCGATAATTGATTATATGACTAAATTGTTTTTCCTAGGCATAGGAGTCAGCATGAGCGAAGATTCATCATCTGTTCCACCACAATTTGCACCCACCCAAGGGGTGTCTACCCCAATCAAGCCACCAGTTAAAAGGCCTCGTACGGAAGAAGAAGTGGAGGAGGAGGAAGACCTGGACATTTCAATAGCTGGGACTTCTGCCATGGAAGTAGATGATTCTAGCTACCTCCCTGAAGAATCTCTAGCACAATTATCTTCTGTGTCAGAAGAAGAAACGTAAGTAACACTTCAATGAGTTGACCAAAATAGCATTAGCGGTTGCCTATATTTGGAACAGCTCCAATAAAATTCAATGTATGTGTGTACTGTATATGTATATTTATTGTTAATATTTTTTAAACTATATTTGAAATATGTAAGTGATGCCTTATATACATGTACATTTTTGTTTATTTCTTTGTGTGTACACAGAGAAGACATTAAAAAACCCAAGGCGGATAAATTCATAGTATATGAAAGCTGCCTCCGAGAGCTCTTCAAGGAGTGTCCATTGTGCTGCCGTCCATCCAAAGTTTCCTTCAAGGCTAGAGGAACCATGGTGACTGAACCAAGAATGCCGATACTGTGAGCAACCGGTCCGAATGTGGAGAAGCCAACCTATGATCAGGTCCATTCCAGCCGGCAACTTGCTGCTTTCATCAGCCACTTACATCGCTGGAGGCTCCTTTACAAAGTTAGGAAAGGTAAGTGTATACGTACAAAGTCAATACTACAGGTGTTTTTCATGCTTTTTGGGGTTCTACTTATTTTCTTTATCATGTGTCTTATAAACAGATCTTCAAACATATGGATTTGTCCATTCACACATTCCGGCGTCATTCTAAGAGTCACATAGAGCCAGCCATATTACGTTCATGGAGACAGTCACAGATTGGATTGCTTGCAGAGTGCAGAGAGTCACCTGATGGCATTATAGCCGGTGGAGACATGAGGGTAGACTCCCCAGGTGAATCTTTTTTGAATGTTATCTGTTGTCATTTGGTATTAATTGGATTTTGTATGTCATTGAATCAGCTTCATGCATGTCAAACTGGGGGGTACTTGAAAGACAAATGTTTCGTAATCACTGCTCAAACAGTTAAAATCAATAGAGAAAATGGTTTCAAATGGGAGTTTGTGGCATAATAGGTTTCAGTTATAGGGCCCTGTACATGGGATTTTTGGAAAAGCATTGATGTAGATGCCATAAATCTAATTATTTTATGTGTTCAAAGGCCACTCTGGGAAATATGGAAGCTACACAATGATGAACTTGGCTGTAGACAAGGTCATTGATGTCCAGCTCATACAGGTTAGTACTTGCATGTACACCGGTATCACACTCTGACTGTGGCAGGAGTCCTACTACTACGCTATGATTTTTGAGCTTGTAAATGTGATGTTTTCAGAGCAAGACGACATCGTTCAATGAAGAATTTTTTGGTGGTTCAAAAAATCTGTTTCGTCAGAGGCAACCTGTTAGGATACCTCTATATCCCACGAGTGGATACCAGTGATCTAACCCAGGGGTTCTCAAACTTTTTTGGCCCAGGTCCCCCTTGGAGGGGTGAAATTTTTCCATGTCCCCCCTCATCCTCACGATACTGAAAATGATAAAAAACCACTTCAACAATGATTATTATGAAACAATGATAACCATTTTTAATAGTGCTTTTGTGCAAACCAGCCACATTTTCAGGTATTATAATATAAATGAGCACTTCAGAAACAACAATTTTAAATAATTTTAAAATAATAAATGGAACAAAAGACACACAAAACCGTGTGTGTGTGTGTGTGTGTGTGTGTGTGAGAGACAGCGACTTTTGGAATTTTGGTCTCCCATCATTGTTCTCAATGAAGCCAAACTCAATATAACTATCAATGTACTTTCTCTTTTTAGGGTTAAGGCGTTTGTTTTTGTCATTGTCATTTTCATTGTCATTTCTTTTACCACTTCTTGAGGAACTTGGCGGACTGAAAAATCGATCCATGTTCGCTGCAGGGTGGCTAAAAATAGCCTGTGACTCGCTCCGTCTCAATTTAGTCAAGCTGGCGTCAAACAGCGGTGTTACTTCAGCCCGCTCGCTACAAAATAAAACTTCCGCATTTCAAAATAAAACCGCAAAAAAACAAAACCAAAAACAAAACAGTGAATAATTTCGCGTACCCCCTGGACATGCGCCACGTCCCCCTAGGGGTCCGCGGACCCCAGTTTGAGAACCGTGGATCTAACCAATGTCTCTTTATTGCAGAGTAATGAGGTTGGTGGGAGCCACGCGATGGAGAAGCAAGGCTTGGTGGACAGCCTTGCGTTCCTGAAGAAAAATCAAGTGAAGCTGCAATGTATTGTGACTGATCGACATCCACAGATCCAGAACTACTTGACAGACGAAAAGTATACCCAGTTCTATGATATGTGGCACCTAGAAAAAAGTAGGTGACATTTACATTATAAATGTAAATACGGTTCTCCAATATCACACCGTAGCAGTGGCTCAACGGTAGACTGCCCACCCTGTAACCATGAGACTCGGGTTGAAGTCAGTCGGGTCACACCAAAGTCTATTGAGAAATGATACCCATTGCCTCCCTGCTTGGGACTCCGCATCAATGATTGGTTTGGGGACAGGTCTTTGCGACATACTGGCATCATGTCCAAGGGGTGTACTTGAACATCAAGCTGTCTAATGAGAACTAGATAAGCTCCTGCCCTATGGGCCTAACGAGTCAAAGACCATTGGGAGGGATGGTACTCACAAGGATCACTAAGTCAACGTGCTGTGTTCTTTTATTGTTATATTGTGTTCAATATACTGATTTGATCTCTTTTTTGCATACCCTTAGGTGTTTCCAGAAAACTTGAGGCGCATTCTAAAAAAAAGGGCTGCGAAAAACTCCGGTCGTGGATACGTTCCATACGTAACCACATCTACTGGACAGCATCTTCCTCCGAGACTGGGCCGGAGAGAGTAGCCAAATGGCAGGCCATTCTCAATCATGTGTTTGACATACATGTTCACAAACGATCACCGCTGTTCAAGAAATGTCTCCATCCCCAACATCAGACCACTCAAGCTTCCAAATGGCTTCAAGCAGGTGTGTATTTCATACGATAACGCTGTGCATGGTTATCGTAATGTTTGCGAGGTTGTTTCCACATATACAATTCTTTTTTATCCCATTGACGCCTGATGCAGGCCAATTGAAAAACGAAAAGACTGGCGAAGACAGTAACTCAGAATTACTTTCCATAATTTGGCCATGATTTTACAGCATTTGTGAAATTATACTGAAATATCCATCATACAAGCCAACTACATGTCTCTACACAATGACTGCAGTGGTTGTTCTGCTATTGTAGTGAAATAATTAGGATGCATATTGTAAAAAACTATTTCAAACTCAGAGCTGAATGCCATTCAAAAATAAATACTCTGATTAACTGTTATAATACCTGTGCTTTTCAGGAAGTTCTGCCTTCACCAAGCTAGAGGCAGTAAGTGAAAACAAGAGGACCCTGAAAGACATTGAGAAGCTCAGTCCTCACTTCCAAACATCTTCTGTGGAGGCTTTCCATAGTGTGATTATTCGCTTCGCTCCCAAAAGTGTTGCTTTCACATACATTGGAATGATGTGCAGGTAAGGCAACAATTACACAATGAGAATTGTGTTTAGTGATAAATGCAGTGAACAATGTCATAATATAAATATATGCGTCTTGACAAAACATGTATTTATTTTCCAGGTTATTCCTGGCAGCTCTACATTTCAATGAAAACACCCGCCGCCCGCAAAAGACAGACAAGAGAACAGGACAAGGTCTGTTTCTGATGCGTACCCCAAAGGCCAGAAAGGGGGAATGGAGAAGTGTTCCAGCTCTGGTGGACCCAACATTCCGTAAGTGTTGCCTCATCTCAAATAAAAAAAACCATGTCATTATCATTGTTTTAAATGCACTTCTAGAAAAATACTGTACAACAATCACGCAACATGTAAACAATGTGTAGGAAGTAAAAATATACTTCACAATAATTTTCTTCAATTCCTGCCACTCTGTGGAAAATCAAAGGCATTAATTCTGCTGCGTCTTCCATGTGCTGCTGGAGTCATAGTCTGATGCTGGAAGGAGAGTTTTACACAAGTACAAATGAAATTTATGGGAACAATAATATTAAATGAAACGCAGTATATAAAATGAAATATTAACGGAGAATATGCTACATTATTAAGCTTTTGTCTCGCTGGTAATGTTAAGAGTTCAGTAATTGGACAGCTAATGTTAGCTAACAGTTGATTTTTTGAAACGCGATGCTAGCTAACAGTTAAACATTAACACGGAGATTCTTACGTTATTCATTACAATTTACCAAGTCTCATGTATGCTTGAAGTGGGGTAAAATAAAGCTTCATGTTCGAGCTTCATGTAATATAATGGTCAAAACTAGTTTTGGGCTGTAACTTACTACATTTTTACCTTGATTCAAAAGTTTCAAAGTCATTGTGATAGTTAACTATATGACTTCATGCGACAGGTAGTTTACCTTAAATAGAGGGGAAGATGTTTCAAAAATCCCATTTTGCTTTTAATGCTAAATGTGAATTAGCAAACGAAATGTTTGCAAGAGCAGGTTTATTCCCCCCCTCCTCTCTCTTGACACAAGATGCTTTCCAAGGCACCTGCAATGAGTAAGATAAATAATATAGTGTTTAAGATGAATAATACAGTTGTTTCATTCATCTGTGTGTCTGATTGGTGACTTATTTCTGTCTTGGGGCGCAGAAATCTTTGCCCATAGACTCCTGTAAAAATTTGTACATGCGCAGTAGCTCCTCTACAATGCAAGTGATTGGGACAAGCCTGAGCGCAGATCTGCTGCGCCCCAAGCATGCGCAGTGCTGGAGTTATATACCACTCTAGTATCACTGCATTTACTGGCCTCAACGAGCAGACAGCGGCCGCTGCTGCAGGCCCAGCTTCCCAAATCGCTGTTATGGAGTAAAGCAACCTTGTTTTTGGTATATGTCTATTTTGGAGTTGTAGCCCCCCCTGGGGAAATCTGCACCAGCCGCCACTGCACTTGGCATTAGTTATTGGCAATAGTTATTACGGGATGTGTAGTTTTGGAGCAGCCACTGGTCTGTTTGGTATAAGTTACTGTATAAATGCATTTGAAAAGCAACCTAGCTTTACTCAATCACTACACCACGTTGCAGAGGTAAATGAATACTGTGCTCACTAACTATAATCCACCTCTGTGGTAGGAGAAATGGTGCTGCTCTTCAGCCTCTGAATGGTCATTTAGTAAGCCTGGAGTGAAGGAGGTAAAATCTGAGCAGTCTCAGCATGCCCACTCACTGTCTTTCAGATTATTTCATGCTCTATTAAGGAAGGTTCACCTTAACGTCTTCTGGACTTAATGAACACCATTAGCTGACACCATTGACTATATTACATGGTTCACACATACAGCCTCCCCAGCTGATACAGTATACAGTATATTGTGGAATCCACTGCATGTATGACAAAAGCTTCAATACTGCTTTCAGTGTATAGCATGGTCAATACTGATTAGTTTTTGTTTTTTTATAGTGTTTTTAATAATTTTATCTTGAATTGCTTCAGTTGTAGTTTACTATCAAATATAAATTACTCATTTATATTTGTTTTTTTAGATCTCAGCAAAATGCTGGTCCAGGTTCGGTACTGCCAACAGCCGAAGTATGTGAAGTTGGATGTGACCGATGGACGGTTTGATTTCATGCAGTTCCATGAAAAAGGTATGTTTTTAAAATTTGCATTTAAGAGGAAATACATTTTGTGTAAGTCTGTTTAATCATACAGTGGTGGATTGATTTATTGAATGTGAAGTCATTTGTGAGGCAAGAACAGTGCTGGCTTAAAGGGTGCACTCAGATGTATCTTATGTTTTACGGTCATCGAGAGATTTTGCCTGCCACCTGATGCAGTAGTGTACAAAGATGCGACAGGGACAGAAGTTGATGAAGACATTTTCAGTGACCTTGTCAGCCAAGGTAGTGTGGCTCTAACAGTTTTCTCAAATGATTGTGAGAAATGTAAAGGGGTCAATTACACGATCAAATGTCAAATGGTGTAACCTGTATTTTTTCACAAATCTATCAATATACAGAATAATACATCTGGAGTATAATGTGGAATAAATGTGATTTACTTTTGCAATACAAAACCTGGGGCCACAGTACCTTTTCTACACCCTGCAAACCAAAGTTGTCTTTGTTTTTGCTTTTTAGAGTTTTCTGATTGCTCCTTGTCCTCTGTATCCGAGTTGTCTGACTCAAGCTTCAGTTCAAGTGCATCAACTATACTTTTAGATGAGGTCCCTAGGAAGAAACCAAGAGTTGAGGGCACAAGTGAGGCAGCATCTGATAAAAAGGTTGCAACAAATCTCAGTTCTCACATATTTCTTAAAATGTCATTTGTCATTCTTAACCTCTAGAAAAGATGTTTATCACAATTTTGGCTTCTTTTTCTTTTCTTAAGTTTATCGAAGCTGTACTTGGAAGAAGTTCAGGTGGTGAAGAGGTCCTCGAAGAATATCGCACAACACAAACTCTAACAGATGCCACCAGAAGAAAAATGGTCAATATATTAGTGGCCCACATGATAGATAAACACGGGTAGGTGTGTCCTATTTGTTTACACTCTTTCAACAACAAAAAAAGAAAACTGCTTAGCCATTACATAAATAAAGCATGCCAATTTAATGTCTCTTCTCAGGCACCTTGCCACCAAAGCTGTTAGAGAAGAGTACGCTCTTGGGATAGTGACAGTGTTCCCGTCCCTCAAAGATCCATACTCCAAGAAAGGCTACGTATACATAGTCATTATTGTATTCTTTGTTTATATAATTTTCATATTTTAGGTTGTTGGTTTGACATTTGAATTCTTAGATTTCTTATGAGTTCGACAACACATTAATTGTGAATGTATTTCCATTTTAGGAACACTTCTATGATGCTGCAAGCAGCACAGGTTACATTTCTCGGCGTCTGAAGACGATCCAGAGAAAGATTTGACGAGGATCTGCACCGCCAAGTAGCCCTGCTGGCCTTTCTCCAGGAGGAGGTAAGAAAGTAACTGTCCACAAACTAGATAATGTTCTCATTAACATTTACTTGTACCTAATTCTGTTTTCATATACCTATTTGATCAGCACCTAGGGTTTATTTTCTTTAACGTGTGTTGTGTGCTTTTCTTCAGGAGGCCCAAATGCCCAAAGGTCCATTATTGTTGAAAAGCAGCTTGACGGGGATGCTTGCCAAGAAGCCATCTCTTTGCTGAACCATACAACAGACACTTCCTTAATTCTCCAAAAGATGAGAGAGACCTTTCAGCATCGTCGGAAGCTTATCAATGACCCAGACAAAAGTCTTGATATCCTGTCCATCTTCCCAAGATTCCTGGATACGAAAGGATTGGTAAGTATGCAGTGGTATGTTAATGACTTGAAATTTTGTGCTGAATGTGGTAGTACTATATTTTCTTTCTTATAGGTGAATCAAGACTTCACTCTCCTGTTTGATGATGAGGTATCCACTAAGCTGCTTCAGAAATGGGATCCATTCTTCAGGTGTAACGTCATCAAAGAGGCCAAGCAGGGATTTATCCAAAGAAATGTGTGCATCCATCGTGGCCAAACTGCAGGGTAGTGGCATTTCCAACAGTTTAGTATCTTCGCTTGTAGGAGATTTGGAGGAATTAACAAGTGAGCTTCGCTCAGAAGCGAAGCAGGCCATTATTTCTGCTTTACCCACAACCGACCCCAACATATCTGTAATAAATGAATGCTTTGAAAAATTTGAAAACCCTTTCACTAATCTGAATACAGAATGGAAGCGGAATAAATATTTCAACCTAAAATGGGGAGTTGTCGAGCCTAGAGAAATAACACTGAGTGAGATATGACACCAGGCGTAATCAGAAATCCAGTACTTATGATCAAGTACCTGTAAAGGATACTTTTATCTATGTACCCATTTTTGAATCCTTGAAGTTTATGTGTAGAAATCCAGAGATTTGTGCTTTGCTAAAGAGAGAGTGTAGCTCAGAGCCTGATGCTTATCATGACTTTTGTGATGAAAGTTACTTTGAAACTCACCCCTTGTTTTCAGCCAAAAGACATGCATTTCAAATTCAGCTATACTACGATGATTTTGAAACAGCCAATCCACTTGGCTCTAAACGTGGAATTCACAAAATTGGCTGCATTTATTTCATTGTAAGAAACCTACCTCCAAAATTGAATTTGATTTTGATGAACATTCATTTAGTATCACTTTTCCACACACCAGATCTGCAAAAGTATGGTTTTGATGTTCTACTGAAACCGCTGATGAATGATGTGAAACAACTGGAAAGCCAAGGGCTAAGTCTTCCATTTTCTGATGAGCAGGTATATGGTACAATCTCACAGGTCACTGGAGATAATCTAGGGATGCACTCAATTCTTGGTTTTAACGAGTCATTCAGTAGCCGTCATTTCTGTCGCCTTTGTTTGATTGAGAAAGATGATTGTCAAACGGTGTACACTGAGGATGATCCTAAAGTGATTATTCGTGGAAAAGATATGTTTGACATGCATTGCCAGTCTCTCAAGGAAAATCCTCAGTTGAAGTCACTGTATGGTGTGAAAAGAAACTCTGCGTTGAATTCATTGCAGTATTTCCACGTTTGCAATAACTATTCATTTGATATAATGCACGACCTTCTTGAAGGTGTGGCTCAATATGAGATCAAATTGCTATTTGAATATCTCATAAAACACTTCATATCAGAGGAAAACTTGCTTTCAAGGATTTATGGTTTTGACTATGGTTTTTTAGAACGAAAAAACCGCCCCACTAAAATCATATTGGATGGTGCTGGCAATGGCATTGGCTTGAACTCTATCCAGACATTGTGTCTCATGAAAAACATCCCACTTTTGTTTGGTGACATTATACCTGCAAGGGATAGACACTGGGATTTGTTACTTCAAATAATGAACATAGTTTTTTCACCTTCTCTCACTCTGGGTATGACTGTGTATTTGAAGAATTTGATTGCTGACCACCACAAACTAAGCACTTGTATCCACACAGAAACTTAATACCCAAACATCATTTTATGATTCATTATCCATCTTCTATTAGGAAAATTGGCCCATTGTTGTATGTCTGGTGTATGAGGTTCGAGGCTAAACATAAGTTGTTTAAAGATTACTTCAAAAATTTCAAAAACATAACCAAATCACTGGCTAAAAGGCATCAAATCGCCATTGCTTATCACTGGGAATCTTTCACTCTTAAACAGAAGGAATATGGGCCGATTAAATCATTTTCTTTAGAAGATGAAAATGTGGTCAACAGGACCAGCAGTATACAGCCCTAAATAAAAATCCTAGAACAATGATCTCATAAAATACTAACATAAAAACCTAATACTTACGAAATAAATAGGACAGCTACAGTGCAGGAAATAAGAATGGCCATGTACTAAAAACAGCAGCTTAAAAGAACAGGATAAAACAGGCTAAAAATGGATCGATAAACAGAACCAGCATGCAAAATCATGTCTACCATTTTAATAAGTAATGATATACCACTGCTTGCATCTGAGGGGCACTAGCTGGTTTCTGGCACTGCATTACCAAATAAGTGAAATTAAACACTAGAAGTGTACAGTAGCAGTTTATGCCATAACTGACACCGTCATCTCTGTATCTGGAAAACGAACAGCTGGTGGCTTTGCAAATTTTCTCTTGACATTTATCGTTTCTGGCTCTCCATCTGACTCAAATGCACAGGAATTGGCCTTGAAAACAAAAATTAAACATTTAACATTCCCAGCAATTTAAGAAATTTTAAGCATAATTAAATTAAGTTGAGCAAGTCTTGAGAGACAACGTTCACAGATCATGAGCCTATTGCTTGTTTTTGCAGAATGGGTTAGCTTAACGTACAAGTACACAGACATGGCTAGTCTATCACAGGAGAAACCTCCAACTCACTGAGTTACCCATTGATGTGAATTTGATAAGATTCTATTTTTTTTTATACCCCTTGTTTTCTTACTAGATACTGGTAGTTTATCATGCTTGATGGAGTCATCCAAGCAAACAAGTGTAGATTTTCAATTGCAGACATCCTGATGCAAACTCATAGCATTAGCCACGATGCTACTACTGCATTCACCAGATATTTTGGCCAATTTGCCACTGACTCTTAAGCTCCACCTCCCTGCTTTGCCCATCATTCCGGTATCCCAGATAGCAAGCACAGTCGGCCTGAATGATGGCAGTGTCGGCTGAGATCCGGGTCGGTTAAATACCACCTTCTCTTGAATGGGCCGAGGTTGGAATGCAATAGTTGGGCTAATTACTTGGGTTTCCCCTCGGCCCGATAGTGGTTTGATAGGTTATCGCCAGTGTTTAAGGCAAGCACGGCAGACCTACTGTTAAACTGAAATGGGCCGACACTACGACGCAGTAGTTGGGCTGAATACTTTGTTTCTCCTTCGGCCCGATGAGCTTAAGCCAACATTCGGTCCAAACGCGGCTGATAGGAGGCGGCCCAATATTCACAGACATACACAGAGTCAGTTATGTGTGGCGACAGAATTAAATGTTCAAACGCGAATGGGCGACGGGCATAATGTAGGCCATCATCGAAATGACACTCCACTGCATTGCTTTGCATAGGCTTATGAACGCACTTGAGTGGCAGGGCGAAATGCCAATTAAAGCCTTCTATCACACCACTGGATCCGACATGAACTGACAGCAAAACCGATCTTAATTGGCATCAAAACACTTGTGCCTTTTGCACAATGAACAAATTATTTCATTTGCTCTGCTCATTTGTGTGCAAAAGGAGCGTAAATCTGAACTTTCACCTTTTTTACGCACGCATTTCCTGTACAGAGGGAAATGTAGTTCATGGAATATGAGGAGTCAATGGATTCAGGAGAATCTCCCCTTTCAAACGCCTACAAACATGGCTGCCTTACAGCTCAATAGAAAACGAAAGGGATTAATTAATTGCGCATATCTGCGATTAACAATAGTTTATATTTCACCACACACACATTAAAGATCATGTTTAAAGGTGACTTATCACTAAAATACACTTTATATGTACTTTTATTAACAGTGTCTTAACTTTGAGCAAAAGTTGAAACAAATTTCCATTGTCCAGATTTATTATACGACTGGGCTTAAGGGACAAGTTTTCATTTAACAGTGTCCATCATGCATGAAAACAAGCAGATAAGCAAAATTTGCGGTGTGAAATTAAATAAAATTACGCCAACGCGCATCATGCATCTAGATTCGCAGCAGAAAGTAGATATTCCATCAAGTGGCTCGGCAGGGTACCTACAAGCCGATTGTCACCAGTGTAAGGAGTGAAGGCAGCGCGAAACACTCTTTTCGGACATCAATCTGGATCTGGTAAGTAGCACTCAAATTTGACAATTTTCAATTATCGGAAAATAGACAGAAATAGCATGAACATTAAATGAGTGTGTAATAAAAGGGCTATGCATTGTATCGTCAATACGTTTTTCGTGTTTTAAGGTTTAGAACAACAATTTTTGTATCTGACAACCTGGCGCAAAGACATTATGCGTGATGGATCCGTCATTCTAACCCTACAACCCTAACAGTAAAACACCAATAAATCAGTGTTGCAGCCACAAACCAGGATCGGTAATTTGAGTTAATAACTTTGTAATCCAGTTGTCATGCTATGTTGCAAATGTGAGTTAAACTGTGCACAAGGGCTAGCATGTTCTACTGATTGCAAGGTTAGCTAGTTATATGGCTGTTTCTGCAACCTTAAAAATGCATTGCACCCCAAAATGGTGCTAGGAGCCTTAGTTCTGCACCTGGTCACATGACTGTCTATAAACCAGAAGTATTTTGCAGTATGGAAACAGTCTACATAACAATTTAATAAAGTTACTCATTACTTATGTTATACGTCCATCTAGTGGAATGAAAAGGCAATAGCAATATAGAAGTACAATCTAGAAACATCACAATAGTAAAGGGTTATATGACCTACTTATGTATTATGCTGCTCATTCTAATAATGTTATTGCAACTATTTCTAATACTAGCAGCCTACTGCATTTTATATAAGTATTAAGTGTGTTAACTGAAAGACTCTTTTTTGCCAATAGCGAGTTTCTTTACAATAGATACAACAGATTATTATTCCTAAAGTATTACTAAAACATTACCAAGAGTATTTGTACTTGGCGCAGTGAAACAATTTAAAATGTTTATTATTGCCTATTTGAAAAGAGACATGAAACAAAGCTATAACAGATTTTGTTGAAACATTATTGCTGGTTTTCTATTTGTGTTTAATGTTCATCTCTAAATTGTGTGTTTCCTTAGGCCGAAGAAAGAAGTCAATTAAAGGTACAGTACTTTTAACACATGCATGGGCGCACTCTTAGAAGGAGGGCTGTGAAAAAGGTAAGTTCTATATTTACCATCACAAAAAATGAGCCGAAACGATAAAGCCTGAACAGTTATAGCGGTTTTAGCAGTGCAGCAGAATAGCGCAGCAATTGGGGCAAGCTTTCTAACATAAAGCAACATAAACTACTTGCAACAATTGCTGCGCTACTTTGCTGCGCTGCTAAAACTGCTATAACTCCGTTCAGGTTGCATCATGTCGGCTAATTTTTGGTCAGCTTGTTGTACTCGACCACTGCTTCCACCAGAATGTAGGTTCGGACGCATTCTCCTTTAACACTTTTTAATTAATCTATGAATTTGTCCAAAGTCCTATAATCATTAGGATAATGTGTGATGTTTATTTTGTTTTACTGCTGCAGCATTGCCTGGCTACCAAACCTCTCGCTGGGGCCCCCTGCAGCAGTCTGAACCCGGTAAGGGCAAGTGATTTCTAATCATCTTCATATCTTGCTTGGCATTGTCTTGACAAAACTTTACATTGTTTTTCACAGCATTCAGCGCCACACAGGGGGATACTCAATGTAAGTAATTATTAATTATGTTTTATTCTAGTCTCAATTTTTGTGCTTTTAGACATCGACTGTATCTTAAAGGCTCTGTGAATTACGTTTCTCATACAAAAGATCTATCCACCCACCAAAAGGTAGAATTAAATGCAACCTTGTTAAAGGCAGGGTCTGGGATTCTCAAAAATTGTTTGAAAATAGTCCCACCCACGTTCCTGCCCCTTTCCTCCAATGGTTGAGTACAACCATTTGATTGATATGCCCCTTTCCTCCAATAGTTGAGTACAAGCATTTGATTGACATGCAACTGTCCAATGGGAAATGCTGGTCTGACAAATGATAAGTACTTTTCCAAGCCCTGTTCGTTCCACAGAGGATTGACATATTTCATTTTCATATCAATGCTTACAATTTAGTAATTGTGAGTGGTTTATGAACAGGATTTCAAGTAACTTTGCAAAAATGACAAAAACAAAGTGCAATCACAGACCTTGCCTTTACGGCCTCCTTCACTTTGGCGTGAAAGCTCGCTTCTCATTGGTGCCTGAAATTCTGGGACAGGAAATGCAGTAAACGGGCTGCTTGGATACACCGTCTTGATTGTGAAATTTTGTGCAGCATCATAGGAAGTATTGGCAAGCCCAGGCTAGCTCTACCGTATTTTGAACGTGATTGCAGGACCAGTTTTGGCCACAAAGTTACATACTGTTCCTTTAACTTATTTTCTATAGCTCTGCTGAGAGAGGTGCTTACAAAGTTGGAAATGGTGCTGGAACAGCAGACCACAATCCTACAGCGGCTCCAGCACCATGACGCACCAGCAGAGTCGGTGGAGGGCCTACCAATTGAGGACCTCAGTGGTCTAACAGCAATGGAGCAGAATCTACAAAATTCTGAACAGAATGAGAAAGTTGTGAGTGTAAAAATTTACTGAAAACTTTTTTTTTTTGCTTAACGTCCATTTACTTACAGTGCTTACAGTATTTCTTGACCAGAGTTAAATAAATCCACACACACACACACACACACACACACAGCTGTTCAATATAGTTTGTCTCAGACATGGAAAATCAGTATACCTGCCAACACTCCCGTTTTTACTGGGACCGTATTTCAGACCCATCTCCCACCCCCCTCTCGTTTTGTCATTTCTCCCGGAACCAAATTTCCTAATGAATGATCAGTTTTCGTTCTGAACTTGCAAGATCATGTATTGAAATGCAGTCTGATCTCATGTGCGCATTTGCCGCAGCAACATGCACAACCACAACCTGACGTTCTTTCAGCACAGAGATTCGTGAAGTTGAAAGCTTTCGTGTTAACTATTGTTTGTTGTTAGATGTGGCACATTTCTCTTTCCAAAAGTGTTTGGCAAGAATTGTGATGTTCTAGATGAATAGCCTACCATTATGCTGTCAATGAAGGAGAGTCATTAGTTTTGTACAAAAGATGGATCTCAGAGTGCACTTCATTAACATAGGCTACATTCCCGGATTTTGATTCTCAAATGTTGGCAGGTATGAAAATGAGGGAATTTTTTTTATATATATATATATATATATGGACAGTCGGGTATTATCAGGGAATTTTGGTAATAGCATCAAGTTGGCCCCTCAGGGATTGTTGCTTTATTGTAGTGAAGATCATGGAAAGTTTGCATTTTAGTCAGATAATTTTAGTTTTGCGTTTTACTAAGGGTAGTTTTATGTGATTTACATTGGGAACCTTGTAATAATGCAGTTCTTTTTGTTTTAGGTCAACTACCTTGGTGTCATAGGGGGGGTTGACACCAAAGACTGCATGTGGAGGATCATGAGGAGGGTGGTGGCGAATGGACTGGCTCGCCAGCTGAACTGGAGGGGAGTTAACGGAAAAGTATCTATGGCCAAACTGTGTGTTTGTGTGTCTGTGCGTGGGTGCATTGGTACTTATGTTTTTTTAAATTTAAAGGAAAAGTTCACTATTTTTACAGTTAAGCCTTGCTTTCAGCTTGTTTCTAATGACTTCAAGAATCTTAATTGTTGCTGGACTCCCCGCCCCCGTCAGAGTGGCAGCATAGGTGCACTGAAGCAAATGCTCCTAAAACACACTGAGCATTCGTTTGTAAAGACGAGAAACTCACCAAGTGGTCAGTAATATTCACTTTTGTGCTGACAAAAATACCGCTGCAAACTGTGTCTCAGTGAATGTTACCAATCAATGAGTTTCACGTCTCTACCAACAAATGTTTAATGCGTTTTTAGCAGTGATTGCTCCAGTGCACCTATACTGTTTAAAATTAATTCTTGTAATAGTCTGCGTCAAAATCTTAACTATTGTATTTCATCAGAAACCATCTGAAAAAAGGCTTCAAGTGTAAAATAAAACTTTTCCTTTAGTCATTTCATGTGATTCATCAGTTAATCAGTATGTTTGGTGATTTGGTGTGTGAGTGAATGTGTGATCAGTTTCAAAATAATTTGTTTAATCTTTGCCGTTTGTATTGTTAAAACTGATTAAAAATAAACCGTTTTAAATTATAGGAATCTGTTTTTATGTACTTCTTTGCAATTCTTAGGCCACATATGGGCCAGTACAGGCCGACTTTCAGCCAACACTCAGTGACATTAGTAAAGTAGTGTGTGGGCCAGTACAGGCCCGGGGACCCGGCCAGCAGTCAGCCAACACTGGTATCATCAGCCAGCAGTATGTGGACCACACCTGGGCCAGCAGGAACAATCAGAGTCATTTTATTGTGAGTGGGCCACACCTGGGCCAGCAGAAGCAATGAGAGTCATTTCACAGTGCGTGGGCCTGCACTGGGCCAACACAGACAATTCGAGTCAGTTATTTTTCAGTGGACCATCTCTGTGCCAGGGACCAGGCCAGAATTGGGCCAACTGTCAGAGACTCTCCTGACATGTAGTGGGCCAGTAGTGGGCCATAGTGCATTTGCTATGTGGGGTATGTCTATTGCCCTGCCCTTCTCGCCGCTGTGGTTCATGCTCATAAGGCTATGGATCGAGCAATACAGATTTTTTTTTCCATCACCCTTGGTTGATGGCCGATATGGACTGTTGATTTCTATAAGCCTATATTTGGGGCAGATATGGGTAAAAAATAAACTTTAAATTGACAAATATTCCAGGTCTCATGTTAAAAACAACCATTTAACAGTAGCAAAGTTTATTACAAATAAAAAATTTTTGAAAGTTATTATGTTTTGGACATTTATTACAAAATGCACCGTTATTACAATATGCGGTTCAACAAGGTGTAGGTGTCAGGGCACAGCAGCCAGTGCACCTGCCAAAGAAATAAAAAGAAGAGACTTACCTGGAAAAAAAGGCAAACCAGCACAACTGACTAAAGCTAAAAACTCCAACAAATAGACTGAAATAGTCCTGAATAAACTAGCTTTATCTATACACATGTCCACACGGGTCCAGAGTGGGGACCCGGAGCACCAGACCACCACCACCAGATTAACCATAACCAGCACCTTACTATGAGACGAACTGGAACTGCTTGATCCACGGAGAGTACAGCGTTACCTGAAAGAAATAAAATACATTTAAGACACTTTATCCACATATACAGGGTTCTCATAAGTGCATTTTAGTGTGTGTGTGTGTGTGTGTATATATATATATATATATATATATATATATATATATATATATATATATATATATATATATATATATATATATATATATATGCTTCTCACTAGGGATTTTATAAAGTGTAAAGTTAACTGGGACACTATGCACATGCGCAATAGGGGATTCCGCTTGTCACGTTCTAGAGCGCCTCCATTTTATCGGTGCTAATGCTAACTACTGAACCTCCAGTAACGTTAGTGTCCTCCATTTTGTCAGTGCTAATGCTAACTACTGAACCTCCAGTAACGTTAGTGTCCTCCATTTTATCGGTGCTAATGCTAACTACTGAACCTCCGGTAACGTTAGTGTCCTCCATTTTATCGGTGCTAATGCTAACTACTGAACCTCCAGTAACGTTAGTGTCCTCCATTTTATCGGTGCTAATGCTAACTACTGAACCTCCGGTAACGTTAGTGTCCTCCATTTTGTCGGTGCTAAAGCTAACTACTAGCACTGTGCCTCTTTGCCCATATCAGGGGGAACTAGACTAAAAATATGTATGCAAGGTGAAAAACTGAAAATGTTTACCTGTTCCATGTGGGAGGAAAAACCCAGTTAATGTCGACTAAAACGCCTTACAACAGTTTATTTTATTACCTTTCCATCTGGAGCATTCTTCATCTTCTTCTTCCTCATCATTATCATCATCGTCGTCGTCATCAGCAGTGACTCCTCGTGCAGGTTTCTAAACTCCTGGAACTCGGTTTTGTTCGGTCAAAGTCAGACTTCTTCAACCAAAGTAAGTTTTTTTTGTCAAGTCTAGCAGAATCATGTTACTTAAAACACTCTGAACTTCTGTCTTCCTCTTCTCATTTAGCGTCAGATTAAAATCAAACTGGTTTGTGAAGCTGCTGCTCTTCTTTCAACCGAACAAGTCAGAAAATGCTGACTGCTGCACCTGCTGCACGTGCCAACCAATTAACAGGCTGATTGGTGCCGCATGTGCGCGTGACGTTATGAAGCCCCTCCCCCACAAGTGTTTGAAACAAATAACATTAAGGAAAAATAGCACAGTATTTAAGGGCGTATTCACATAGTAAAGTCTGCACCGAGGTTCGGACCAGAACCTTTTTTTGCCTTTTCACACTGTACTTATAATCCAGACTTTATTTACAGTCTTCATTCACACTGTATTGAATCAAATGGACCAACGGACTTTAGAACGTCATGTCGTCAGTGCGTGTACAGCGTGCGTCTCTCTATACTCGACCCTGATTGGTTAATAGATGAGCGCGCTACACTGTTCCAGGAAATGAACCCAGTTACTAGTTTTATGAGTATTTTCTAATTCAGTCTTTATAGTATCATCATCCAACCACATTTCAATTAAATACCTGCTTTCCTCGTCTCCACATGTATTCCCGCGACTCATGCTTGGACGTTGACTAGATTCCGCGCACGTGACTGTGACGTAATTAGTCCGATAGTGCGGACTTTCCTAAAAAGACCTTTCACACTGTGTACCAGTGAACCTTGGTCCGGACCGAGACTACCTCCTCAGCTCGGACCAAAGACTCGGTCTTTAGTCCGGACCGAGGTTCGGGGGAGGTTTCACACTTGTCAATAAAGTTCGAACTTTCCTGGAAAGTCCGGATTTTCTGAGTGAAATGTGAATACGTCTCTGAAGGATTTTTTTTTTTTAATTTTTTGTTCATTTTATTGATGTGATTTATTTATTTTTTCTACTTTCAATCATTTTGTGGATAATTTTGTTCATTTCTACAAACGTTTATTCATTTTGTTGATCTATTTTGGGGGGGGTAGGTCATTTTGTTGATTACTTTGTACATTTTTTTTTATCTACTTTTATTCATTTTGTAAATTTTTTGGGGTGGGGGTCCTTTCATTGATTATTTTGGTCATTTTTATCTAGTTTCATTCATTTTGTGGATACATTTGTTCATTTTTATCACCTTTTATTCATTTTGTTAAAAAAAAAATTGGGGGGGTCATTTTGTGGATTATTTGGTTCATTTGTATCTACTTTATTCATTTTGTACATTTTTTGGGGGGGTCCTTTCGTTGATTATTTTGGTCATTTTTATCTAGTTTCATTCATTTTGTGGATACATTTGTTAATTTTTTTATCTACTTTTATTCATTTTGTGCATACATTTGTTCACTTTTATCAACTTTCATTCATTTTGTTGATAATTTTGTTAAATTGTATCCACTTTTATTCATTTTGTTGATACTTTAGTTCATTTTGATCTACCTTTTTCATTTTGTTGACCATTTTGTTCATTTTGATCACCTTTTATTCATTTTGTTAAAAAAAAAATTGGGGCGGGGGTCATTTTGTGGATTATTTGGTTCATTTGTATCTACTTTATTCATTTTGTTGATAATTGTTTATTTTTATCTACTTTCATTCATTTTGTGCATACAATTGTTAATTTTTGTATCTGCTTATATTCATTTTGCGCATAAATGTGTTCACTTTTATTAACTTTTATTAATTTTGTTGATAATTTTGTTCTTTTTTATAAACTATAATTCATATTGTTTATCTATTTTGGGGGGGGTTGGTCATTTTGTTATATGCATTAATAAATGTAGAAATGGCAATGAATTAAAGTTGTGATTCTGATGGAACATTAACTTGACTCATGACAAGA
Source organism: Siphamia tubifer (assembly GCA_020466265.1). Classification (NCBI taxonomy): domain Eukaryota; kingdom Metazoa; phylum Chordata; class Actinopteri; order Kurtiformes; family Apogonidae; genus Siphamia; species Siphamia tubifer. Next base: position 4,502,654 of record CM035803.1, read on the forward strand.
ACAAGGGTAAAGTCTCATTTTATTGATTATTTAGCTGTTGTACATTTTCATACTTTTATTCATTTTGTTGATTTTTTTTATTTATTTTTGGTGATTATTTAGGCTACATAAAGTTTCAGATGATGAGTTTGAAAATCCAGATGGTTGTCGTTCCTCCATTTGAACTAAAGATGGCGCCATTTCATCAATTGTTCCATTAACTCACCTAAATCTGAAGCTGAGTTTAAAAAATAAAAAAATAAATAATTCAGGTACACGTGGGTGGGGGACAAGGAAGAAAGAAAAAAATGTTAATTGTCAGGAAATTTAATGATGTTCATTTAATTTAACGGCGGTTGATCCTCATCTGGTTTGTTTTATTTTGAAGGAGTGTCATTTCTGTTTAGCTCCACCCACTGACATCATTAAGCTGCACATATTTAAATACAGCGTTGAAATAATGAAAAAATGCTGAACATGTCTCTTTTCTAAATGTTTAAATAATCTAAAATAAAGTAGTTATTGGATTAACCTGTTTTTGTTTAGTTTTTTTACTGCTTTGAATGGATTTACACAGTACGGGTGAAAATGACCCACAACATAATCAATGGAGTTAATTTTCAACATAATACAAGGGGTATTGTATTATGTTATTAGGGGTATCAATTGTTGCTTTTACTGAAATTATTAATTGTCTTTTAAATGTTTTTCTGTATCTTATTTTAATTGTATTTTAATGCATTTTATAGGGTGGTCGACAGGGGCAAACACACTGCATCAACAAAACAAAGACAAGAAACACAAGAAATATACCCAATCAAAAACACAAACACTCCACAACAAAATACCAAAATAAAATAGAAGAAGAAGATGGTGGATGAAGATGAAGTTCATTAATTTAAGAGAAAAGTTAGTTTCCCTTTGTGGTTTTTAAACATAATTTGTTATGATATCATGTCGCTAAAGTTAGGGACACTGCTCTACACCTTTTCATGCTAGTTTCTTAAATTAATGAACCTCAACTTCGTCTTCATCCATTTAAGAGATTAGTGTGAAAAGATGTAGAGCAGCATTCTTCTATGATAGTAACAGATTATGGTCAAGTGTTTAAAAAAGACGAAGGGAAAAGAACCTTTTACACTAATATGTTATATTAATGAACTTCAACTTCTTCTTCAGTTTTATTTTGGTGAACCCGTTTTGTTATGGAGTGATTTATCAATGTTTCTCTCTTGCAGTTGTTTTGGGGGTTTGTCCATTTTTGCTTCTAATTGGTTTGTGTTATTGCAGTATTTTCTCTTGCAGTTTCACTTGTGTTTCATTTGTTTTATGTGTTTGTGTTTTTGGTTGTTGCATCTTTCTTGTGTTTGCAGCGTTTTGTCGATGCGCTGCCTGTGCCCCTGTCAGACACCGTCATTTTAAAGGACTCATTCTTTGGTTATGTATTGTATGACCTTTGACCCACTCTAATAATGAAGTAATGTCCGAAATAAAAATATCTTTGTATTTTTTGCAAAAATAAAAAGTGTCTTGGTGCTTTTAAACAACCTTTATAAGATGAAATAAATATTAAACTCCTAAAATAAATATAACTCTCCTACATAAAACATGTAAAGTGTAATGTGCACAATGTTACTTGTTTGTAATTGTTTTAAATATAATTATTTAATGTTTTACAGGTTGTTTAAATGTTACAAGTTCTACCTTAACTTGTTTGTTTTTAATTTGTTACTGTGGTTCAGTTGGTAGAGTGGGTCGCCCAATGATCGAGAGGTTGGTGGTTCACGTCCCAGCTCTGGCTGTCCACATGTCGAAGTGTCCTTGGGCAAGACACTGAACCCTGACTGAGGCCCCCAGTAGGACTGACCTTTGACCTTAGAAACCTACTGGTGTATGAGTGTGTGTGTGAATGTGAGGCTAATGTAAAGAGCTTTGAACCATGATGGTGGAAAAGAACTAGATAAGTGCAGAACATTTAAATGTTTATTTTTATTTGTCATTTTTAAGTTGTTTTTTTTTACCCCATATCAGCCCCAAATATCAGCTTAAGGAAATCAGCAGTCCATATCAACCAAGGGTGGTGGAAAAAAATCAGCATCGGCCATTAAAAAAACCTGAATTCCACTCTAGTTAGCGTTTTGTCAATGCACTGCCTGTACCCCTGTAAGACACTGTCATTTTAAAGGACTCATTCTATAGTTATTTATTAATATTCACTTTATTAAAGGACTCATTCTATGGTTATTTATTAATATTAACTTTATTAAAGGACTCATTCTATAGTTATTTATTAATATTCACTTTATTAAAGGACTCATTCTATGGTTATTTATTAATATTAACTTTATTAAAGGACTCATTCTATGGTTATTTATTAATATTAACTTTATTAAAGGACTCATTCTATAGTTATTTATTAATATTAACTTTATTAAAGGACTCATTCTATGCTTATTTATTAATATTAACTTTATTAAAGGACTCATTCTATGCTTATTTATTAATATTAACTTTATTAAAGGACTCATTCTATGGTTATTTATTAATATTAACTTTATTAAAGGACTCATTCTATGGTTATTTATTAATATTAACTTTATTAAAGGACTCATTCTATAGTTATTTATTAATATTAACTTTATTAAAGGACTCATTCTATGCTTATTTATTAATATTAACTTTATTAAAGGACTCATTCTATGTTTATTTATTAATATTAACTTTATTAAAGGACTCATTCTATGCTTATTTATTAATATTGTTGTTCTTCATTGTTATTGAATTCATTGTGTGTTGGTTCTATTTATAAAAACGTTCAGATTGTTTTGTTTCCAGTTGTTTTTTCACGGTAGAAAAATGACTGGAGGTGGAACAACACAGTTTACTTCTACTTCCTCATACATGTCCATGACGCGCTGATGAGGCGTCTGTGATTGGCTCAGAATGTGTGAAGGAACACTCCCCCCTCCCCTCTGGCTCTGTGTGTGTTTACCATCCCAGAGTAACATCCAGCTAGGTTTGGTGCTGTTGCTTGTTCAGTAAAAAAACAGTCTTTATTTCCACAGAGACACATGAACCAGTTTGATCCAACAGTTTTTTACAGTTTGTGCAGCAGCTACTGTGGCGCCGTCTGCTCTAGTAGATGCTAATGCTAATGCTACTGCAGATTGGCTGCAATAAGGGAGGGGCTTAACCACAGGTGGGTGGGGCCAATGACCTGGTGACGTGTAGTGGACAGACTTTTTCTGAGTGTCTGGTTTTTATGAATGATGGTAAATTCATCAGTGGAGGAGACACACCAACTGTGGGTGACCCATCACCATGGTAACTCTGGGTGACCCATCACCATGGTAACTCTGGGTGACCCATCACCATGGTAACTCTGGGTGACCCATCACCATGGTAACTCTGGGTGACCCATCACCATGGTAACTATGGGTGACCCATCATCATGGTAACTCTGGGTCACCCATCACCATGGTAACTCTGGGTGACCCATCACCATGGTAACTCTGGGTGACCCATCAGATTCCAAAAGTGGAAAAGTGGTTTTCAGTGGAATGACACTTTTTATCTCATGATTTTAACTTTGCGTAATGTGCCTAAAAGGCCAGTGTACCTCATAGTGTAGAAAATACAGTGTTTCCATTGGATTCTCTGACCTTTAACATGTGGGTTTAACAGTTAAAACCCCAATTATAACTGATTTGGAGGCTGAGATATTCCCAATAAGAGTTTAAGCAATATGGCCGCCATATACTGGAGACCTCTGGGCAGGGCTTAAGACTAACTTTTTCACGGGTAGCACTAGTGCCACCTCGCTTTTCATTTAGTAGCACCAAAAAAAATCACCATCTGGTCTGGATCTGGAAGTCCCACAGGATCTGGGCCTGTTTGTTCTCTGTCACCTTTAGGGGGTTGTCCCATCTTGACCCTGGGACCTCCAGTCCATACTCTTTAAAATATATATACAAGTTGATAAATTGTTGATACCAGCAGATACCAGGAACAACATTAGAGATCTCTGTACAAAAGAGCGCATTGTTATGAACAGCTAAGATCCTGCGCAGAACCCTCAGACTCCCAGGCCTCTGGTGCAGGACCCGAGTCTGAAGGAGACACCGCCCAAGTGGGGCGAGAGGAACATTTTTATTTATTTTTTAATATATATATTGTTGGACACCTTCAACAGTTTCAACAATTATTCAATAATCAATAACTATTTATTTTAATTAAATTGTGTTCAAATGCATCATCAGATTAGTCATGAGGATGTACAGTATGAATCAGTGTTAATTTTGACAGTCCTGCTCTTTGTGTGTGCGTTATTGATTAGTGGTGATATTCATCTACTGATCAGCTGTGTGCGTCATGTGACCAGAGCAGCTCAGTTCCTTTAAGGACCCAGGAAAACAGGTGGGGACTATTTTTAGACGTCTTGCTTGTGCAGCTAAAGGGTATCTAAAGGACATCTATTAGGGTTTTTATGTCCACTATGGTTTTCCATTTTCCCAAACGTCAGTATAAATCGTTTCCTCTATGAAACATGCCAATAAAACCACTGAAAAAATACGAGTACGACAGAAAACAGAGGTTTGATCGTTTTCTGTCGTGATTTATGGACTTTTTTTATCCACAAACAGGAAGTGAAACAACAGAATGAAAATGTTCCCGTGTTTCAGATTCATGTTCCATATCACATCTTGAATAAGCAGTTAAGCATGTACAGCAGGGGTCTCAAACATGTGGTCCGGGGGCCAAATGTAGCCCATCAACGGTTCCAATGCAGCCCCTGGGATGAAGAGCAAAATAAACTATTGAATGATTTTTATTTGTCCATTGACCACAGTATCTTAGTGCACAGATTAGAATATCATATAGGTATTAGAGGAGCAGCCCTTTGCTGGTTTAAATCATATTTATTTAATCGTTACCAATTTGTTAACGTTAATCAACAATCATCGCAGTCCCCCAGAGTTAATTATGGCGTGCCCCAAGGGTCAGTCCTTGGGCCTATTTTGTTTACACTATATATGCTCCCCTTAGGTAACATCATTAGAAATCATGGCATTAATTTTCATTGTTATGCAGATGACACACAGCTATATTTATCGATTAAACCTGATCAGACCAGACAAATAGATAAACTAAGTACATGTGTCCAAGACATAAAGACTTGGATGAGTGACAATTATCTTTTATTGAACCATGAAAAAACTGAAGTCGTTATAATTGGTCCTAAAAATGCAAGAGACTCCCTAACTGACCACATAGTTACTGTAGACAACTTAAGTGGAACACCCAGTGACACAGTTAAAAATTTAGGAGTTTTATTTGATCCAGATCTTTCATTCAAAATGCACATTAACCAAACATGCAGAACAGCCTTCTTTCACCTGCGCAACATTAGCCAAAATTAGGAATATTCTGTCTAAAACGACTGCAGAAAAATTAATTCATGCATTTGTTACATCACGATTAGATTATTGTAACTCCTTACTTGTAGCGTGTCCTAAATATTCCCTAAAAAGCTTCAACTGGTTCAAAATGCAGCAGCAAGATTATTAACAGGATCAAATAGAAGAGAACACATCACCCCTGTGCTCCAAACCCTGACCCCTGACCCCTAACCCTATCACCCCTGTGCTCCAAACCCTGACCCCTGACCCCTAACCCTATCACCCCTGTGCTCCAAACCCTTCACTGGCTTCCAGTTGAGTTTAGAATTAAATGTAAAATCCTCCTCCTTACATATAAAACCATTAATGGTATGGGTTAGGGTTAGGGGTCAGAGGTCAGGGGTTAATGGTATGGCCCCCTCTTATCTTAAAGATGATCTGGTTCCGTACCAGCCCGGTAGAACCCTTCATTCTCAGAATGCAGGTTTATTGAAAGTTCCTATTGTTTCTAAAAGTACAGTAGGAGCTATAGCCTTTAGTTACCATGGTTACTGTCTTATGGAATCAGCTTCCCTTTAATATTAAAGACGCAGAAACAGTCTCTACATTTAAAATTAGGCTTAAAACATTCCTGTTTGAGAAAGACTATGGTCAGGTTAGTTAAAAATGATGTGACTCATATATCATGTATACATGATGTATGAGTCACAGTTCAGTCTAGGCTGCCCTAGGAGTTAGAATGCTGGGGGAAGTACAGACACTGAGTTCTTTCTTCTCTTTCTCTCTCTCACACCTGTTTCTGTCATTTTTATAACATATCTTTCATACCAAGTCTGTTCATGACTAGTCACCTGGTGTCCCCTTTACCCCCTCCCCCCCTGGGGGGAGTGGTGACTCTCCTGACAGTGTCTGCACGGGAGCCATGGACGACAGGATCTGGAGTATCTCGCCTGTGCTGACCTGTGACCCCGGACCACCGCCCCTGCCTGTCTGGACCAGCCCCCCCTCCTGCATTTATAAATGGACGTTCATCTATAGCCTGTCTGTCCATGGGAGTGGATCTGTCCTTCAATGTGGTTCTCCTCAAGATTTCTTCTTTTTCCCACTGGGTTTGGAAGTTTTTTCTGCTGAGAAGGAGGGTCTAAGGACAGGGGGAGGGTCTACGGACAGAAGGAGGGTCTAAGGACAGGGGGAGGGTCTACGGACAGAAGGAGGGTCTAAGGACAGGGGGAGGGTCTAAGGACAGAAGGAGGGTCTAAGGACAGAAGGAGGGTCTAAGGACAGGGGGAGGGTCTAAGGACAGGGGGAGGGTCTAAGGACAGAAGGAGGGTCTAAGGACAGAAGGAGGGTCTAAGGACAGGGGATGGTTGGGACTGTTCATATATCTCTGTAGTTGATTGTGTTTTTGTAAAACCCTGTGAGATGACTTTGTTGTGATTTAGGGCTTTATAAATAAAATTGAATTGAATTTAATTGAATTGAATTAAATGATGACAATTTAAAATTCATGTCATTGTTTTACTGCAAAAACAATATGGACATTATATATATAACAATATATATATAACAATATATATATATATATATATGTATGTATATGTGTGTGTGTGTGTGTGTGTGTGTGTGTGTGTGTGTGTGTGTGTGTATCACAGGGTTGTGTTGGATTAAATTTGTCTGTTTTGTCTCTGTTTAGGTGGGGCTTTTTTTTTTTACCTAAATTTCCCACAAAATACACCAAAATACATTAAAACTAAAAAAATACAGAAAGAAAAGTACACAGAACATGCTAACATCCACTAAAAGTCACAAAACAAATTAGCACAAAAAAGTGATGAAATATATAGAACATATTCAAAAACTGAATATATGCAATATTAACAGGTTTATTCAACAGTTTCAATAACTGGAAGCAGCTGTTACATTTAAGTGCGCTAACAGTTTTCATCAGATTAATCACAATGATGGATTAATCTGTGTTAATACATTTATTTTGACAGTCCTAATATATATGTTAAATGTTCTTCACTTCTATAGTTGTTCCACCTTCATGGTTCAAAGCTCTTTACATTAGCCTCACATTCACCCATTCACACACACTCATACACCAGTAGGTTCTAAGGTTCTGTCAGTCCTACTGGGAGACTAAGGGTTCAGTGTCTTTGTCCAAGGACACTTGGACATGTGGACAGACAGAGCCGGGACGTGAACCAGTCATTGGGAGACCCACTGTAGCAACTGAACCACAGCCGCCCTAAAGAGTGTGTGTGTGTGTGTGTGTGGATATATATATATAAAAAATAAATTAAAAAAAAAATAAAATATATATATATATATATATATATATATATATATATATATATATATATATATTTATTTATATTTATATAAAAAATAAATAAATAAAAAAAAAATAAAAAAAATAAAAATATATATATATATAAATAAATAAAAAAATATATATATATATATATATATATATATATATATATATATATATATATATATATATATATATATATATATATATATATATATATATATAAATAATTTTCTGCAACATTCAGTTGAACATGTGTGGAGATGTTGAACCATTAAAAGCTGAACAAAGAAAATATGTTGGGTTCCATCCTGGATGATGAGGGCGTCAGTGAGCGATGCTTAAATCACAGTCATCTTTAACACCTCAGCTCTTCTGTAATTCTGAATAATAGCTTTGATTAAAGTCCAAGGAAGGAACCCGCTAACGTATCAGACATCTGAGCTGTTTCCTGTCCAAACTGGGATGTGATTTACGTCTTTTTTTCTGTCTGTACATGGACCAGTTAAAATGCTGTTTCTTCTGCATTTCATTTAAAAGTATTTCATCTGCTCGACTCTTTCTAACTGGAGTTAGAGTCAGTCACAGACATTTGGATAATAATGAGTCCAACCATAATAAATACATCATGTTTTTAAATGGAAAGATGCAATACCAAAGGAATGTCCAACAATTAACCCATAAATTATTCAATGTCCACCACTGGCCGAAACAATCTACTTTATTAACGCTTTAGCTCCTGAGACTTTAGCATTTCCATAGTTCCAAATAAAGAACAAGCACTAAAAAAATGAACAAAAACGACAGACACTGGAGGTCCTGCAGACATCCTACTACACCAGCAGCAGATGAAAGATGAGAAAAGTTTGGAGACACAGAACTTTTTTGTCAGTGGGTGGGTCCCAAAAGGCTCAGTGATAATTATCATTTGTTCTTCACCAGGGTGAGTGTTTTATTTGTAAAGATGCAACGTCAAGATGTTTTGCGTGGTTGTTAGCATTAGTTGCTACTGCTAGCCGCTAACAGTACCAACTAATATTAACAAACATGTATGATTGTGATTTGATTGATTTGAAATGATTTAAAATCCACTTTTTACAGCATTTTTCTGTGAGTTTTTCCATTTCTCACCTTTGTGAATAATAATCTTTGGTACTCTAAAAAAAAATCACTTCCTTCTCTGGGTTAGAACGATTGTCGCAGCCGTAAACTACACAAAAAAGATATTTTCCCAACAGAAAACTCACTCAGCTTCACTTCCTGCCTTCCATCTGAAAATCATGCGCTAACTATACAGCAATGTGACGTCATGTGAAATCGACCAATTACGAGGTGAGTTTTTGTTCAGTGACAGTTTCGTTATGTAAATAAATCACTCATTCCAACACATATTGTTTTGAGAAGAAAGAGGTTTTATTTTGTTGACCCCAGGAAACCTGCCGGGACTACTTTGGCTTTGACCAAAACCGGACCAGAACTGGGCTCACAGGACACTGTGGGGGGTAAGTCAGTGTGGGTGCACCAGAGTAAAGACACTGATGACAAACACATTCATCTGAAAAATACTGAACTGTCCCTTTAAACACATTCCCTCCCTCCTGTTCCTAAAGCTTCCAGAACATGTAGTTTATTTTTTTAGTGCTGGGACCAAAGTGTAACTGGACTGACTTGTGTAGAATCAGCTCATTTAAAGGGTCAGTGCTTTTTCACTGGCTTTAATAAAGGCAGGTTCACATCTACTTCCTCTTAAATGACTTTTACCTTTTGTCGTTGTCACTTGAAGAACAGAAGTGAGTCAATACACATTAAGAGGTCACCTTATTCATCTTCCTCACAATCCTGTCACTGTAAATGTGACCAGACTGAAGGTGAACATTAATCACTTCATCTATGTCCAGATGCATGAACAGAAAAGTACCCTTCAAACAATCTTTTATTTTCTCTCCTGCTACCTTTGCCCTCTGCTTATACACATTCATTTGAATAATTACCACAACTAACCCACTGGCAGCTGGATGTAACTATGGAAAAGTACTCCATTACTGTACTTAAGTATAGTTTTACATTGTACAGTACATCTGTAAATCTGTGGGAGTTTCTAAGTTTATGGACTACCAGTATTCCTACCATTCTGTGTTGTTCAGATCCCAGTCATTGTCTGCATAGTTCAGCTGTTCTTCCTCCACTTCAACACTCTGGTCGTCTGTCTCATATGGATCAAAATGATATGAAGAATATTTTCCTCTTCAACTCAGTGTTCAAGTGGAGGAAGAACACATGGTCGTCGTACCTGTGGAGGATGGGTGTGTTGTGACACCCCCACTTCTACAACCAGATGATTTCATACCCTAAACTTTTTCTTGAGGTTATATATTCTATCGTTACTGGATCCAGGAAACGGACGGAGAGTTTCTCACCTACTTTTTATTTCAGGATAAACAGTTACTGTCGGTCACAATCACGCCAAACAAACATCAATATCATTGCAGGATCGTTACAATATCTATGGTTTAAACTGTTTACCCGCCCTGGTGGTACACCAGCATAAGGAAATGAAGCGCACCTCAGTTCTAAAGTCAAATATAAACGGCTCTTCATTGTGGTCTTAACAAACTGTTTAACAGAAACATTCCTCATTACTTACTGCTTGACTAAGTTAAATAAACGGTCTTGCTTTGTGACATATGCCCTAAAATAATTTGCTGACAGTCGAAGGAACACTTTTGGATGTTTTGAGTAGGGGTAGAGAGGGGCAGGTTTTCATTATTGTATTTCTGTCAAAACACATTTTTGTTTTTGGCCTTTTTTTAATATAAATATGTAACCATTAATGGATAATTGTTTAATTTTCCCAATGATAGATTCAGAAAATGTTGCTTAAATGACTGACTACCCTGTAAGAACAGCTGAACTATGCAGACATTGACTGGGATCTGACGGCTGCAAAACACAGAATGGTAGGAATACTGGTAGTTTATAAACTCAAAACTCCACAGATTTACTTATGAGCCTTATCTGTACACATTTAGAATCTGACTCAGGTTACTCCAGGAGTATTCTGAAATCGATTTGATATTACAGTAACTTCAGGCGCGCAGATAGCGGGGGTGTCAGGTGTGTCATGACACACCCAGTTTTGAATACCCTTAGATCCATCCCACCCACTTTTATTTAAGAAAAAAACATGTTACTTCTTCGTTTTACTTTTTTTTTTTTTAACTTTTACTACTTACTTCTTACTTAGTCAAGCATCACGAAGAAACCAAAATATGAATTAACATACATAATAACGTGACTCGGTTATTGCGCTGTGCGGCGGCATCGTCGTTAACTTTGGTTGCCATGGTTACAAACAGTCTGACAGGCATTACTTGGACAGCCAGGGTGCACGTTCAGGAGGACCCCAACACGGCATGGAATAATGAGGCGAGCTAAAAAGCAGAAAACGATCATGTGGTTTTTTTTTCAAAGAGCAACAGCTGTAAGTAAACTGTTACTTTACGTTATCACCAGGGCTCTAAATTAACACCCACCAACCCGCCAAATGCGGGTGAAAATCCATTTTGGCGGGTAAAAAAACAACTTACTAGCCACTTTGGCTGTTGGCGAGTGCAGACCCGGTTGTACCAATCCTCTATGGGGCACCACCATATGACCGTCCTATTTTTTTATCCTTCCCCTGTCTTTTGTTTCCTGTCTTGCTTGCTTCGGCCCAGGCAGCGCCCCTATGGCAAAGCCAAAGTGTTCACATAGCCACGCATTGTGTTTATTATATCACGTGTTACAGAACGCGTTCTGGCAGCGCACTGGCGCGCGCAATGGCACGCGTACGAGCACGCGTGCCATTGCGTGCGCCAGTGCGCCTACAGCCTACTTGTGTGTTTGACAGGAATGTTAATAAGCCCAAATGAATTGATCATAACGGGCTTATATGAGGATTTGGTGTTATCTTTGGTCAGTCTGTGAGTCCACAAATAGGCTAAGGAAATGAGATGGTTTAAGAAAGTTTATAACAACACCAAGATGTAATGTGAGTGTATGTTTACAGTGGGGACAGTGGAGATAAAAAGTAAAGAAGTTAGGAGTTAAATGTGAAAATGCAAAAAAAATAAATAAAAATGTGATCATATGTTTGAAGAAATGATATGGGGACCAACTGAGAAAATGTAAGAGCAACAAGATGTGAGTCTATGTATTGTATAAATTGTAATATAGGTGAGAACAGTAAAGAAGTGCTAACAGTGAAAGGTGAGAAAATGTAAAAGCAAGAAGTTTTAAGAGTTAAATGTGAAAATGTAAAAAATAATTTTATCATATGTTTAAAGAAATGAATTATTTCAAGAGGAAAAGGTTAAATAAAATAATTTAATGAAATTTGGTCAGGGGAAAAATGGCTAGTTGAATTTCTGATAGGGGAGTAAGATAAAAAATCTACTAGCCACATTGGCTGGTGATGAAAAAAGTTAATCACTTTGCAATTTCTGTTCAAAGCAATGTCGCCGTGAGAGTAGGAATCGTACAAAGCTGACCAGAGCCAAACTGTCACCTTCTTCTGCCTCCACCTGTACATGCCCCACACATATATTCAGGACAAGGATCGGAGGAGAGAGGTTTTTGGATCCTTCACTTAATCAGTTTTGAGACCATTATTGAAAACTCTCATGGAGAGATCTTATTTACAATTTAATTTGTATATGGAGGCTGTGTCCTATTTTATGTTTGTTGTTAGTGTGTTAGAAGTTTTAATTACATTCTATGTTTTTTACACTCCTGTGAAATTTATGAAAGAATCAGTGTGCTGAAAGTCAGTGTTAAAATAAAACAGTTTTGCAAACAGCATATGGTATGTTTAGTGAGTGATTTAAATTAGTATCAGTATTAATAAACTTTATTAAATAATAATAATTTATCTAATACTTATATAATAAATAATTTCTTCCAATGATCGGTAATTAAGTTTGACAGTCCAAATATACACAAAGTGAGCAGTCATGTAGCACACACACACACACACACACACACACACACACACACACACACACACACACACACACACACACACACACACGCACACACACACACACACACACACACACACACACACCCATATTGATCATCCTGTCATGTCAGTGGTATATAGCACTTGAGAACATCAGACATCACAATTAGGTAAGATAATGCATTTTTCGTCTTTGAGGAGTAATAACTCCCCCCCCAATCAGAATGGTGGGGCCAGGGGGTGTTAGCTGGCATATTCGTCCCCCCCAGTTTCACAAACCTATCTGCGCCCCTGAGTGACTTGAAATGGGGGTTGAAGTTATACTGTCCTCACGACACGTAGCTGTGTAGCTACACACAGAATATTTTCCTTTTCAACTCAATCAACTGTTGCTTCAACTATTTCTACTGAAAAAACACTTAACTTGTCGCTGGAATCACTGCTGTTGTTCATCATGTCGTCCATGTTTCCACACGAGCAAAGTAGAGCAGTCTTCCTCCGCTGATCAAAGTTCAGGATACCCAGAAATAAGTAGGTATAATTTGTAGGCGGCCATTTTGAATCGCTTTGTGGATTATATATAATCACATTTGTGGTGTTGTCATTAGCAAGGATGGTGTTAGGCATAGTCAGACTAGGCGGTCGCCTAGGGCGCCACAAAATTAGAATATTAAGACTCAACCCAACAAGGTTTATAGTTATTGTTAGTGTTTATCTTCACTTAATGCTCCTTATAATCCAGTTCACCTTATAGTGTGAAAATACAGTAAATAAATCATTAAAGTTAACATTGGCCTAGTGTTGGCCTAGTGATGGCCTAGTGTTGTTCTAGTGTTGGCCTAATGTTGGCCTAGTGTTGGCCTAGTGATGGCCTAGTGATGGCCTAGTGTTGTCCTAGTGTTGGCCTAATGTTGGCCTAGTGTTGGCCTAGTGTTGGCCTAGTGTTGGCCTAGTGTTGGCCTAGTGTTGGCCTAGTGTTGGCCTAGTGTTGGCCTAGCGCACCACACTGACCAGATCCGGTCCTGGTCATTTGTGATGTATGTGTGAATCAACTTTAGATATGATGAACTTTGAAAATATGTATAGTTGTAAAATCCTTTCAGTGACACTTTTAACTATAATAAAAAATAAACAAAATAAAAAAACAATATGAACAAAAACTAATACATCTTTCCGAAATAATAAATCATTGTTTATAAAAACATTGAAAAAAAATCACTAAAATGAAGACCGTTTTTCCCAAACATAAATAAATAACTACTATTGTCATTTGTTTCAAGACCTTTTAATTTTGACTTTTTTCTAAATCATTTGTTTTTGTAACATTTTTATCTCCATACATCAGTTGCATCAACAAAACTCAGTACAAACAGTGAAAAAAACTGTTGAATTAATGGGAAAATTTAAACTAAACCGTCCAGTGTCAACGCTGACGCACCTGGGGTTAAAGGTTAAGAAGGGGTTAAAGGTTAACAAGGGTCAGACAGAGAAAAGGTCATTTAGGAAGTGACACAAAAGTAGAGCTGGTCTTTATTCAAGGTCCATCCATACCAGATCCAAATCCAGATCCAGATCCAACCCCAGATCCGATCCAACACATGAACCTGAACCCGAAGCTCCTATAAAACTGTGCTGATGGTGTCCAGGTCCAGCCCCAGATCCAAATCCAGATCCAGATCCAGATCCAGATCTGGTCCAGCACCTGCACCTGAACCTGCTACAGAGCTGTGCTGATGTTGTTCAGGTCCAGGTCCAGATCCAGATCCGGCCCAGCACCTTAAACCTGAACCTGAACATGCGTCAAAACTGTGCTGATGGTGTCCAGATCCAGCCCCAGCCCCAGATCCAGATCCGGTTCAGCACCTAAACCTGAACCTGCTACAGAACTGTGCTGATGGTGTCCAGGTCCTTGCTCGTATGGGAGCTGCTGGGCAGTGACTTGAGGTACTCCAGGTGCCTTCTCGCGTCCTCCTGATTGTGTCTGACGTAGTAAATGACGTATGCGATCACCATGGTGAACCATCCGAACATGGTGACGAACATGGCTACGTCGGTGGTCTTATGGTGGAAGTTGCAGAAGTTGATCCCTGAGTCCAGCACCTGGATGACTGGTTTGCCTGCATACTCCTCCTGCACGGCCGTGTGGCAGATCACCTCGTTCACCGTCTCGGGGTCCAGACGCAGTTCCCTCAGCACCTCCTGCAGCGTACACTCACAATGCCACGGGTTGTTGGACAGGCTAATCTTCGCTCCAAGGTGTGCGAACGCCTCTTTGGGGACACTTTGGATACGATTGTTTGACAGGTCCAGGATAAGCAGGCTGTCCGAAACACCCTGGAAGGCGCCGCCATCCACTGTTTCGATGTCATTGTTGGACAAGTCCAGCTCCTGAAGGTAGTGCAGTTCTCTGAAAGCGTGGTTGGGGACGTGGGTGATGTGGTTGGACGCCAGAAGCAGGACCACGGTATCTCTTGGGAGATCTGGTGGAACTCTGTCCAGGTTCCGTGACATGCACTGAACCACCGTTAAGCCGCTCTTCTCTATACAGTGACAGCTGGTAGGACACGCCATTACCGGGACGCAAGCAATGGATATCCCAAAGAGCAAACCACAGAGGAGAGCGAAGCCATCGCAAATGAGGGACTTTCGGGGCCACGGTAAATCCTGCATATTCAGCAGCGTCCCACTTTTCCTGTCAGGCAACAACAGGCATTGTTCTCAGGCGCTAAATAGTCATATTAGCAGCTTGGTTGGTCATGATTACTGGCACAAAAGCAGTGGCTTTAGCTCCAAGGAATTCCTCAAAATGGGCTGGCTAGTTTAATAGAGTGCTTGGATACAGATTTGTTCCCCCACTGATGATAATCCACAGGGGAAGTATGGTTTCATTAGCAGGACGATAGAAGGCTCAGAGTGTTCGGAGGTGGACCATGACACACGCCTTCAACATGTACACTGTAAGAAAGAAAAAAAACAGAAGATTATTTCCAAAAGGAAGAGAGACAGTGACAATAAAATAAAACAAAACAAAATAAGTATTCAGAGCAGGGTCCGTTCTGGTCAGTGTGGTACCCTAGGCCAACACGAGGCCAACACTAGGCCAACACCAGGTGAACACCCCACTTTGCTTTTAGTGGAATTATAAATGATCATCTGTAAACATAGTGTCCTACACTCCATTGTTTTTTTGTTGTTGTTTTTTTGGGGGGGGGGGTCATATACAAAATGCACTGGACTATAAGGCAAATTAAGCAAAGCCAAAATCATGAGATAAAAAGTCTAAATTATGAAATAAAAAGCTAAAATTATGAGATAAAAAGTGAAAATTCCAAGTCATTAAGCACAACCAAAATTAAGGCGCACTGTCAATGATTTATTTATTTTTTTATTATTTTGGGGTTGGGGCTATATATGAGGCCCATTAAACCAAGCCAAAATCATGAGATAAACAAGTCAAAATGATGAAATAAAAACTCAAAATTATGAGATAAAAAGTTATATTTATGGGATAAAAGTGAAAATTCCAAGTGACTAAACACAAGCACAATGAATCCATATATAAGGCACACTGGATTATACAGTAAGGCACATTAAGGAAAGTCAAAATCATGAGATAAAAAGAAACAGGACATAATAAAAAAGGAGGAGGAGCCATCATTCCATCAGCACCAATAAAAGACATACTGGACACTTTTAGTCAACTTTCCCAATTCCTGGAAAAAAAAACATCCTGAAAAAATGTTCACAGTCGTGCTATTTTCCACTTTGACGACGTACACCTTGTACATTTTAGGAAGATCATGAAAAATCATCAAAGTCAATCGTCTTCGGAACAATATTTCACCAAACGTCCCTCAACAAACATGGGGACCTTAAGGCTCCGCCCCTTCCAGGAGGCTCATGGGGCCTGAGATGGGAAACTTAATGAATGGTATTCAATGGTAAATAAAATGTTAAATGGTATCTGGTTTGTCATGTGACCTGAATCACACACATGTTGTTCCTCATAATAAATCAGCTGCTTTTGTTAATGAACGACTGATTCATTAATGAGTAAAACCTGTTAATAATTTAAACTACACACCTGGAGAACATGTGACGTCACATCCTCCACTCACTGTAGTCTCTTACTAAGCCCACATAAAACCTAACCCACATAAAACCTAACGTCACCATAAACAGCTGCTCTGTCTATAACACAGTAATATTTATTATTAAACATTATCATGTGTGAATTTCAGAGCACTGGTCAAATGGAATCAGAATTTAGTTTGACTCACTCCATTCACTCCCATTACATTTTTTTGCGAGTTAAGCACCCATGGACTGGAAGTAGAAGGGCGGGGCTTAGCTTCTCCATTGTTGAAGGTGAAAGTGACAATTAAAACAAACACAATGGCATTAAAATGACCCACATGTCTGGTTCATTTGAATGGTTTAATGTTTAATGTTCAGTCAGTGAAGACACATTTACCCACTGACACCAATACATAACATCTACATTTTCTTTAACTTTTAACATATTTATACTAAATGTGTATAGTTTTATTATTTTAAAGGGTTTAGGGGGTAGTATTGGAGCCTTGGAACCAATTAGTCCTTTTACATGTAAAATGCGACTCCATTTATGAAAAATTCAGGGTACGAACCCACTTCTGGAACAAATTAATTTCATAAGTTGAGGTACCACTGTATTTTATCGTTTGTCCCAAATGGCGACAGAAATGAGTCTTTGACACGACTCCAAACACATTTACACATTTTAAGAACATGCTAAAAGTGAACAAATACATTTAAACATAAATAAAAAACATGTGACCAGTGTGTGTTGAAGAGTGCAGGGTGTTCAGGATGGTTATGGCAGATGGAATCAAAGAGTTTTTGTAAGATTTTATTGTTTTTTTGTATTTATTTATTTATTTATTTTTACAAAAACATGGCAGGTGCTGGTGGGCTTCACTAGCAGAACTACCACCAGGATGAGTAAAACTTCTGGGGGAAACCCTGATGCAGGAATTGGTCCTCTCTAATTTCAACCCTAACCCCCAGAGGGTCAGTGAACGCCTCATGACCTTGTGAATGTTATTGAGTCTGATGCTTTCAAGTGCATATTTAAATGCTGCTGTACAGATGAATAAGTCTGTCTCTGAGTAACCCTCTGACTATTTGGCCCTAAATGAGCAGAGTAAATGCAATCCCCGCAATGTTTACAAAATGTATAATACAATTATTAAGAAATCCATTTTACTTTTGCAAATCTCATAAACTGACAGGCCCACTCAACGGCCGTCATCATCTCTGTCATTCAATTAGAGGAAGTGTCATTTTCTTCTGCATTGTTTGATATAAATATAGCATGAAATTATTCTGTGATGCCAAAGCATCAAGTTATAAAACTGCAAATGGATCAAAGATAAGATAGATAGATAGATAGATAGATAGATAGATAGATAGATAGATAGATAGATAGATAGATAGATAGATAGATAGATAGATAGATAGATAGATAGATAGATAGATAGATAGATAGATAGATAGATAGATAGATAGATAGATACTTTATTGATCTCCAAGGAGAAATTTACAGAAAGTAAATAAGAAAAGAAGAAAGAAAAGTATCTCAGTAACACTCGCTCATTTCCAGGACTGTAATGTCTCCAGACAGACAGGGGAGAGTGGGGACACTTGTAACAATAGATGGTATAGTCAACTCACATTTTCGGCGGATTTGGTAAGCTAAATATTTTTGGACAGGTTATGGTGTCAGAAAATCAATGTTTGCCTTTGCCCAGGGCTCCAGAGTGTGACCGAGTAGGTCACATATGCGACCTAATTTATTAAGGTGCGAGTTCAAATTTAATGAGGTTGCGCCAGTGCTACTTGGTACATGCTACTTGCTACGTGCTACTAGGACTAGAGGAATTTATTTTCCTTTCACTCGGCTGTGTTAGTGCATTCATGGTTGGTAACACAGTCTTACTTTCTGTCTCATTGATGCCCGTCCTATTTACAATAGAATAGAATGCCTTTATTGTCATCGCAGAGTGCCATGAAATTTCGAGCTTGCTCCATAAAATGCACACACATATAAAGAATAAAAGTATAAGAGTATAAAAAGGTATATGCTATATCTACAATATAAAAAACATTACACAATACAGTATATCTACTGTATACAAACAACGAATATAACAATGTAAAGTGACTAGTGGTGGTGCAATGGTGGGGTTTCCCCTAGTGCCAGAGAATGTTAGCATGTGCATGTTAGCATTTAGCACGGTGACTGCTTTGGGAAAGAAGGTGTCCCTGAAATGGTTTGTTCTGGTGATTATGGACCTGTAACACCTGCCAGAGGGTAGCAGGTAGTGTCCTTAATGATGTTTTTTGCCCTGTTCAGACATTTACTGTTGTAGACGTCTGTTAAGGAAGTCAGAGGAATGCCGATGATTTTTTGTGCAGTGTTGGTCACCCTCTGCAGCTTCTTCTTGTCAGCCACACTGACCCTGCATAGGTCAGCAGACTCTCTATAGCAGAGCGGTAGAAGGTCACCAGCAGGTTTGTGCTCAGTTGTTACTTTTTGAGCACTCTGAGGAAGTGTAGCTGCTGCTGGGCCTTCTTGACCAGGGCTGACGTGTTGCTTGACCAGGATAGATCAGCAGAGATGTGGACTCCCAGGAATTTAAATGACTGCACTCGCTCCATCCTTTCACCATTGATGAGCAGGGGGGCAGGGGTAGCACTGTTTCTACGGAAGTCTAGGATGACTTCCTTTGTCTTGGAGATGTTTAGTGCCAGGTTGTTGGTTGCACACCACCTCTACAGGTTCAGGACCTCCTCCCTGTAGGCCTCTTCTTTCCCCCCTGTTATCATCCCCACCACTGTTGTATCATCGTCAAATTTGACAATGATGTTCTCTGGGTGGATGGGTCTGCAGTCATAGGTGTACAGCGAGTACAGAAGCGAGCTCAGCACGCAGCCCTGCGGTGAACCAGTACTGAGGGTGCGGACAGATAAAAGGTGGCGGCCCAGTTTCACCTGTTAGGGCCGGTTGGTTAGGAACTCTTTGATCCAAAAGCAGGTGGATGATGGTAGCCCCAGACTGGACCGCTTGTGGATCAGAATGTCTGGTTTTATGGTGTTGAACGCTGAGCTGTAGTCAATAAAGACCATTCTGACATAGGTCCCTTGTCTCTCCAGATGGCTCAGCGCAGAGTGGAGGACTGTGGCTATTGATCTATTTGGCCTGTATGCGAACTGGTAAGGGTCTGGGGTGGAGGGGAGACACGATTTAATGTGATGGAGGACCAGTTTCTCAAGGCACTTTGTAATGACAGGGGTTAGTGCTACTGGGCGGAAGTCGTTGAGACTGGTAGTGGGTGACTTTTTGGGGACTGGGATGATGGTGGCAGATTTCAAGCAGGTCGGGATGATGGCCTGTTCCAGTGACCTGTTGAAGATATCTGTGAAGACCTGTACTAGTTGGTCAGCACAGGCCTTGAGCACCTTCCCTGGTACCCCATCCGGACCAGTCGCTTTCCTGGGGTTTACAGCTCGGAGTACCCCATTCACATCCTCAGACTTAACCTACAAAGTGAGCGGGGAGGTGCCAGTGATTGCTGCTAAGTGGAATGGGGGTTGAGGAGATGTGCCAGGGGGTGTTGTGGACTGTAGGGGTGGGTGGGGAGGTGGTCTGGAGGGTGGAGTGGCTGTGTGTGGTGTCTGGACTTCAAAGCGAGTCAAGAAGCTGTTCAGTTCCTCTGCTGGCACCTCATTCAAGGCCCCGGCTGACATAGCACAGCCCCTGTAGTTTGTGATTGCTTGGATGCCCTGCCACAGCTGTCTGGGGCTAGTCAGCTGCTCCTCTATCCTCCTCCTGTCGTCCGCTTTAGCTGCTCTGATGCTTTTCCTCCGGTTGGCCCGAGCCCTGGTGTATAGCGCTCGGATCTGAAGGCTGAATCCCGGGCGCGTAGGAGTGCTGCTCCCTGCCTGTCTGCCTACCTGTCTGTCTGCACCTGTTATGGTCTGCGCACGTTACGTGCACAGTAGTGCACGCGCATGTACGCGCTTAAAAAAATAAACAAAGCAGATTCAGTTTGAAGACTCTGCCTCTAACATTAGAACTGAGCAAGTCCTTTTTACAGCAGCTTTAAACAGTGATTTTTCTATTAAAACCTCCATCAACAGTAGTTTCTCAATAGTTTTACTGTCTGACACTTTGAGTTATTAATTATTTTAGTTTGTTTTCTTTTATTTTGGCCTGACGAAGAGTTTATTGACCTGAAACGTCACCAATTTTCAGTTATTTTTGGTTTAATTCTTATCATTCTTATATTTAAAGGGGCACCCTCCCAAAGTTATTTTGTAGCACAAAATAGTGAATATTTTAGTTACATTTATTTAAAATATAGAAAAAATCAGTGAGTAAGTCGTGCAGATTACACACAGAAGCCGAGGCTACAAAGACCCTTTAAAGATGACATTTACAATATCCACACCTTATCAACAAAAATGCAAATTAAAAATGGGAAAATAATAATTACCTTATTTTTAAGATCAGGTTGGTGACAAAAGTTATGTTAATGTTGTTTTAAAATTCTGCATATATTTGTTATTGTAATGATTTTATGTCCATTTATTTCTCTGGGACAAAATATGTACCGATTCAGTGGAATGACCCAAATAAAAGAACAAACAGAGCTGACAAAACCTCACTGAAAATGTTTCATAACGAGTGGATGGTGGTCCACAGAAAAAGACAGAAAAAAGTCTGTCTTCTTCGGGACTGTTCAGGGTTTGGGGCGGGGCCAGCAGCATGCACACCTACGTGATGGGAAGGCGAGTGTGTACGGTTATGGAGGGGATTCTTTTCCCCAAAATAATTAAATTAATCCCTTAACTTTCATAAACATAACTTTAATAACACGCTGTGCAATGAAAATATAGTGCTAGCAAATTTTTTTTGGTGCTACTAAATGAAAAGCGAGGTGGCACTAGTGCTACCCGTGAAAAAGTTAGTCTTAAGCCCTACCCAGAGGTCTCCAGTATATGGCGGCCATATTGCTTAAACTCTTATTGGGAATATCTCAGCCTCCAAATCAGTTATAATTGGGGTTTTAACTGTTAAACCCACATGTTAAAGGTCAGAGAATCCAATGGAAACACTGTATTTTCTACACTATGAGGTACACTGGCCTTTTAGGCACATTACGCAAAATTAAAATCATGAGATAAAAAGTGTCATTCCACTGAAAACCACTTTTCCACTTTTGGAATCTGATGGATCACCCAGAGTTACCATGGTGATGGGTCACCCAGAGTTACCATGGTGATGGGTGACCCAGAGTTACCATGGTGATGGGTCACCCAGAGTTACCATGATGATGGGTCACCCAGAGTTACCATGGTGATGGGTCACCCAGAGTTACCATGATGATGGGTCACCCAGAGTTACCATGGTGATGGGTGACCCAGAGTTACCATGGTGATGGGTCACCCAGAGTTACCATGGTGATGGGTCACCCAGAGTTACCATGGTGATGGGTCACCCAGAGTTGGTGTGTATACTCCACTGATGAATTTACCATCATTCATAAAAACCAGACACTCAGAAAAAGTCTGTCCACTACACGTCACCAGGTCATTGGCCCCACCCACCTGTGGTTAAGCCCCTCCCTTATTGCAGCCAATCTGCAGTAGCATTAGCATTAGCATCTACTAGAGCAGACGGCGCCACAGTAGCTGCTGCACAAACTGTAAAAAACTGTTGGATCAAACTGGTTCATGTGTCTCTGTGGAAATAAAGACTGTTTTTTTACTGAACAAGCAACAGCACCAAACCTAGCTGGATGTTACTCTGGGATGGTAAACACACACAGAGCCAGAGGGGAGGGGGGAGTGTTCCTTCACACATTCTGAGCCAATCACAGACGCCTCATCAGCGCGTCATGGACATGTATGAGGAAGTAGAAGTAAACTGTGTTGTTCCACCTCCAGTCATTTTTCTACCGTGAAAAAACAACTGGAAACAAAACAATCTGAACGTTTTTATAAATAGAACCAACACACAATGAATTCAATAACAATGAAGAACAACAATATTAATAAATAAGCATAGAATGAGTCCTTTAATAAAGTTAATATTAATAAATAACCATAGAATGAGTCCTTTAATAAAGTTAATATTAATAAATAACTATAGAATGAGTCCTTTAATAAAGTTAATATTAATAAATAACCATAGAATGAGTCCTTTAATAAAGTTAATATTAATAAATAACTATAGAATGAGTCCTTTAATAAAGTTAATATTAATAAATAACCATAGAATGAGTCCTTTAATAAAGTTAATATTAATAAATAACCATAGAATGAGTCCTTTAATAAAGTTAATATTAATAAATAACCATAGAATGAGTCCTTTAATAAAGTTAATATTAATAAATAACCATAGAATGAGTCCTTAAATAAATATTTCCCTTGACTTGAATGTTAGTTTAATTTGAAAGTTATTAATTCTCATCACGAGACACTTTACTTTATATTTAAAACTAATTAAACCATTTAGTTTCCTCCCAGCTGTCAATCTAACAATGATGACTCAAGTGACTCGCAGACCTGGATCATTTTAGTGAGTGACTCAGAGGGAGTCGAATCCTTAAAAGGATCAGTTTTATAACTCTACTAATGTCTGGAACAGATTTAATGTTGACGTCAGACAGGTTTAGACTATGACTGAAAACAGTTCTGTTCAAACGTTCATAGAACTGAAAGGGTTCTATCTGACCTCTGACCTTTTAGGTCATTTTAATTGATTGATATTTATGTTTTATTGATTGTATTTTAACGGTAATTGTATGTTTTTAACTTGTGTGTTTTTCTATCTTTGTAAATGTGTGTGAATTGTTCTAGATCACAGGTGTCAAACTCCAGTCCACGAGGGCCGGTGTCCTGCATGTTTTAGATATTTCCCTCTTCCATGTGATTCAATTTAACCCTTTAACTCCTGAGAACTAACTAAATAATTGGTAACATGAGCAAAGTAAGACACAAATGGCAGAAAATCAAAGAAAAAAATAAAAAAAAATGTAGAAAAATAAACAAAATGAGCAACAAAAACTAATAAATATTTACAAAATGACAAATAATGTGGAACATTTTGAAAAAAATAATTGCTAAAGAAGAAAACTGCTATTGAAATTTGGTCCCAGCAATTTTAATTTGGCCTTTAAAAAATGTTGAAATAATATATATATATTTTTTTAAACTCTTGTTTTTTTGGCACCTTGTCCATGCACAAAACTAAAAGGAAAACGGTTGAATTTTTCTGAATATTTAAACTAAATCATCCATTCAGAACACATCAGCACTGACATTTAAAGAGTTAATAATCAGCTCCTCATCAGACTGATAATGATGTAATGTCCTCCAGGTGGAATGGAAGAGGGAAACATCTAAAACATGCAGGACACCGGCCCTCGAGGACCACACTTTGACACCCCTGATCTAGACTAATCAACCTGTTTGTAATTGTAATGGAAATGAAAGGGTCAGTGTTTGAGACAGATAAAAGCTGACGGCTATAAAATGCTGTGTGTCTGTCTGTCCTGCAGGGACATCATCAGTTGAGGACAGATGTCCACCTCAGGCTCAGACTAAACTGATCACACACTATGAACCTCACGCTGTGTTGGAGGTCACTCGCCCTAAGGAGGAGACGACTGTTCTGTTTTCATTTGTCTTTTGTTTTCACATGATGCTTTGACAATGTCTGTGGGCTGAAAGACAGAAAGACCCTCTGTCTGTCTGTCTCTCCATCTGTCCATCACTGTCTCTCTCTGTCTGTCTGTGTCTCTAGCGGTCTGTCCCTCTCTGCCCCCCCCCCCACATACACAGACACACTCGTCTTAAATAAAGCGTCCACATCGTCCTCTTCCTAATCTCAGCAGGACGTGTGTGTGGACATGTCACCATCAAACACCCTCTGGTCAGATTATCACACCTCTACGTCATAACATTATTTATTTTCTTTTATTTTTTTTAGCTCATACAGACTGTGTTTCATTCTGTCCATAAACATGAGGACGTGCTGTTAAATGATCATAATCTCATTAACTCTTTCTTTGGTGAATGAATGATGAGAACCTGTTTTTACTTTTCTTTAGGCATGAAAAACACAATATCATTGTCACTTATTTTTCCTGCAGTTAGAAAAATGTCCATTTGGCTGAAAATGTGTTTAATTTCTGAAGCAAAGAAACATGTATTTAATACTCATCATCACAAAATGATTTACTGTGTGAAAATAACAATAAAAACAAATGAATGAATGAATGAAAATGTAAAAAAAATGGCAATCAGCTAATTTCTCACATTTTAACCAACTCCTTAACTAGTTAACTACTAGTTAATACATCACTCAGAGTTCAGACCTCAGTGAAGCAGCACCAGCCTATGCTAATGCTAATGCTAACGCTAACGCATGACAGCTGCTATCACCGTGCAGCTGTCACGTCCAGCGCAGACACACACTTCACACACACTCAGACTGAATGACATAAGACATACATTTATCTGAGGGTCATGTGATTGTAATGGAGGACAGTCCATAACAGGGTCTTCAACCCTCAGGGTCCAGTATCCTGCATGTTTTAGACGTCACCCTGCACAAACACACCGGGTTCAAAGCAGTGGGTCATTATCAGGATTGATCAGCTGATCATTTAACCAGGTGTGTTGGACCAGGGTGACGTCTAAACATGCAGGACAGTGGACCCTGAGGACCAGGGTTAAAGACTTCTGGTCTGTAACATATGTTCAGATCAGAGCCTTTAAGACACTTGCACTTTTAGTTTAAAATGTCCTTCTTTTTTTAAATATATTTTGAGATGTTTTCAGTGTAAATTCCATCTCAGTCAGCTGTGCTCTAAATAAATGGTAAATGTTCTGCACTTATATAGTTCTGTTCCACCTTCATGGTGTTCAAAGTGCTTTACATTCACACACACTCATACACCAGTAGGTTTCTAAGGTCAAAGGTCAGTCCTACTGGAGACCTAAGTCAGGGTTCAGTGTTTTGCCCAAGGACACTTCAACATGTGGACAGCCAGAGCTGGGACACGAACCGCCAACCTCTCAGTCATTGGGCGACCCACTCTACCAACTGAACCACAGCTTTAACCCTTGTGCGGTCCTTCGTAAAGGCACACTGGCTGTGTCCTACAATCGGGTCTTAAAAACCCAGATTCCAAAGTTCAGTTCCATAGACTCATCACCCCACCCCCCAAGGATATATTACTGTTTTCAGTAGTAAGCAATGGCATCCTACAGTACGTATAAAAAGGTACATTTGTGAACCACCGGGTCTCTTTGACCCGAAGGACCGCACAAGGGTTAACCTTTGACCCTAACGACCCACTCTACCAACTGAGCCAGAGCCTCCCCATAAACAACTTAATGTTATTAAAATTGTTGATTAATTATTTACAAATCAATATTGTCTGTATGGACAATGACTTAAAAAAAGAAAAAAGTGAACATGTAAAACTGTGGTGTTAAATGTAATACAGTTGAACACCTTAGTGCTGTTTTATCTTTTTTGTTTTCTTCCCTTTTTCTCTTGTTTTTTTCCCTCTTTTTCCTTCAGTAAATCATGTCATAATACAGACTGGTACTAATATAGAAAAATAAACTTAATATTGTTCTCTCATTATGATGCAACAGTAGATACTTTAGTTTTTCTGTCGTTTTTGTTTTGATCTTTTAAAGGGTTAAAGTTAAACATCAGCTTTTATTAACATGTTAATAGTTTTAATTCTCCTTAAAGTCATTAATCTGTACATTTATTGCAGTAAAAGTCTGTAAATGTCATGTCACTGCACTTGAACTGTGACTTTTACATCAAACTTTAGTTTAAAATACATCCTTCTGAGCTCAACACACGTCCAGGGTTTGGGTTTTTTATTGATTAAAATATGTTTTATTTTGTTATATTTTTGCAATTAAAAAAAAACTTTAATCTGTATCTAAATACTTTTATTTTTTAAGTTTGTTTCCAGGTTATTATTATTATTATTATTATTATTATTATTATTATTATTATTATCATTATTATTATTATTATCATTATCATTATCATCATTATTATTAGCATTATTATTATTATTATTATTATTATTATCATTATTATCATTATTATTATTATTATTATTATTATTATTATTATTATTATTATTATTATTATTATTATTATTATTATTATTATCATCATTATATTATTATTATCATTATTATTATTATTATTATTATTATCATTATCATTATCATTATTATTATTATCATTATTATTATTATTATTATTATTATTATTATTATTATTATTATTATTATTATTATTATTATCATTATTATTATTATTATTATTATTATTATTATTATTATTATTATTATTATTATCATTATTATTATTATTATTATTATTATTATTATTATCATCATTATTATTATTATTATTATTATTATTATTATTATTATTATTATTATTATTATCATTATTATTATTATTATTATTATTATTATTATTATTATTATTATTACATGTACATAGTGTACAAACTGTAAGGCCACATTGATTATTTAAAGGAAATTTGGGAAAGAGATGTGACCTCAGACCTTCAGGAGGAGGTGTTGGTAGTTAGGGTTAGAGATACACTTAGTAAATGTACACAGTATAAGACACAGCTGGTTAACCCTTGTGCGGTCCTTCGGGTCAAAGAGACCCGGTGGTTCACAAATGTACCTTTTTATACGTACTGTAGGATGCCATTGCTTACTACTGAAAACACTAATATATCCTTGGGGGGTGATGAGTCTATGGAACTGAACTTTGGAATCTGGGTTTGTAAGACCCGATTGTAGGACACAGCCAGTGTGCCTTTTACGAAGGACCGCACAAGGGTTAAAGTACTCACATTCTGTACTGCAGTAGAAGTGCAGGTACTTGTGCAAAAGTAAAAGTACTGATTCAACTCCTTTACTGAAGAAAAAATTAAAAAAGTAAAACTGACAGACAGACAGACAGACACAGACAGACACAGACAGATACAGACAGACACAGACAGACACACAGACAGACACACAGACAAACAGACAGACAGATAGACAGACAGACACACACACACACACACACACAGACAAACAGACAAACAGACAGACAAACAAACACACAGACAGACAGACAGACAGACAGACACAGACAGGCAGACATACACACAGGCAGACATACACACAGACAGACAGACACACAGACAGACAGCCACAGACAGACAGACAGGCAGACACAAAGACAGAAACACAAACAGACAGGCAGACAGACACATACATACATACATACATACAGACAGACAGACATCGCATGTGTCGCTCTCTAACCCTAACCTTAGATGAACAAACTAGCAGGACCATCACACAGGTATTCTCTCGCTAACCTGAGTGAACAGCAGCACAGACAACACACTCTTTTTTTCCAAACATGTTGTGGACAGTGTGGTGTTTGTCTTGCCGTTCGCTGCCTTAAGACCAGACCAGATGGGGACATATGTCCACCTACTGCTGTTCAGTTAAATGTAACAGAAAACTCTTTGCTTTGTTTTGTTAGTGTTAAATGTTGATGCTTGTGTCAGTGGACATTGTTACATTACAGTTACTGTGTGGTTTTTTTTAGCCACATGACAATGTGAGGACGTCACCACAACACCTCGACTCGACTCCAACTTTATTTACGGATAAGTCCACTTAAAAAAACCTGAAGTTGGTAATGCCCTAGTAAAGAGTATAAAGTACATATATTTATATAAATGTAAAGAGTATAAAGTACATATATTTATATAAATGTAAAGAGTATAAAGTACATATATTTATATAAATGTAAAGAGTATAAAGTACATATATTTATATAAATGTAAAGAGTATAAAGTACAAAGATGTATACAATAATGTAGGGAGTAAAAGTAAAAAGTTGCCAGAAAAATTAATGTTTAAGTAAAGTACAGATACCTAAAGACTGTACTTAAATACAGTAAAGGACATACTTGTACTTAGTAACTTAGTATATAAGGTTATCCACATATTATTATACGTCTGTCAAACTTCATAGAATGACACTGAAGGACAATTTGTGCTAAAAATGTCTGAAAGACACACGCTCTTATCTTCATCTTCTGTGGGAATGTCCTGTGGTTTGTTCTTTCTGGAAACAAGTGATTAAAACTGTTGGAGGTTAGGGTTAAATGTACCATTACCTGACACTGTCTGTTAGAGGACTGGTGCCTGTAACCTCCAGGGGGGCTAAGGTAAAGACTGGCTGGGTTTATGTCAGCGGTCAGAATCATCTTAAACATTGGAAAAGACAATGTTTGTCAGACTGGCTGAAGCTAATGACACACAGCCTCCTTTAAGGATCTTATTGAAAGACTGAATGATGGTACAGGAGGAGAATATCCAAACAAGTCTGGTCCCATTGTTTATGTTTTATTCAACCATGAACGGAAGGAGCCCCACAATGGAAGTGTCGTCATGCACAAACAACAACTACATGTTTTTTTTCTCTCTCTGTATTGTATCTTTAATTTTATTTTATGTTATCATTACTATTATTGTTAGCTACTTATTTTTTATTTGCTTATTTTAACTGTATTGCTACCATAATGTAGTATTTGCTGGCTTTATTTTTCATTGTCCTGGCTGTGTGGTGTAGTGTGATTTTATAAATATATGTTGTTAAAAAAATAATGTAAAAAAATATTTTTAAGTTTGTTTCCAGGTTATGCTTTTTCATTATTATTATTATTATTATTATTATTATTATTATTATTATTATTATTATTATTATTATTATTATTATTATTACTTTACATTTTAAAGCTCGTATGCAGGTACTTTTTTGTTTTATTTCAGCTCGTGCAGGTACTTACCACAGTGTTCCATATGACATGTCTGCATCCGCACGCGCCCTCAGTGTGTTCATGAACAGTTGAACCAAAAGGGGACATCGTCCTTTGTTCAGACTCCACCGCTGTTAAAAAACAACCTTTTCTTAAAATCAGAACATGTGCTGCTGCTGTGAATGATGTGAACACAGTAAATATCACATTTATCTGTCTGTCTGTTTGCCTGTCTGTCTGTCTGTCTGTCTGCGGCTCCACGGTTTAAAACATTAAAGTTCCTCCGGTAGCGCGTGCAGGGAAGTTGTTCCGTTCTTCATCTCCAGACGGGTCGGTCGGTGTCTTCGTCTTCTCTTACACACACACTTGTTGTTGAAGTAGTGACCGGCTGTGATGGACACAGGTGGACCGGTTCCGGTCTGGAGAACACCACTGCTTCGTCTCATCACGCGCCCTCGGTCTTCGTCTCTCTCCGAACCTCGCGCGCGGCGCCAGAAGGTGGTCTGCGGCTGCGCGTGGATTGGACTGCTGTTCTGTTGGCAGCTGTCCACGTCCTCCACTCAGTCCCCCTGTCCCCTGCTGCCTGCCTGTCTGTCTACCTGTCTGTCTGTTTGTCTGTCTGTCTACCTGTTCATTTGTCTGTTTGTCTGTCTGTCTACCTGTCTGTCTGTTTGTCTGTCTGTCTACCTGTCTGTCTGTCTACCTCTCTGTCTGTCTGTCTGTCTACCTGTCTGTCTGTTTGTCTGTCGGTCTACCTGAATGTCTGTCTGTGTTGTCACATATCTCTTCCTCCCTGCTCTCCACTTTACTCTCCAGGGTAAATTAATTAATTAATCAATAAATGAAACAGTGAATAATGCAAAAATAAATAAATAAATGAACGACGGAATAAATAAAATAATTAGTAAATCAATCAATAAATCAATCAATAAATAAATCAATAACTGAATACGTAAATAAATGCATAAATAAATAAATAGAAGAATAGATGAATTAATGAATACATTGAATGGATGGATCTCGATAATAAACCTAGAAATAACTGCATAAATGAATAAATAAATACATCCAGAATTAAATACATTGAGAAATAAATACATTAATTTAAAAAATATATGTAGAAATAAATAAAAGAATTAATTAAATGAATGCAGAAATAACTGCATAAATTAATAAAAAATAAATGTAGAAATAAATAAATAAAGGCATAGAAGAACGAATGAATAAATAAATACATGTAGAAATAAATTAACAAATGAACAAACAAATAAATAAATGTAGATATAAATGAATATATAAATAAACACATGAATAAATAAATGAACAAAAAACAAATAAATAAATGTGTATGTATTATGTTTTTATTCAAATAGGGTTTTTGTTTTATTTGTTTCTTTATTATTTGTTTGTTTGTACTTTTGTGTTACTATGGTGTAGTATTATGGTGTGTTACTATGGTGTAGTATTATGGTGTGTTACTATGGTGTAGTATTATGGTCTGTTACTATGGTGTAGTATTATGGTGTGTTACTATGGTGTAGTATTATGGTGTGTTACTATGGTGTAGTATTATGGGCTGTTACTATGGTGTAGTATTATGGTGTGTTACCATGGTGTAGTATTATGGTGTGTTACTATGGTGTAGTATTATGGGCTGTTACTATGGTGTAGTATTATGGTCTGTTACTATGGTGTAGTATTATGGTGTGTTACTATGGTGTAGTATTATGGTCTGTTACTATGGTGTAGTATTATGGTCTGTTACTATGGTGTAGTATTATGGTGTGTTACTATGGTGTAGTATTATGGTGTGTTACTATGGTGTAGTATTATGGTGTGTTACTATGGTGTAGTATTATGGTGTGTTACTATGGTGTAGTATTATGGTCTGTTACTATGGTGTAGTATTATGGTGTGTTACTATGGTGTAGTATTATGGTGTGTTACTATGGTGTAG
Organism: Siphamia tubifer; assembly: GCA_020466265.1. Classification (NCBI taxonomy): domain Eukaryota; kingdom Metazoa; phylum Chordata; class Actinopteri; order Kurtiformes; family Apogonidae; genus Siphamia; species Siphamia tubifer. The sequence goes on from CM035803.1 coordinate 4,534,242, forward strand.
TATTATGGGCTGTTACTATGGTGTAGTATTATGGTGTGTTACTATGGTGTAGTATTATGGGCTGTTACTATGGTGTAGTATTATGGTCTGTTACTATGGTGTAGTATTATGGTGTGTTACTATGGTGTAGTATTATGGTCTGTTACTATGGTGTAGTATTATGGTCTGTTACTATGGTGTAGTATTATGGTGTGTTACTATGGTGTAGTATTATGGTGTGTTACTATGGTGTAGTATTATGGGCTGTTACTATGGTGTAGTATTATGGTGTGTTTCTATGGTGTAGTATTATGGGCTGTTACTATGGTGTAGTATTATGGTGTGTTACTATGGTGTAGTATTATGGTGTGTTTCTATGGTGTAGTATTATGGTGTGTTACTATGGTGTAGTATTATGGTGTGTTTCTATGGTGTAGTATTATGGTGTGTTACTATGGTGTAGTATTATGGTCTGTTACTATGGTGTAGTATTATGGGCTGTTACTATGGTGTAGTATTATGGGCTGTTACTATGGTGTAGTATTATGGTCTGTTACTATGGTGTAGTATTATGGGCTGTTACTATGGTGTAGTATTATGGGCTGTTACTATGGTGTAGTATTATGGTGTGTTACTATGGTGTAGTATTATGGTCTGTTACTATGGTGTAGTATTATGGTCTGTTACTATGGTGTAGTATTATGGTCTGTTACTATGGTGTAGTATTATGGTCTGTTACTATGGTGTAGTATTATGGGCTGTTACTATGGTGTAGTATTATGGGCTGTTACTATGGTGTAGTATTATGGTGTGTTACTATGGTGTAGTATTATGGTCTGTTACTATGGTGTAGTATTATGGTCTGTTACTATGGTGTAGTATTATGGGCTGTTACTATGGTGTAGTATTATGGGCTGTTACTATGGTGTAGTATTATGGTCTGTTACTATGGTGTAGTATTATGGTGTGTTACTATGGTGTAGTATTATGGTGTGTTACTATGGTGTAGTATTATGGGCTGTCATCAGGTACGTCAGCAGTTCTCAGGGGGGTCTTGGGCAGTGGTTGTCAGACTTTTTTTTGTAAGAAAAAATAGGTACTGCACTGTAAACTCAGTGACTGATTTATTAAATACAAACTGATGTCACTTTTTAATCTCATAAATTTTTACTTTTTAAACTCATTTTGTATTTTTTATAAGCCTTTTTTTTAAAAATTTTCCTAAAGGAATTCCTAATTCTTCCTCCTCCTTCTCTTCTACTTCCTCCACCTCCACCTCCTCCTCTTACTCCTCATCTTCCACCTCCGCTTCAGCCTTCTCTTCCTCCTCCTGCTCCTCTTCCTCCTCCTCTTCTTGCTCCTCCTCCTGCCTCTGAAGGGGAGAAGGCTGTTTTCATTTGGTTTGTCTGTCGTCTGTCTGTCTGTTTGTCTGTCTGTCTGTCTCTGTGTCTGTCTGTCTGTCTGTCTGTCTCTGTGTCTGTCTGTCTCTGTGTCTGTCTGTCTCTGTGTCTGTCTGTCTGTCTGTCTGCGTGTCTGTCTGTCTGTGTGTCTGTGTGTGTGTGTGTGTGTCTGTCTGTCTGTCTGTCTGTCTGTCTGTCTGTCTGTCTGTCTGTGTGTCTGCCTGTGTGTCTGTCTGTCCGTGTGTCTGTGTGTGTGTGTGTGTATGTGTCTGTCTGTCTCTGTCTGTCTGTGTGTCTGTCTGTGTGTCTGTCTCTGTTTCTGCCTGTGTGTCTGACTGTCTGTCTGTATGTGTGCGAGGGGGGCGGGGCTTGTGGAGCCTTAAAACAGTGGTCCCCAACCCCCGGGCCGTGGCCCGGTACCGGTCCGTGAATCAAGTGGTACTGGGCCGCCGGCCGCCTAACACTTAATCAATTAATTATTTAAATTGTAATTAATTAATTATTTCTCTTGTATTTATTATGGGAGTCTGAACAATCTTTTATTTTGAAAAATGACCGGATTCTCTCAGTTACATGTCTGTCACTTGAATGCCAAAAATGTAACCCACATGTTTGGAAAGTTTCTTTTTGAAGAGGAAAAGGCGACTGAAGACACAGAAGAAGAGCCTCCAACCTCCAAGAACAGGAAACGTTTTATACAATACCAGTAGTTGGACTGGAAATATGGATTTATCATGACAGGTGGTTCCCACACACCAGACCTGCTCTGTATAATTTATAATCTATGTAACCGCCCCCCCTGTCTGAGGTAATAAAAAGGTTGGGGACCACTGCCTTACAACACTGGTTTGTAATAGTATTGACAGTTTTCATGGGATTATTTTATACATTTTTATTCCATTTTATATATATATATATATATATATATATATATATATATATATATATTTTTTTTTTTTTTTTTTTTTTTTTAATTTTAGGTGGGGTTTTTTTTAGCTTTTTTAAAGTTATTTTTACAGGTATGTACAGTTTTATAGTTGTTTTTAAATACTTGTATCTGATTTTATGTGATTTGATTCTTGGTTTCTGCAAAAATGACAAATAGAATTCTATTCTTGTCATGACCTCCGCTCCGGTGACCTTTCCCCCAGTGCTCATCCACACTCACCTGGTCCCGCACTGCGCAGCTGCAAGCCGTTCCTCATCTGTGGCTATAAAAGCAGTAAGGCTTGCAGTTGCCAGTGCGGGACCATTCAGTATTGTCACCTCCATAACCCGGACAACTTCTGCCATCTCCTCAATCACCATAACCCGGACATTCATCATCACCACGGACTCTGGTCGTTGTTCCCAGGTTTTGTCTGTCTTGTCTTCATGTTTCTTAGTTTTGTTATTAAATTATTTTTCCCTTCAGTACTGTGCAATGGAGTTCTCATTTCACCTCACCCCGATCTGTGACAATTCTATTCTCTAATAAAAAAGCTTCCATACAAACCGTTCACATACAGTGTTTTGTTAGTCACCTCATATATTTTATTTTATTACTATTTTACTGTGAAGCACTTTGGTTTTAAATGTGGTATAAAATTACTTACTCATACATAATCCAATTTGCATAATCAACTGTTTGTAATTAGAGCTGTCAAAACATTAACACAAACTAATCCATCATTATGATTCATCAGATTAAATATGTTAACACATTTACAGTTGTTTTTGTTGAAACTGTCGACGACATCTACGTTAAATCTGTGCGTCATGGCGACCAGACCAGGAGCATGTGCAGAACGACAGGAATAATGTTCCAAAGGAAGTGTTTCCATGTCCAAGGAATTATTGAATTATTGAGTTCGGTGACTTTATTCTGAATTCAGTTTAATAGTGAATTATCATTTTCAACTGGAATTAAGTGTTTACATGGTTCATCTGAACGATGAATGAACCTTTATTCTGTATTAAACAGGAATAAAAACTCTCATGTAAACAGGGCTGTTACTTTCCATGTGTGTCCATGTTTCACCTGGTGCTGTTTGTGTTTTTGGGAGCAGGTTGACAGAAGAAAGCATGTGGATTTATTTAGATTAGAAGCAGCTTCAGAAGGTTTGGCCTGATCTGTGGCTGGAAACGCTCATGGGAAAACTGATAGAACAGCTCCAAACATGAACCACATTCATCCAACGGTGCCTGGAGCCCAGTGGGGGGTGGGGGGGTCTGTGATGGATGAGCGCTTGGATGTGACGGTCAAGATGAAGCACCATGTGTGGTGCTGCTGGTGTGTGTTGGCATGTGTGTGTTTCCCTGGCAGCTGTTGATGATCCAACACCACAGTCTGTGCCACCACTTTAACCTTTCACTGCAACCTGTTAACAACCTGAGGCTACTGACATGTACATGACATTATTTTAATTACACACACACCCAAACACACACATATATAAAAACGTTAAAAATTTTCCCCTCGCCCCACGTGGGCGGTGTCTCCTTCAGACTCAGGTCCTCTACCAGAGGTCTGGGAGCCTGAGGGTACTGTGCAGGATCTTAGCTGTTCCTAACAATGTTCTCTTTTGGACACAGATCTCTGATGTTGTTCCTGGTATCTGCTGGAGACATTGTCCCAGCTTGGGGGTCACTGCCCCTAGTGCCCCCATCACTACTGGTACCACTGTTGCCTTCACACTCCACATTTTCTCTAACTCCTCTTTCAGCCCTTGGTATTTCTCTTCTCTTCTCATGTTCTTTCTTTCTCATGTTGCTATCACTGGGGACTGCTACATCTATCACCACCACTGTCTTCTCATGTTTATCCACCACCACTATGTCAGGCTGATTGGCCATCACCATCTTGTCAGTCTGGATCTGGAAGTCCCACAGGATCTTGGCCTGTTTGTTCTCTGTCACCTTTGGGGGGTTCTCCCATCTTGACCCTTGACCTCCAGTCCATACTCTTTTCAGATGTTCCTGTACAGTATGTCCTCTACCTGGTTATGCCTCTCCATGTATGCCTTACCTGCCAGCATCTTACACCTGCTGTGATGTGCTGGACTGTTTCAGGGGCTTCTCTACACTTCTCTACTATATATATATATATATATATATATATATATATATATATATATATATATATATATATAGGGTGCGATTTATCAAAGAGGGGTTGGGTTCCCCACAGAAAAAGCTTGCATTGGGTGTTCTGACCCTCATTCCAGATGATAATCATATTTACTAAGCAGAGGAAAAGAAACTAACCAGGATTCCCTCAGTAGCAGTGAGCCCAGCACTGGATCTCTGTTCCATGGGTGGGCGGGGCATATGTGGCATATAAAAAAACGTCTGCCCAACAGCACATTCTCACTCCCAGTGCATCAAAATCAGACTCGTTGACCAAACACTGGTTTCTAACACATAATGTGTCCCTCAGCATCTAATTCAGACCTAGTGAGTTTCTAACTTGTCAGCGGTAATGTGAGACGCTCAGGTTTAAAACATTATTTTGCTCAGTTTTAGGGTAAATGTTCTTCACTTCTATAGTTGTTCCACCTTCATGGTTCAAAGCTCTTTACATTAGCCTCACATTCACCCATTCACACACACTCATACACCAGTAGGTTCTAAGGTTTTGTCAGTCCTACTGGGAGACTAACAAAGGGTTCAGTGTCTTGTCCAAGGACACTTGGACATGTCGACAGACAGAGCCAGGACACGAACTGCCAACCTTTCTTTCATTGGACGACCCACTCTACCAACTGAACCACAGCCGCCCTAATAGGGTCAGGGTGAGGGCTCTGAGCGTCACATATCGTAGTGGATGGATTAGAAACTCACTGCGTCTCAATTAGATGCTGAGGGACACCTTGTGCGTCAGAAACTGACATTTGGTCAGCAGGTCAGATTTTCACACACTGGAGGTGAGACAGTAGTGTGCCCAGTTGTCGTCACGCCGGGGTCTGATCTTCTCAGAGTAGGGTTGTTTATGAATGCAGCTCAAAGCGGGTGGTAAACCCCATCTGAGGCTAAATACACCAGAACCATAGTCAACCAGAACAGTCCTGAAGAGGACCTGAAACTGTTGACAGGTAAACAAGTGGGGTCCATGCGGTCCACCCCAGGATTTAACCGCAGTGGGTCACAGAGTCAGCCACTTGGTGCTGGGAGGATCCCCTCGCAGGACCTCCCCCATCTCATGAATATATGATAATCCAAATGAATCATTTATATCTTTTATTACCTCCGCCAAGGAGGTTATGTTTTTGCCAGTTTGTTAACTTTGCGAATCAGAGATCATGTAGAAACAGACGGATACAAGGATGAAACAGACTGAGTTTCAACCAAATCGACGCCATATTGAATTTTCGTGTCATCACAGCAGAAATGTACTGTTTTCGACATGTATTGATGATTTAACATGATAGTGTGTGATCACAATGGTTTCTTGATTTGACAAGATCACAGGTTGCGTATAATTCATGAAGTTGCTACACTCTGAGTGGACTCTAGTTTCTAGTTCTAGTTGCTAACTAACTAGTTCTAGTAGTTAGTTAGCAAGTAACTCAAAAGCTTACAGACAGATTTTGATGACATTTTCTGGGTAGCTTAGTAATGGGGAGGTCGAGAAACGATTAGGTTTTGGTGGTGATCTGGAGGGGGGGGGCACCCGCAGTAAGCTTTTAAAATTTGTCCCGCGCTGCACTGCTTTGCGTTGGTTGCCGCAGGACTCTTTTCCAGGGTGTTTCCTGAACAAAGAGCTCATTCTTTTATCCAAACACCTGAAAAACTGCTGCAGCTTTTATTTGCAGTAATTTTTTTCAACTGTTTGAAGCTAAATTCGCCCAGGATGTTAAGGGTTAATGTAATCTCCAAATCCTTTGGAAACGTGGAATTATTCATGTCATTCACCTTTAGTCTCTTCAACACTGTGTCGCCTACTTGCTTCTCCGACTGTATCAGTACAGATTCACACTGACAAAGGAAATTCATCTTTTTCTGAAGGAGGTCAACATCCTGATGAGAGCAGCCCCCAGCTTCAAACTATTTATCACAATTATGCTGTTAAGTATAACGAGCAGAGCAGCTAATAGAACCCTGGGGGGTGGGGGTGGGGGGGCATGAACAGCCAAAGGAAAAAACAAAAACACACAAACAGATGCTCCTGGTGAACGGCACAGGAAGCTCATTTATCACCAGGATAGTGCACTGTAAAAACACTAAAGTTAACAACTGTCATTATCTGTCTGGTCAAGCTGTGGTTCTAGTTCATGTTTTGTATTTTCTGTCCATTTCCTGTTTTATCTTCTTAGATTTCTCACTTCCTTGTGTTTCTATTCTTTCTCTGTGGGGTCGTTTAACTGCTCAACATCAGTAGGGGAACATATGTCCACATTTAGTCTGGACCCATGGCTCTAAAACTGGACAAAATGTCAAAACTGAGGACACATGACAGACATCCAGACAGACCTACATAAAGTGCCAAAAGTTTAAGTCAGCAGCCATCAAGACACACACCACACTGTCATCATTATGTTTGGAAAAAAGAGTGTGTTGAGCTGCTGCTCATATCACTCAGGTTAGCTAGCGGATGCTGCTCATATCACTCAGGTTAGCTAGCGGATGCTGCTCATATCACTCAGGTTAGCTAGCGGATGCTGCTCATATCACTCAGGTTAGCTAGCGGATGCTGCTCATATCACTCAGGTTAGCTAGCGGATGCTGCTCATATCACTCAGGATAGCTAGCGGATGCTGCTCATATCACTCAGGTTAGCTAACGGATGCTGCTCATATCACTCAGGTTAGCTAGCGGATGCTGCTCATACCACTCATGTTAGCTAACGGATGCTGCTCATATCACTCAGGTTAGCTAGCAAATGTTGCTCATATCACACAGGTTAGCTAGCGGATGCTGCTCATATCACTCAGGTTAGCTAGCGGATGCTGCTCATATCACTCAGGTTAGCTAGCGGATGCTGCTGATATCACTCAGGTTAGCTAGCGGATGCTGCTCATATCACTCAGGTTAGCTAGCGGATGCTGCTCATATCACTCAGGTTAGCTAGCGGATGCTGCTCATATCACACAGGTTAGCTAGCGGATGCTGCTCATATCACTCAGGTTAGCTAGCGGATGCTGCTCATATCACTCAGGTTAGCTAGCGGATGCTGCTCATATCACTCAGGTTAGCTAGCGGATGCTGCTCATATCACTCATGTTAGCTAGCGGATACTGCTCATATCACTCATGTTAGCTAGCGGATGCTGCTCATATCACTCAGGTTAGCTAGCGGATGCTGCTCATATCACTCAGGTTAGCTAGCGGATGCTGCTCATATCACTCAGGTTAGCTAGCGGATGCTGCTCATATCACTCAGGTTAGCTAGTGAATGCTGCTCATATCACACAGGTTAGCTACCCGATGCTGCTCTTATCACTCAGGTTAGCTAGCGGATGCTTCTCATCTCACTCACGTTAGCTAGCTGATGCTGCTCATATCACTCAGGTTAGCTAGCAAATGCTGCTCATATCTCTCAGGTTAGCGAGCTGATGCCTCTTCAGATGTTGTACTTGATGCTTGTGTTTTTGTTGTATTTTAAATTGGACTGTCATAATGTGCAGGTCACTGTGCTGTATTTATTTCATCTAAGGTGAAGTATTTCCACATGTGATGTGTGTGTCACTGTCTTTAGTTTAGTCAGATCCACCACCCCCTGTTTTACCTTCAGCAGCCATATCTGCTGTGGTTTAGGTCTGACTGGTCTATATAATCTTTGTATTTTTAAAGTAAATTATTTTGTTTATTATTTTACTTTACATCATTTGTTTGTGTGTTTGTTTGTTGACTTCATGAGTCAGAGATTTGTGAAGTTATGTTGCTTTAAGGGTTTGTATGTCTGTCTGTCTGTGCGCACACATTTCTTCTAGTGTCACCATTTGTCTTATAGAAGGAGACGCATGAGGATGAAACGAACAAAGTTTCAGCCAAATCCACTCACTACTTCTGGTCTGACGGAAGTATTGAAGTATTGAATTTTTGCATCGTCACAGTAGAAATCTGCAGAACAGCCTTCTTTCACCTGCGCAACATTAGCCAAAATTAGGAATATTCTGTCTAAAACGACTGCAGAAAAATTAATTCATGCATTTGTTACATCACGATTAGAACCCAGTCTGTCCGAGTGGGCAAGAACACATCCAGTGTCATCTCCCTGAGCACCGGCTCCCCCCAGGGATGCGTTCTGAGCCCCCTGCTATTCACTCTGATGACCCACGACTGTCGCCCCAGGTACAGCAGCAACCACATCCTGAAGTACGCGGACGACACAACAGTTGTGGGTCTCATTCAGGACGATAAGGAACTGGCTTACAGGGAGGAAGTGCAACATCTTGTCGACTGGTGTAAGGTGAACAACCTGGTCCTGAATGTCGACAAAACTAAGGAGATCATCGTAGACTTCAGGAGATCCAGACCCAGCCACACACCCCTTCACATCAATGACACAGCAGTGGAAATCGTGAGCACAACCAAGTACCTGGGGGTGCAGATCACAGATGACCTCAGTTGGTCACTCCACACTTCCTCCCTGGCGAAGAAGGCACAGCAGCGCCTGCATTTCCTGCGACGGCTGAGAAGAGCCCCCCCCCCCCGTCCTAACCACCTTCAACAGAGGGACAATAGAGACCCTGCTGACTAGCTGCATCTCCGTCTGGTCCGGGAGCTGCAGGGCCTCAGACTGGAAGGCTCTGCGGAGGGTGGTGAGGACGGCTGAGAAGATCATCGGGGCCCCGCTCCCCACAATTCAGGACATAGCAGAGAGCATATCCAGAGCCCACCGGATCCTCTCTGATCCCACTCATCCCCAAGCACAGACTGTTCACTCGCTTGGCATCTGGGAGAAGGTTCCGCAGCATCCGCTGCAGAACGGCCAGATTCAGGGACAGTTACTTCCCCCTGGCCACCAGACTGCTGAATGACAAATAACAACCCCCTCACAAACTCATTCTTCTACCTCATGGACAATGTACTCTCAGTGCACTTATCCATAACATGGACAAAAAAATCTACCTCCTGGTTGTGAAACGACCCCCCCTATATTTGCACTACTACTTACTCTGTTTTTCGCACTATTCATTCTGTTTTTTTGCACTACTTACTCTGTTTTTCGCACTATTCATTCTGTTTTTTTGCACTACTTATTCTGTTTTTTGTACTATTCATTCTGTTTTTTGCACTACTCATTCTGTTTATTGCACTATTCATTCTGTTTACGGCACTACTCATTCTGTTTACTCTGTTCCTTAGATGCTTTTTTACTTATTTATTTAGTAGGTGTACTCCGGAAGCCAAGCAACGACGTCTCGTTGCCAAAAATCCCACTGTTGTGTGTATTCTTGTGCAATGACAATAAAGGAAGTCTAAGTCTAAGTCTAAGTAACTCCTTACTTGTAGCGTGTCCTAAATATTCCCTAAAAAGCTTCAACTGGTTCAAAATGCAGCAGCAAGATTATAAACAGGATCAAACAGAAGAGAACACATCACCCCTGTGCTCCAAACCCTGACCCCTAACCCTATCACCCCTGTGCTCCAAACCCTGACCCTTGACCCCTAACCCTATCACCCCTGTGCTCCAAACCCTAACCCCTGACCCTATCACCCCTGTGCTCCAAACCCTGACCCTTGACCCCTAACCCTATCACCCCTGTGCTCCAAACCCTTCACTGGCTACCAGTTGAGTTTAGAATTAAATTCAAAATCCTCCTCCTTACATATAAAACCATTAATGGTATGGATTAGGGTTAGGGGTCAGGGGTCAGGGGTTAAAGGTATGGGCCCCTCTTATCTTAAAGATAATCTGGTTCCGTACCAGCCCAATAGAACCCTTCGTTCTCAGAATGCAGGTTTATTGAAAGTTCCTAAGGTTTCTAAAAGTACAGTAGGAGCTAGAGCCTTTAGTTACCATGGTTACTGTCTTATGGAGCTAGAGCCTTTAGTTACCATGGTTACTGTCTGATGGAGCTAGAGCCTTTAGTTACCATGGTTACTGTCTTATGGAATCAGCTTCCCTTTAATATTAAAAACGCCGAAACAGTCTCTACATTTAAAATTAGGCTTAAAACATTCCTGTTTGAGAAAGCCTATGGTCAGGTTAGTTAAAAATGATGTGACTCATATATCATGTATACATGATGTATGAGTCACAGTTCAGTCTAGGCTGCCCTAGGAGTTAGAATGCTTGGGGAAGTACAGACACTGAGTTCTTTCTTCTCTTTCTCTCTCTCACACCTGTTTCTGTCATTTTTATAACATATCTTTCATACCAAGTCTGTTCATGACTAGTCACCTGGTGTCCCCTTTACCCCCTCCCCCCCTAGGGGGGAGTGGTGGCTCTCCTGGCAGTGTCTGCGTGGGAGCCATGGACGACAGGATCTGCAGTGTCTCGCCTGTGCCGACCTGTGACCCCGGACCCCCGCCCCTGCCTGTCTGGACCAGCCCCCCCTCCTGCATTTATACATGGACGTTCATCTATAGCCTGTCTGTCCATGGGAGTGGATCTGTCCTTCAATGTGGTTCTCCTCAAGATTTCTTCTTTTTCCCACTGGGTTTGGAAGTTTTTTCTGCTGAGAAGGAGGGTCTAAGGACAGGGGGAGGGTCTAAGGACAGAAGGAGGGTCTAAGGACAGGGGGAGGGTCTAAGGACAGAAGGAGGGTCTAAGGACAGGGGGAGGGTCTAAGGACAGAAGGAGGGTCTAAGGACAGGGGGAGGGTCTAAGGACAGAAGGAGGGTCTAAGGACAGGGGGAGGGTCTAAGGACAGAAGGAGGGTCTAAGGACAGAAGGAGGGTCTAAGGACAGAAGGAGGGTCTAAGGACAGAGGATGCTTGGAACTTTTCATGTATCTCTGTAGTTGATTGTGTTTTTGTAAAGCTCTGTGAGACGACTTTTTTGTGATTTGGGCTTTATAAATAAAATTGAATTGAATTGAAATCTGTTGTTTTCAAGATGTATTAGTGATTTAACATGATAATAAGTGATAATGATTTAATACCAGATTTCAGACAATTTGCGAAGTTACGACATTGAGTGGATTTATAGTTTGTCTGTCTGTCTGTCTGTCTGTCAGCAGGATTACACAAAAAGTTCTGAACAGATTTTGATTAAACTTTCAGAAATGATAGATAATGGGTCAAGGTAGAACCCATTAGATTTTGAGCAATAAAGGTCAAAGGTCAAGGTCACACTAAATGTCAACAGCTAAAACTCATCAGTGGTAATATCTCAGGGTGTTTTCATTCACATGGTCTGACCCTAACCTTTGACCTCTAAGCCTAACCTTCAGACATGAGATGGGTCAACACCTATAACCCTAACCTTTGACCCCTAACCTTCAGACATGAGATGGGTCAACACCTATAACCCTAACCTTTGACCCCTAACCTTCAGACATGAGATGGGTCAACACCTATAACCCTAACCTTTGACCTCTAACCTTCAGACATGAGATGGGTCAACACCTATAACCCTAACCTTTGACCCCTAACTTTCAGACATGAGATGGGTCAACACCTATAACCCTAACCTTTGACCCCTAACTTTCAGACATCAGATGGGTCAACACCTATAACCCTAACCTTTGACCCCTAACTTTCAGACATCAAATGGGTCAACACCTATGGCTCCATCACGTCATGTTTGGAAAAATCAACCCTTAGTGGAGGTCTGCTGTCTTGTTTTTTATGGTTTCACCTCATTTGTAAGATCTGATTATGGCAGATGTTAGTGTCTGTAACACGACCGGTTTGTTTTTAATTTAAAAAAGAAACACATTTGTACAAACTAAGTCAATTGTTTTTTCTAGAGTATTATAATGAATTTCAATGCAACAAAAATGGGCGATTAAACTGCAAGTAATTGTGAGTTAGCTCTTGCATAACAGCACTAATATATATATATATATATATATATATATATATATATATATATATATAAGGCAGGTACTGATCTGAGGTTATAGTTGTAATTGTCTTAGTCTGATTCGTTGTGTATTTTCTCTCAGTCTGTACATGAACTTGAATGACCTTTGAACCCTAAATAAACCATGTAATTGACCCCAGACCTTCATCTCTTTGTCTCGTGTGAACGTTAGTGTGAAAAATCAAACCCTCCCTTTGGTTCAGAACTAATGCAGACCTCAGGGAGCATTAGTTTATGACCCAGGTGACTGTGACAATAAAGTGTGGAGTGTTGAAGGACAGATGATGAATCCTGCACAGATACAAAGTGATTAAAGTCATCAGATTTAAAAGTGGAATCACGACAGTTTGACCCAGAATGTTCCGTCACAGACGAGCTGAGACAAACGAGATGAAAATGAACTGAGTCAAAGTGTAAAAGCTGTCACCTGTGTCTGATTATAGATCAGACATGCCCAAACTCTGCAGGTTTTTGTTCCAAACAAGAGTTGACAGTCTGACCAATCGACTCCGAAGACTGACATCAGCTGATGTCAGTCTGCTGTTCTGCTGCTGTTGGAACAAAAACCTGCAGCCACACCAGCCCTTTGTGGAACAGTCTGTACATGTCTGCTGTCGACCCAATGAACCAAAGGTCAGCTTCATTCATCTGTAAATGTGGAACCATTCCTCACAGTCACTACACTTACACATACAGACTTAGTGTCTTATATACCATAAATACACCTTATATATTATATATACACCTTAGATACTGTACAGTGGTACTTCTAATGAATGATCCAAGTAACAAATAAGAACTTTACCTCAATTTTTTGGCTTTGAATATGAAAGAATATTCTATTCATGAAAGGAAACTGAAACATTCCAAACATAAATACTATGTACATTAAATGTTCTTCACTTCTATAGTTGTTCCACCTTCATGGTTCAAAGCACTTTACATTAGTCTCTCATTCACCCATTCACACACACACACACATTCATACTACACCAGTAGGTTTCTAAGGTCAAAGGTCAGTCCTACTGGGGGCCTAAGTCAGGGTTCAGTGTCTTGCCCAAGGACACTTCGACATGTGGACAGCCACTCTACAAACTGACCCATAGCCACCCATTGTTTATAAAACAGAAAACACATATTTCAGAAAAAATTGGGACATTTTGGTCATTTTTAAAGGGTTTAGGGGGTAGTATTTGGGGTATTGGAATGAATCAGGTCTTTTACATGTAAAATGAGACTTTACGAAAAATTCACAGTACGCAGTACGAAAACACTTCTGGAACGAACTAATTTCATAAGTAGAGGTACCACTGTATACACACACATACATATATATATATATATATATATATATATATATATATATATATATATATATATATATATATATATATATATAAATATATATAAAAATGTTCCCCTTGCCCCACGTGGGCGGTGTCTCCTTCAGACTCGGGTCCTCTACCAGAGGTCTGGGAGCCTGAGGGTTCTGTGCAGGATCTTAGCTGTTCCTAACAATGTTCTCTTTTGGACACAGATCTCTGATGTTGTTCCTGGTATCTGCTGGAGACATTGTCCCAGCTTGGGGGTCACTGCCCCTAGTGCCCCCATCACTACTGGTACCACTGTTGCCTTCACACTCCACATTTTCTCTAACTCCTCTTTCAGCCCTTGGTATTTCTCTTCTCTTCTCATGTTCTTTCTTTCTCATGTTGCTATCACTGGGGACTGCTACATCTATCACCACCACTGTCTTCTCATGTTTATCCACCACCACTATGTCAGGCTGATTGGCCATCACCATCTGGTCTGGATCTGGAAGTCCCACAGGATCTTGGCCTGTTTGTTCTCTGTCACCTTTGGGGGGTTCTCCCATCTTGACCCTTGACCTCCAGTCCATACTCTTTACAGATGTTCCTGTACAGTATGTCCTCTACCTGGTTATGTCTCTCCATGTATGCCTTACCTGCCACCATCTTACACCTGCTGTGATGTGCTGGACTGTTTCAGGGGCTTCTCTACACAGCCTACACCTGGGGTCCTGTCTGATGTGGTAGACCCAGGCCTCTATTGCTCTGGTGTTCAGGGCTTGTTCTTGTGCAGCCATGAGTAGCGCCTCTGTGCTGTCCTTTAGTCCAGCCTTTTCCAGACACTGGTATGTGGTATATCTGGTATATATATATATATATATATATATATATATATATATACGTATATATATATATATATATATATATATATATATATATATATATATATATATATATATGTATATATAAATATATATATATATACCTTATATAGGTTGATATGTTGTGAGGGGGCGTTTGTTGAAAAACTGTGTAAAAATGATGCATCAGGTGTAAATTCTTTTTTTCTAGTGTGAGCACCTGGACTCATTTTGTGAACGTCAACCGAACCATCTGTTGCCACGGTGACATGTCACTAGACAGGGTACAGAGTTTGGGTTTGGATGCTGATAGGCTTATAATTATCCATTTCAGGTTGATCAGCAGGCGTTTGGTGTCAGCGTCCACGCTCAAGGCACCACATTTAGTCTGAAAGATGAAGGGACAGAAGCAGCGAGTGAGTCTGTGGACACGTTTGTAAAAACCATAAACATTCTTGGCCTTTGAGCGCTTCAGGGAGCTGATATTTCCTCTATTCTAACAACACTAGGCGTTACGGGATAATGTGCACAGTCAGGTTGAATTATCTCACTGACAGAAGTGGCAAAATATTCCTTTCGGTTGCTATGGTGACAGAATTTTGCTTGAGGACATCATTTATTTAGATTGAAAAGTTATTAGTAACATTCTTTTAGGTGTTTTACCAGTTAATTTATTGATATTCTTTTGCTTTTCTGTTTCCTCTTGCATCGTTTATAATGTTGATTAAAAACATTTGCTTTGGCCTTAAAAATTCGACTTATTATTTTATTTGCAGTTTTCTGCCTGTGATCAGACCAGATCTGAATTTTCTTCAATGGATTATCTGGAGTAAAATTCATTTTAGTTCATTTTTAGATGACTGGGATTACAAACATTTAGTTCACATTAAAATCACACCATTTGGATGAACAGTGACAAATTTAGATTTCGTTATTTTTGAGCCAAACTGTGTTAACATGTTAACATTTTGACTAACACCAAACTCTATTTTCACACTAACTCTTGTAAAGTTCTAAACATCACACTTCAGTGGTAGTAAGTAGAGGGTCCCTAAAGACAAACCCAAGTGTCCTGAGGTCTTCATGTCCTCAGATAGTGTGTCCACAGTTACTGATCTACAGACGTGGACCTGTGGTTCAGAAGACGTCTGAGGACGAAGACCATATTAGTCCATTGTCCAGTGCACAGTTAGACGCTCTGGAAATTCACTACTTCATTGCATTCTATTTTGAACACAACAACCTGTCAGTAGACTAAGCTTTGCTGTTGCATATAGCTTCATAGTCAGAGGAGGCGGGGCTAAAAGGTTGTCTTTCAAATCCTCTGTATGCAATAGGACGGTACTACAACCAATCAGCGTAATCTTTAGGATGACGTAGTTAGAGCGCCTGAAAGTTGACGGAGGAGTCCGGAGAAAGTAAGGAATGACTAAACAAAATGGTGGATTATGGAGCTGAACGACTGTTGTCGCTTCTGTAAAAAGAATTTAAAGATTGTTGACGTTTTCTCACATTCTTCACTCATCTGTGATAAAAGGAAATCTACACCATCTTCTTCTATGGTTGTTTACACTTGTTTCTCTACCAATCATCGAGGCATTAGGCCCGCCCTCTGACTCTATACTTCACTGTGATTGGTCGACCAGTTTCAGGGAAATCTAGACAAAAGCTACAAAAGTTAACAAAAGTTAGTGAAACTAGGCTACTACGATAGAACATTAGATTTACTGATGCTAGGAGGAGCTAGTGTGGCTAGGCTACTACGATAGAACATTAGATTTACTGATGCTAGGAGGAGCTAGTGTGGCTAGGCTACTACGATAGAACATTAGATTTACTGATGCTAGGAGGAGCTAGTGTGGCTAGGCTACTACGATAGAACATTAGATTTACTGATGCTAGGAGGAGCTAGTGTGGCTAGGCTACTACGATAGAACATTATATTTACTGATGCTAGGAGGAGCTAGTGTGGCTAGGCTAATAATCTGGCACATTTACATATATGTATGGATGTTCATTGAAGTACAATGACCTGAAAAATAAAGAATAAAAGTAAAGTAAAGTTAGAGCTGTATGGTCCGTGCATCCTGGAGATGAGACTAAAACTGAGGGAAGAGTTTGGTCTGAGGAAGTCAGTCTGTTCTGACTTTATTGGCCCTGAAGGGAAATCCATCCCCTGCATTTTAAACAATTAGATTAGTGAGTTCCTGCTGAGGGAACCAGTACCTTCAAGGGCATCACCAGGAGAGTTAACCTAGCATATAAATGTGATGGGGGGGGGGTTACATAGACTCCACACAAAAAGTTACTCTTGTTAACAAGCAACATTTGGCATCACACCAAGGATGTCATTTACAGGACAAACCTGAATTACCAGCCAAGCCTGCAGGTCCAGGACACCAGAGCAGGTACTGACCCGGTCTAACACACCCCACCCACCCAGACCTGGTCTCAGCTTCTTCCCTCCCACACCAGATTAGTAGCTAGGGAGCTAAAGGCTATTATTAGGTCAAATCTGTAATGTTGTTGTAAAGGTTGTGTTATTTTTATAAAGGTTAGACTTTCAGGAACATCATCCAGGAGAACAACTTTATAAACGAGCTCCTGGATCTGGATAATTATCGACCTTTGACCTAGACCAGTGGTTGTCAAACTGTTTTCAGTGATGTTCCCCCCTAGAAACATATTTTTAGTCCAGTACCCCCTGACATGGACAAAACATGTTTGGAAGAAAAAAGAGGAACAGTGTAAAATCAGTGTCTGATTTATTAAATCTAAACTTATATCAGTTTTTATCTCATAATTTACACTTTTTTTTCAATTTTTACTTTGGATTTTACAAATAGAATTTTGTCTATTCATCAAATATCAAAATATCGACCCCAAAACACCTGAAAATGATATATTACATGACCCTGTGGGTCAATCTGTTCAAAAGTTAATATTCCTTCATGTCCAATTGTGTCCATTTTGAATTCAGGGCTGTAGCATCACTCCAGTAGTGTCCCCGCAAGGGTGTGTAGTCAGATATTATTATATGAGGAAAGTAGAATCCAAAAAAACACCCACAAATTTTTAAAACAGCCCATGTCTGTAAACCCCCCGCCCCCAAGCTCCATAGTGATAGAGGGGAAGAGACCAGCAGAGGTCAAAGGTTAAATGTGTTTGGCATAACAACAAGACACACATTGAACCTGTTAAGTAGGTACATGATCGAGTGTCAAGACAAGACAAGGGACAAAAAGACAAAAAAAGTGTCCCACCATTCACTAGTTTAGCAGCATGGATAAATAAAGCATAAAACAGATAAATAAATAAAAACAAGATGTGAAAAAACACAATAAAATCCTCAAGAAATAAAAAAAATAGTAAAAAAAAAAAAAAAAAAAATCTATGTTTAGTCATTTAAAAATCAGGTCACAATAATAAAAAATAGAGCAAATAAATACTGTATTTTCTGGACTATAAGCTGCATCCACTGTATTTTTAATATGTATCATAAAGAAAGAATATACAAGTCACACCAGGTTATACACAGCAGATATCGATGTTTAAAAATCTGATATTTACTGCATGGACAGAATGACTTTAAACTGTAAGAAGAAAATGTTAGAGAAAAAGTCTATTATTAATTTTCTCATGAGAAAAACTTAGAGTTCAGACATTGACACCAGAGGTCTGAAGAAATGTGGAACATTCTGAGGAGAAAAAAAGGCAGAAATATGTAGAAAAGGCTTTTAAGGCTTCAAATACAAAATGACTTTGGACCGAAAAACCACTGAAAACTATAACATGTGTTCGAGCTCATCTGTGTGAAATACTGAAGCAGAGCTGCATGATATGGTTAAATGGACTGGACTTATATAGTACATTTTATCACCACTTGGTTCCCAAAGCACTTTACAATTCCTCACATTCATCCATTCACACACACACTCACACACCAATACACCGGCGCTGCCTGACCCTACTGGGAGCAACTTAGGGTTCAGTGTCTTGCCCAAGGACACTTCGACATGTGGACAGACAGAACCAAGACGCAAACTGCCAGCCCTTCGATCATTGTACGACCCGCTCTACCAACTGAGCCACAGCCGCCAAAAAACATAAAGTAGATCAGTGGTAGAGTTCAGACCTCAGTGAAGCAGCACCAGTCTGTGCTAATGCTAACGCTAACACATTAAACTAGATCAGTGGTAGAGTTCAGACCTCAGTGAAGCAACACCAGTCTGTGCTAACGCTAACGCTAACACATTAAACTAGATCAGTGGTAGAGTTCAGACCTCAGTGAAGCAACACCAGTCTGTGCTAATGCTAATGCTAACACATTAAACTAGATCAGTGGTAGAGTTCAGACCTCAGTGAAGCGGCACCAGTCTGTGCTAATGCTAACGCTAACACATTAAACTAGATCAGTGGTAGAGTTCAGACCTCAGTGAAGCTGCACCAGTCTGTGCTAACGCTAACGCTAACACATTAAATCTGCCAAGGTTTGGATCTGGATGTTCAGAACTTATTTATAAACTAGTGTTCTGTGTTCACTAACCATTTATTTTATGGCTCATTAACAATCCCTTAGAGGGTTTAAAAACATTCCCAGAAATCCTGGCTCCTGTTTTTCACATATGTCCATTTCAATATTCGACCACGTATGACGTCACTGTGACGTTATGTGACGTCGCACAACGACCAAATGTCACATGTTAGATCTAATGTTAAATATGAAGCACAAGATATTGTCTGATTTAACTAAATATGTCAATAACCTGCTTTAAGGTTAAAGGTCATACATTTACCAAATATACCATTGGTGCGACGTCATGTGACGTCTTTACGTGACGTCATGTGACGTCTTTACGTGACGTCATGGAGCCTATGGGTGTTATCTCATCTGAGGTCAGAAGGTCAGACGAAGTGAATGAAAAAAACAGCTGATACTATCTGGTCTGGATTCTGAGATATCACCACTGATGTGTTTGAACTGTTGACCTTCACTGGCACCTTGACCTTTGACCTGTAGAGATCAACTTGTAATGGTTTCTTCGTTGACACATCGTCAATTATCTGTGAAAGTTTCATCAACATCTGTTCATAACTTTTAGAGTTATCTTCCTGACAAACAGACACAGACAGAGGTAATAACATCTACAACTTGAAGAATTCTTCACAGTATTTTTGGTCGACAGTCAGTACATTTACACTTACAGAAACCAACCTTTTCAAAGTCATGTTTGTTTATTTGCACAGATAAAAACCATACAAGTTAAAAATACACACACACACACACACACACACACACACACATACACACACACACACACACACACACACATACACACACACACACACACACACACATTTACTTGTATATCAGATAAAAAAAGAAGAAAACAGATCATAGAAAGTGACCTATACATAATGAATGTTCTGGAGGCTGTAGAAAAGCCATGAGGGTTGTTGGCCTCCACCTCCATTAACAATTTAATGTTGATAATAATAGTATCATAAATAAAGGAAAATATAATTTATTATTTATATAATAAAGATGCAAACTTACAACATAAAACAGTGAGAAGACAACGAGCTGATGGGACTTAATATAATAACATAACCTAATTTAAAAAAGTGTATAAGCAACATGAACTTAACTTAATATAATAAGTCAAGTGGGGAAGACAAGTAAATTATTTTTATATTGCATTTAAAGCTAATTATTGAAGTGAAACTATTTAAATCAGGAGGGAGATTATTCTGATTTGTTGCACATTAGTATGTTCCACTGGTTTGGACCATGGACGTTCTAACGAAGGGAACATGTAGATTCCTCATGTTATTGTGAAGTTGTAAATTTAAATTGTGAAGTCTGTCAAACGTAGCTGGAAAAGAATTATTGAGGAATTTGATCGTGAACAGTGTGAGATGAAGTCTATTTATATCAAAAATATTCAAGATCCTAAGCTTTGTAAAAAGAGGAGCAGAATGTGCAGGAGGAGTCATGTTAGGGTCTGTAGTTTAACAGGCACGTCCTCAGACCATAGGACCATAGACCACATATGGGTGTGTCAAATAAGACCACATATGGGTGTGTCAAATAAGACCACATATGGGTGTGTCAAATAAGACCACATATGGGTGTGTCAAATAAGACCACATATGGGTGTGTCAAATAAGACCACATATGGGTGTGTCAAATAAGACCACATATGGGTGTGTCAAATATGAGGGTTTGTCCATTAAGAAGATGCTTAATGTTTCCTATAATACCTAGAGTGTCGGGTATTTTTGGATAATGTGGTCCAAATGTGTTCCAAATGTGTTCCAAATGTGTTCCATATGTGTTCCAAATGTGTTCCAAATGTGTTCCATATGTGTTCCAAATGTGGTCCAAATGTGGTCCAAATGTGTTCCATATGTGGTCCAAATGTGGTCCAAATGTGTTCCATATGTGTTCTATATGTGGTCCAAATGTGTTCCATATGTGTTCCATATGTGGTCCAAATGTGTTCCATATGTGTTCCAAATGTGGTCCAAATGTGTTCCAAATGTGTTCCATATGTGGTCCAAATGTGGTCCAAATGTGTTCCATATGTGTTCCAAATGTGGTCCAAATGTGGTCCAAATGTGTTCCATATGTGTTCCATATGTGTTCCAAATGTG